>JACCIC010000016.1:4942500-4952500 GCA_018907035.1 Sycobia sp. Sy_11 | reverse complement strand
TGTTAATTATTTCTCAAACTGCCATTATCGCGGCCCCCTTTAATTATTCATTAAAGGAGGGAGTATTGAATAAATGTACCAAGGGGGCGATAAGTAAACTTCGCTACTGATCCTTATGAAATATTTATCATATCTATATATAGGGGTAATAATGTCGGCGTTTTCCCAAGTTAATACAAATGGCCCGATGCTCGGAAATGGGGGGGGGGGTGGTATTGCACTTTTCCGAGAACAAATGGTCGAATTAATTCATATGTGATATGCGTAGACACGCTTTCGTCTCAATTGCCGCAGTTCTTACGGACAAAAGAGAAAGGACTGCTTAAACAGCTCGTGGAAGGGCGAGCCGCGCGTATGTAGTTTTCGCAAAAATATATTGATATTTATAGTTTCGCAATTCGATCGCTTCTAATGTGGCCATGTATTCATTCGTACAAGAATTTATTCGCTCGATGTCGTGCCCCCGCCCACCGTAGAGTTTCATTGCCACTAGCCCGGGCGTTATGTTTTTTTTTTCCTTTCGCCAACTCTCGCACAAAAACTTTGCACGCGTATAATATATGCATATAATATATGTATGTATGTATGTGTCTGTCATCGGTTACCTCGAGACAGATATATTATGTGTGTGCGTATAATGCGCCATACGCTTAATCTCTCCCGCGTTACGGCTCTGGCGCTCTCTATACACATGCGAGATTCCGCTCTGCGCACGCAGCATACAAATATAATACAATGCCGGCGCGCTCTCGGCGCGGAGTATCGGATTCCTAATTGTTCGGGCGCGGAAGTGCGCCCTCTCTCCCTCTCCACACCCCTCGACCTATAATATATATATACATATATCTATATATATATATATATATATATATATATATATATATATATATGTTTGCCAATAATATTACGGGTGGATTATTATATGAGCGGTTCGCAGAGGAGCGATAGGAGAGGATGGCGCGCGCGCGTGTTGTGTGTGTGTGTGTGTGTGTGTGCTCGCGCACGCGCGTGTGAGTGTGGAGAGAGAGAGAGGAGGGAGAGAAAGTTATAGTAGTAGTTGAGCAAATATAATGTCAGCTATTGATCCGCAAGGTACTGAGTGTTAGTCAATGCGAGCTATATAACACCTTCCGTATACGTGAGGAACCAGGCATTGAATCGGATATCCGTGAGAGACGAAGGGTGCTAAAGGGAGGGAACTCTCATATATATATATATATATATATATATATATATATATTATATATAATCGTAGCCGAATTTGCACGGGTATTTCTATTGCTTATATAGAAGTCCGACACACAATTGTGCCGCTGATACACTCGGAAATGAAGAGGAAATTGAGAAATCGGGGGGGGGGGGTAAAAAATTCAACGAGTTGCCGAAAAAAGAAATTATGTACTCCCTTTACGAATTAATCGTACTACTTGCCGCGCTACTACGGGCGAAAATTATGCCCTCTCGCTTGTACACGAAATCGATAAGGTAATTCCACAGATCGAGTTCACGGAATCAAGTCGTACCTTTCGGGCTCGAAGCCGGATTTGGTCGATATAAACGATGGCCGGTTTCGCGCGCGACACGTACATGTGCTGGTGTATACGCGCATGATCTGTGTATGCGTGAGCTAGGATTCGAGGAGAAAGCAACTGAACGTGCGATAACGGCGTCGGTCGATAAAAGTTTTTGGATTTACTCATATATATGTATATGTATATATATATATATATATATATATATATATATATATATATATACACATAGGATAAATATTCTGAAAATAAAATCAGAGGTAAATCCCAAATACGCTAGCGCGTCGGGTTTTTTCGTCGATTCGACACGTTGCTCGATGTGAATATGTATATTATATACACCGCGAACAAGAGTTTTATTATTCTGTAAACGTAAAACCGGTTGATTTATATATATATATATATATATATATATATATATATATATATATATATATATATATTAGGGACGAAAATGAATAGCGCATCTCACGCACTTCGTCCGTTTTTACCCAAGTCAAATTGGCCTTTAGCTGGTCTTTTTATTACGTACACTGTATCATCGCCTCGTATTAAAGCATTCCGAAATCATTATCGGAGGCGAGCCTCGATGTTTTCGTAAAATAAACGCGTCGTTATCATTAAGCGCGGCCTTATCGGCACAGCAACCGGTACACATACACCTGCACCGCATAACTTTGTAATAATTGGCTGTAACTGTATGCAAATGGATGAGTAATGTATTATAAACTATTGTAATGTCATACACAATGATTGTGAATATATTCGACGTTTGTGTTGCTGCGCGCGTCTGTAGTTTGCGCGCGCGCGCGCACGTGCTTCTTCTTCATTGTTTATCGTGAATACTGTACCCCCCTCTCGCTTCCCGCGGAGACAAACGTTCGCCATCGGTGGCCCTGAGAAATCGTGTGAAAAATCGCCGTTGCATACGGAGAAGGAGAGGTCGAATGGAGGGGGATTGTGGCGTCGATAAAGTAGTTGGCGAGTTTGGGCGGCGGTGAGTGGGAGGGGGGGGGCGAAAATCCGTCTGCCACAATCCCCATCAACACCCCGCGACAGCGAGGCGCGACAGTTCACGTCGGATCTTGCCGGCATTGAACAGCGGGCCAATCAATTACGTCGCATTGACCCACTCTCTCGCTGTCTCTCTCTCTCTCTCTCTCTCTCTATCTCTCTCCCTCTCTGTCATTCTCCTCTGTATTTTATTTTGGTGTCAATGACGCTCTCGATCGCCCCCGCGCTCAGATTTTCTTTGTCTGGTAATGTATACGAAGGACTTATTTTCTGTCCCGGAATTTTCATTGTCGCGATGAAGATTCTTCTTTGATTTTTGTTTTTTACGAAAACGGCGGTCGAAGATATTTTTCTTCTTCTTTTTTTTTGGTTACTAAGCGTCGCTAAGCATTTTGTTGACAGCAGTGACGGCTTAGACCGAAAATAATACTCGATGTTCGCACTCCAAAAGTCGCTTGTTTATCTTGTTTTTTCTTCTAATATATATATTTTTCTAATATATATATATATATATATATATATATATATATATATATATATATATATATATGGGCTCGCGCGTATGTGCCGTACTTTATCGGCAATACGATACTGCGCGTATTCGTGGCGGGTGCCGCTTTACGAATAACCGAGCTAGAAAAAAAAAAACCACTCGTTGTTTTTGGAACAGCGGTGACATTCGCGCTTATTCATAACAACGATTGTTTCGCTACGCGATAATAGAATAATTGGCGCTCGTATTAATTAGCCCCAGTATCTCTGTGTGTTTATAGCAGACGCGCCGGATAGATGTGTGCGCGCGCGCGCGTGTCAACAGAAAATACGCGCCGGCTCGATGTCTAAAAATAGAGTTTCAATTGAAACGAGAATAAAAAATTGTTGGAAGCGGCTCTTCGTCCTCCTTTTCGCTCGTTTGAGCGGGCGCGAGCGCGCGCGGAACTTTACACGTGGATCGATTATCGGGCTGGCGCTGCGAGGCGCTAACCGCCGCTCGCTCGATCGGATCGAGCGGCGATGTTAATCGGGCGACATAGCGTCTAAATTCGACTTCATTACCAGCAATAATGCAATGCAGAGGCACGTAGAGAATGAGCTGCGCACGCCTCCCTCCCTCCCTCGCGCGCTCGGGGTTACGATTTTCAGTATCTATAATACTAAATAATAAAACCAGGCATGAAACTAGAAACGCTGCAAAAAAAAAAAATCAGCCAAAATCGGCCAAAAATAAAACACGTAGAGTAATTTGAAGGAAAAAAACTGCTCTATTATGTGCTCTTTCCCTCAATGAAATGCCCGCCTCTTTTTTCTGCTTCAGGAAATGACCATGCCGCCCACGCCGCTGACTGCGATCGCCCAGACGCCCAGAAAAGAACTGGAGTCCAAGTTCACCTTCAATCCCGTTCTCGCACAGGTATGTTTCTACGTGTGTATAATATATATATATACGGTTCTTTCGGCCATCGAAGTTTAAATTGAATGGAACGACGAAATGAGGGGGGGGGGGCGCAGTAAAATATATAGATATATATATTATATAACCTTTATTTTTCCTCCGTTCGGACATTGAATCGTTCGAAGGAAATTTTAGCGAGGGGCATAAGGAAAGGGAACATTTAGAAATTGTATTAAATTGAAAATTCGACGGAACAAACCGATTTTACGGATTTTACGATTTTCCGAGCATGGAAGTCCAAAACCACTTTAAACTCTGCGTATTTTGAAAGGTTTTAGGAAAAGAATAATGTACAAGCTAGAATCTAGATATTTCAGAATGAAAGGAAAATCATTAGTTACTTTAATCAATGCACAAAAAAAAACCACAAGCGTATTTTAAGAATATTTTCAATGAAAATTTCTACGAAACAAAACGATGTATCTAATACTCTTAAAAAAAAAATTCGGACGCAACGACAAGTCGTTTTGAAAAGATGCGGCCTGTTGATGGTTAAAATTTTCGACAATTTTGTTATAGTGTGCTTTCGACAGTCGTGTAAAGCATCCGCGATGCGTTTTCGCGCTTTTTTTATCGATTGTCAATTGGTTTTTCAAGTCAAAGAAAGAAAAACGACTATTGCCTTGACGAGCAAAGTGTGGTTGTTGTTTTTTTTTTTATGTTCAAAGTACGCGATACGGAAAAATTTAGCTTTACATATGCATTGTTCTTTTTTGACAATACTCGACTTAACGTGGAATTTTATTTTCTTCCTTGCAGCTTACTGAAGTTCCAGCCCCGGAGACAGTGAAGCCACGTGAGTACCGCACTGAACTCTAATATATGTACTCTTTCTTTTTTGTTTTAAATTAATTATATATATATATATATATATATATATATATATATATATATATATATATATATATAAAATAGAGACTGAAGCAATTGTTCTTTGTGCAAATAAAAGTGCATAGGATTTCCTTCGCTATAGACTACATACTATGTCATAATACACGACGATTCGCGATTCGCTATATTTCAATATTAGCGCCAAACAACTTCGTAATGTGATTATATTATTCATATCGATCGTTTTTATATTTCCGTACTTGTGATGCTTATATATATAAATATATATATGTGTATATATATATAATATATATATATATATATATATATATATATATATATATATATATATAATGCAGTGTCGTTTTCTCGCTCTCGCTCTCGCTCTCTCTCTCTTTCTCTCCTTCTCAAGATATAGAGAGAGCGAGAGAGAGAGAGAGAGACGAGTCGGATATTGGATTACCAATGTACTTTCGTACTGTAAATATGAACGTATCGGAATATCAAAACAAGCAAAACGACCGAGAAACGTAAATTTTGAGGAGAATCGTGCAAGTGGATTACACGCGCATCCAGTAGAAAAAGACGAGCGCGGCGAGACGCTGCCGATGCAATAACCGATGGCTAAAATATGTATAGAGAAGATTCGACCTGCTGCCCCATCCAAATTTATATATATATATATATATAGTAGCTACTTCACAAAGGCTTCACAGCGATGCCCGCGCTTTACCGCTCTCTGCTGCTGTTGCGTCCTCCTCCCACCCTCGCACCGCAGATAATTCGTAAGTGAGCTGTGTGTCTCCCTCCCTCTCACCACCCTCGTAAAATAAAGGCGCGCGAGAGCGGGGTCGGCCGTTCTGAAGGAAAATACCGAAGCAAGGTAACGCGAGGGGTGGGGGGGGGGAGAGAGAGAGATAGGCAGGCACAGAGAGAGTGAGAGAGAGAGAGAGAGAGTGGGGAAAAGAGGGAGCTCTACCCGGACTTGATTCCACTCCAGAGTTTTCCACCCACCCCTCTCCCCGAGCGCGTCGCGCGCAGAATGCGCCATCAAACATCCTCTCTATCCTCCTTACCGCTCTCCTTATCCTCCCGTTTCTCCTTTACACGCGCTTTCACCGAGTATATCTATATGATAGAGCGTATACTAGAGAGCGTGAGAGAGGAGGAGGAGGAGGAGAGAGAGAGAGAGAGAGAGAGAGAGAGAGAGAGAGAGAGAGAGAGAGAGCGAGCGAAGGAGATGGACTCGCTGTTCCGATTCCTCTTGCAAAGCCCCCTCCTTCCCGGCCGCTCTGGTCACAGACGCCGCGCGCTCGCGATGTTTATTCTCTTTCCGTCTTTTTTGCGCGCTCTCAAAACCGCCGCCGCCGAGAGCCTCTTCTTCGGTTTCTATATATATATATATATATATATATATATATATATATGCACGCGCGCGCGCGCGCGCGTGTGTGTGTGTGTGTGTATACACATGCATACACATACACAGTAGTATGGCCTTTGTTCTTGACGGTCTTTGGCTCGCAATGCTCGTCTTTTTCTACTGCACGGGCGCGAGGAAAATTTTCTTTGTTTTACGAGAGCGGCCAATGCCGCTTATATATACGTTTATATATATATATATATATATATATATATATATATATATATATATATATATATATATGGATAACGCAGAAGGCCTTCGCTGTACGCGTATGCATGTATACGTGTGTATTATATTAGTCTGCTTTCGTTTCTTTTCCGTTAAGTCGAACGCGCGTCGAGATTCGCGCAATTATCGATTTTATCGTGGGAGAGTGAGTTGAGCGCTTGAGGAATGGAGGGAGGGGGATTGAGTTTTCCAATGCCAACGCGCGCACGAGGCAGTTTTTTTATTTTTTTCCTCTCCTTTTGCTTTTGTATTCGACTTGGAGATTATTATATTATCTTATTAAATTACTGATATTACGCAATGAAGCATTACGATTGATCATGCATTTTGTCGAGTTCATTTACGATCTGCCGAGGCATAACAATGCTTATGATTCGAGGATTGATTATCGTAATATTGGGAAAATGCGCAATTCAGTTTGAGAATATCCTAATAATTTTAATAATTTTAATAATAATAATAATAATAATTTTAATTTATAAAAAATATAGCTAGCTAGAATGCAAAAAAAAACTTATTTTTGAACTTTATTTTTGAATTTCAGTTCCCTGCCTGGTTCATTTTGATTCAAAGCATGTTTAAAATACTTTTTTTCTATATTTTATATAAGATCAAGCTCTGGTTTAAATTACACATAGATCGGAAAACCATGAAAGTATAATATCTAGCTGTACCAACCTTATACCTCCAGCATGCTTGGACGTTCGTTAAACAAAAAAAGATAGGCAAAAGCTCGAATTTCCAACGAAAATTCTTCTCAGCGTTCTTCATCACGAGCGCGTTTCATTAAACTCGGACCGATAAAAAAAAAAGACACTCCTCCCCCCTCCTCCACACACCCACCCCCCGATCGGCCACGGCGCGCGCTCAAGCGCGCGAATTCCCCAGCGCCAATTCATTGTTCTCGCGTCTCCTTCGGCGCCGGAGGCGTCGCGCCCCTGCGCCGTTTTCCGTGACCCAGTTTCCTGGTCGCGCGGGGCGCGAAACGACCGGCGCGCGTGTGCGGCCCGGCGTCTGCGGAAGGAGAGCCGGCGGCGGGGGGGGGGGCGAGGGCGGGTTCGAACGAAGAGCGAAAGAGCGGCTTAGAGATGTATGGGGCGATTGATAGATACAGGCGTCTATTGATATTGCAACCGTGAGCGTGAAATCGCACGGATAAATTGCAGTTTTTTTTTTTTTTTTTTTTTTTTTTTTTTTTTTTTTAAACCAGAAATTGCTGCAAAATAGATACTTAGCCGGTACGTAAAGCTGGAACATAACGCGAGACCCAATGAGCGGATAACAATTCGGCAGGTACGTTTCGTCGATTTTGGGGATAAGTTTAATGGTAGCCGGATCTAAGATATTGTCCCTGTCTATGTCGCAATAAAAATAGAAATACAAAATAGAACGCACGAGTATGGAGAGGAGTAAGGCTTGCCCACGTCCGCCGCAGCGACAGCGTTACCGAATAAATCAATAAACGAGTCGGACTCGCGGCCGAGCTGCGAGCACTCTCGAGCCCTCCGGCCCCCGGTAAATGTATTCGCGCATTCGTCCCGAGCTTGGGACGTGGACCGGACGAAACGCTGGGGGCGTAATAAATTAACATTTAGTAAGCTGAAGCTTGGCCGAGGTCGAGGGCCGAGGGGGTTGTCCTGTCGCCGCCGACTTAAATCTGTCGGAGATAGGCCGGATTACGAATCTTTACAGGGGGGGGGAGGGGGAGAGATTATTACCCGTACCAGCGCCTTGAACTTCGGAAGGATGAACGTCGTCCGATCTCGGTCCTCGGACAGGAGGGGCGCGAGTGGGGGGGGGTGGGATTGACCTTTCTTATCGCTCGCCTAGAGAGGCGTCCCCTTCCTAGGGGCACTTTCGGTGGGCAGAGATTTTAGGGGGCGAGGTGAAAAGAGGGAACCATTTTTCGCCCAATCGAGTCTTCGCAGTTTTATCAGCGCTTAGCGTTACGTCAGTTGGTTTTACAGTGCTCAGTTATCAGTGCTTAGCCGTTACGTCAGTTAGCGTTACGCGGCTACGTCGCGCGACGTCGCGTCGACCCTACGCGGGGTGGGGGGGGTGGAGAAGGGGGGCGATAAGCAGCCACGGCTCCGAACATCCTCGCCGGAGGATCGGCGAGCGATACCGCGCGCGGCCGAGGAGGCGTTTCGACGACGAGCGAGGCGACTCGGCCGAGTATAGCGGCGCGGAAGCAACGCGACGAATCGGGGAATACAAAAAGGGATTGGTTGGGAGGGAGGGGGGCTAGGAGAGATCATGGCGATGAAAAAGTCGATGGCGCGCGCGCGTGCGCGCGAAAACGGCGCGGTCATCGTGCGAGTCGGGTCTGAGAGCAGAGGCATAATTTTATCGCGTTGCACTCGTTTAACGAATTGGCTCGTCGAGATTTCTGCAAAAAAGTGTGGATATTCGCCTGAACATTTGCAACATCCAGACTAGACACGTGTCAACGGGCTTAACCATAATCGAGTGGCTATGTAGAATCGATCGCCGTTACACCGTTTAAGCGAAACCCCGTTTTATTCGCAAGATTGTTCTCGAGCTCTTTCTTTTTTATCGTTTTTTTTTTTTGGACGATTATGCGCGCGAGAATAGATCGAGCGGCGGCGCGCGCGATCGTGCGCGACGATTTTCAAAGTCGTTGCCATATATATATATATATCGTGCACAGTGTTTTTCTCCCCGTCGCTCTCTCATACGCATCAGTCCCGGCGCGCACCGGCCGATATCGAGTACGATGAGTACATCCTCATTACAAACGCTCAAGATATTTCGAGATCCTTTCTTGGTTTTTTTTTGTTTTTCGTTTTTGTTGTTTCGTTTTTGTTTGCTTTCCTTCCAAGTTTTATTGCCCCGCGCTCTCTTTAACCTATCTCTCTTTCATTGAGCGTTTTTAGCGCGCGCGCTCCTTAAGTGTCTCTCTTGCCTCCCCCCCTCCCTAGACCGCCCCGCTCTCTCCGCCATTCCGCGTTAAACGAGCAAAGCTCATAATGGAAAAATCCCGTTTCCGTTGCGAAAGTAAGAAGTAGTACAGTTTCCGAGAACGACACTAAGTGTGTTTGTGTTTATATATATATATATATATATATATATATATATATATATATATATCGCTCGTGTTTATAACGTACACAATGGTATTACAATTTCGCGTGGCAGGAAATTTCGTTTAAATCGCACTCTCCGGCGCTCTACCCACCTCCCTCTCCTTTTCCCCCTGCTTGCCCATTGAATAAAACGCGCCGCTTCGACGCGGCGACACTTTTTCTTGCCGTCCCCTCCCACGCCCCCAACCCCGGTAAAAAAAAGTAAAAGCTGCCCCCATTTGACTCTGCCCCCGAGGCGATCCGTTTGAACGCCCTTTGTACATGTAAGTACACACACACACACAAACACACGCACGCGCACACACACACACACACACACACACACACACACACACACACACACACACACACAGCAGACAAGCTACCAATGAAATAAAGCTAAATAAAACACGGACTTCGCTTCGATGAA
>JACCIC010000016.1:4852500-4937500 GCA_018907035.1 Sycobia sp. Sy_11 | reverse complement strand
ATGCATCGGCCGTCACGCGTGCGTCACAGCGAAAGGTGCACACTATAGTACTGGAAGCTGCTGACACTCTGTACGTTGTATAGGTCGTGTGTCTGTATATATATATATATATATATATATATATATATATATATATATATATATATACACATACGACACCTTTTTCAGCGACACGTGCAGTCAATGCTCGACCTCGAAATATGGATTTATCGCGGATTTGATCCTTTTTTCAACTCCTTCCCTCACGTCCATCTAAATCCTCTAGATTTGATTATGTACAGCCCCGGTGTATATTCGCGTCTCTGCGTCCACGGTCCCGCTCAATATCATCTGTTAGTACTTCTTTCTTTCCTATAGTTATCTTGAATTGCTCCAACCTAGTGTAGTCTAGTCTCTCTCTCTCTCTCTCTCTCTCTCTCTCTCTCTCTCTCTCTCTCTTCTTTTCTCTTTTGCTCTAGCTCCGATTACGAAAGAGGGAGGCAGGCTGGAAACGTTGCACAGTGCACAGATCGCCGGCACAAATATATATGTGTATGTATATATATATATATATATATATATATATATATATATATATATATCGAAGAGAGAGAGAGAGAGAGAGGGGGGGATGCGGGTGCCGGTGGAGGAGGAGGAGGTGTGCAAGGAGGAGAAGGCAAGATAGAGCGAGATATAGGAATGGGCAGAGGTTACCATGGAAACCATCCAGCAGCCGACGGGTGTACGTGCAGCCTCCACGAGAATATAACGTCATCCAATCCCGAGCAGAAGCCAGCCAGTCAGCCAACCAGTAGAAGTCCCCCCCCCCCCCTCACCCACTACCTCTCCCTCTTTATCCGTAACTCCTCTATACTTTCCTCTCTTCCTCATCGTCGGTAAATGCCTATATATATATATATATATATATATATATATATATATATATATATATATATATATACACAGTAATGTATATATCCGCTAGCCACGCGAATTGTCGACGTCGAAGGAATCTCTAGGGAGGCGCGCGCGCGCGTGCGTGTGTGTGTAAGCATACGCGCTTTCGAGCCCGGACCCAGGAGGACGAGAGACGTACGTGCCGAAACCACGAGAAAGGGCGGGGGGAGGGGGTCGCTACGAGACGCGCGAGCCTATATTTCGCCGGGGCAGTGGAATGATTTTCAGTCTTTTTTTTTTTTTGTCTTTACGCAGCCGCGTCGCGCTCTCTCCCTGCGAACTTCGGTTTTTCCTTTCTTTTCCTTTTTTCCTTTTTTTTTTTGTTTTGGTCCATCGTCCGCGAGTGTCGTCGTCACCGCCGCCGCAATTTCTGCGCCCGTGTCTCATTTTATGTCGCGCTGCCCGCGTCTCTCAGGGGAGCCTTAGATGATGCTCCGATTCGCGTATGTATGTATATGCACATTATATATATATATATATATATATATATATATATATATATATATATATATATAGATGTGTGTGTATGTATGTATGTATACATATACAATGCGCCTATCCAATGGTTTTTACGGCCACCCTTGGCCCCGCTGTCCCGTCGTCTCATTTTCCGCATCCGTTATCTGCGAACGCCTTGCTCGTCCTCGTCTTCCTTTTTTTCTTCTTCCTTTTTCATTTCAAACCGAATCGTCGCGCTACGCAGATCTCCATCGAGTGCACGAAAATGCCCTACCGCGGGGAACAAAGTTCCTATATAGTGGAAAAAGTGACTGCGTTATAATCCGCTTTTATTGCTCGCCAATCGGGTCGGGCGGGCGGGGGAGGGGGTAAAACGCCATAAATCGCATCGACTCCCGGGTTTATACGAATGCGTAAAAATCCTCGGCCTTCGATCGCTGCACGTCAAGAAAGGGGGATTTTCACGGATGGCGAATTTTAAGGCAACGCAATCGTATTATTGCGTATTAGATAAATTTGCTCTCGAGGCGATAGGTTATCGGCGAATTAGCCGGGAGGGGGGGGGATATAATCGCTGTCATAAATTGCGATTGTAAATAGCTTATTAATTCGCACCGTTAACATTCATCGAAATGAAATCTTCCTGAAAAGATGCACCGACCGAAGCTCTACACGCGAGATTGTCTTTCATTGAGACACTTAGCTTTCCATGTCCATTTTCAAGGAAATTCATTTCTGGTGCCCTGATATTTAATAATCTTCATTGACTATTGATATGCCGCTTTGTGGAAAAAAAAACCACTTGATTAACGGTGCGCTCAAATGTTATAATACTCGATGAGAATTATTCAAAAATACACCAAATCTTCGTCGTTTTGTCTCTGTTAAGAATTCTTGGATATAATCTGTAAGCCTTTGACAGGTTCCCAATTGTTAATCAACTTATATACGCACGCTTTACCTTTAGACATATAATAGATATTGAACGCGTGAAAGATAGTTTATTACGTTTGGATATAATGTTATACTTATGAAGTGTCAATCCGGTCTATATACTACCGACAATTATTTTTGCCACTTGTGGGATTATATTATTAATTATTAACCAGCGAGAATTGAAACAAGTATAAGATAACATGGACTTTATTAATCTTAATTTTCAGTGCATATTCATAAAGTTTATATGATCGTTATCGAAATTTCAGCGATATAAACTTAAGTGTAACGCACGCTACACTTAAGTTTTGTTTAAAAAAAAAAAAAATACGACAATTTAAGTTTCATTCGATGACCATAAGCTCCCTTAATTCACGATTATCTTGCTCTACATGGTATGTGATAGAGGATGTGACAGGCACACGCGAACGCGTTGACGTGTTTTTCTTATATATAAAGGCGCTCGGTGGCAGGCTCATCCCTCCCCCCCCCCGGTCTTTTTTTCTTCGGTATATTCGTCTTTGCATCCCGAGGCAGGTAAAGAGCATGCGAGGGAATTAAATCGCATTACCGACCGACCGGATTCTCAGGGATTTCGCTACCTGTAATTTACCGTAAGGCGGTTTACACGGGCGATGGGGCTTCTCGTTTATTCAATGAAACAAACGTAATCTCTGCGCATCGTTTGAAAAACAAAACAAGTGAGGGGCGGGTAGGGCAAAGGAATGACCGGAAGCGATAGAGCGCGAGCATGAGCGGCGGTTAATTCGTTGCCGATTCTTAAAATAACACACCGTCGTATTTTTCTGTAAATCAGATTGGGAACGGCCGAAACGAGCTTGAAATTAATGATGTTATATATAAGAATACGTGACCTAAATGACAGGGCGATATATATATATATATATATATATATATATATATATATATGTATGTATGTACGTACGTAATGTATGTATGTATGTATGTATGTATGCATGTATTTCCATCACTTTAACGTGCCTCTTTATTACCGACACGGGCCAAGGAATCAACGGCGCTTTTTCGTTTAATATCCGTCATTTAATGCGTATCTTTGGGCGTTCTCGCGTATAATTCGCGGCGTTTGCGCAGCGACACCGACGCGGCGACTTAAATAATAATCTATTAAAAGCTCCATTGTCACAAACAACGTTTTATCAAGGACGATTTTTTCCCCCCCCCCATACGCGCATCGAGCGATCAATGACAAAACATTGACATATGCATTTGTCGCTTGTAGCGCAACGTGAACGCGCCTCGTCGCGTTTCGTCGCGCAGGCGCGCTGAACGCAGACTCGCGCGCGCGCGCTCGCGCACACCCACGGGCACACGCACACGTCGCCGCTCGCACGCATATCATGTGCTGCACTGTCAACGTCGGCGAGCGCGCGAGCGATAAGGAAACGATTATTATCCGGCGGTGCTCTGTATTAGATTTGCGAAAAAGCAGAGCAGAAGATGAAGAGGAAGGGGGGGGGGAGAAAATGAAATAGAGATCTCGGCCGCCAGCGGTCCAGCAGCGAGACGACGACGACGACGACGGCGCGCCGGGCGCATTACAGCGCCGACCCAAGGCCGAAAGTGAGCGGCGTGCCGTGGAACGCGGGACTGCGGTGCAAGGAGCGACGAGGCACTATATATATATGTATGTATGTGTGCATGTATCGATTCTCGCGTATGACGCCTGTGCTATGACGCCGAGCAAGGGAAGTATTCGCGCGGGATGCGTCCAAAACTTTCCAAAGAATCGCGTATTCAATATCGCGCATTCAATAGAACGGGGATGCGATTAGAGAGATAAGAGAAAGAAAGAGAGAGAGAGCGAGAGAGAGAGAGAGAGAGACAGAGAGAGATTGTATTCTATTAAAATTAAATTAGTTGAAATCGACCTACTCTATTAAAACAGTGAAATTTTCATCACAAAATCAATGAATATTCTACTGTTTACCCAGTGCAAATCGAGACCACACTAGGACTTTTAACTGAGTTATCAGTGTAGGTTTTTTTTTATCATAAGCGGTAAGAGAGCTGAAATCTTAGCCTCCGAAACGCGTCTTACCGTCGTTCGTCCCCATTGATATATATATATATATATATATATATATATATATATATATAAGCGAACAGGCTTTTAAAAATTAGTAGAGCAGAACTTTGCATCTCTCTCTCTCTCTCTCTATCTCTCTCTCGCTCTCTCTCTCTCCCTCTCCCCTTCTTCTACCACTTCCCGCGGTACATACGGATGGTCGATTAAATTCCTGCGCCCACGTGTCCCATATATAGATGGATGCTCGTTTATACGGCTGATTGCGCGCTCTAATCTGCAGAATGATGGAAGTTTAAGAATGATGGCGCGAGGGGGGGGGGAGAAGCGGCGAATTTATAGCCGCTGCGGCCGCATGCGTGCGCGACCTTGGAGCATCCTCCTACTTCCCCCTCCCGCCCACCTCCACGTCCGTTTTCTGCTGAATATACCCGCGAGGGTTTGCGTGCGTGTATATCCTATATGCATGCATGTATATGTGTATATATATACACATATAATATAAAGGAGCTCCTGCCGCCACAGCCGCCGCCGTACATAAATCGCGTTTTGCGTTTAGGATCGATTGGTTTTGCAGAGGTTAGGGAGGGGAGGGGGATAGCCGCTCATCGTTACAATACTCTTTCACGGGGGAAGAAAGGAGGAGGGGTGGGGTGGGGCAGCGCGGTTGCCGCCGGCGCGGGAGAGAACGCGAGGCGGACTATACGAGCGGGACGTTGTGACCTACTGAAATCGGAAATGATTCGGAATTGGGTCGCTGGATATGAGGCGGGAGAGGCGCGCGAGCAACGCTACAAATATCGTATACATGCATACATACATACATACATACATACATACATACATACATACATACATACATACATACATACATACACACATATATATATATATATATATATATATATATATATATATATATATATGCACACAGGGATCAAAACGGTTTTGCGAAACTTTGCATACGTAAATCGCATCAGCGGGCCATTGTCTATCGAGAGTCTCGGTTGAGCTTTTCCATTCGGAACGCCCGAGATGATGACGTGTATGTATATATATATATATATATATATATATATATATATATATATATATAAGTACGTGCAATGCCATTCGTATAAATTTCAAAATCCAAGCAGTAAGATTCTATATTTGTACCGAGGACCGTGTCGGACGAGAGGAAGGTCGTGCGTGGATATCTTGCAACATTTTGTTCTTCGACCCGGTCCAGGTTGCGAATATATATATATATATATATATATATATATATATATATATATATATACATAGCGCATCTTTAATTGAATCCACACCGTCCCATTATACACATACGCGCGCGCGCGCACGCGGCAGCGATGACTATAGATCACTCCGAGCCACGTCGAGCCCGCGCGTCATGTCCGTCGCTAATTCAGGTCATAGGCATCGGTTCGCGGCAATCGGACAAAAAGGAATTAGTTTTTATACATTAACCGTACGATGCGGTTCGTTATTTCCAATTCGAGCCTCGAGACGATGGACGTTCGATAAAGCAGATCCGAATGTGTGTGCGTGCGTGTGTGCGTGCGCGTGTGCGTGCGCGTGCGTGCGTCCCATGGAATAATGGCGAAAAAATCTTCCGCAATCCCTGCCGTAGACATAAATAAGCGCGATACGTTTGAGCGACGTCCCCCCCCCCTCCTCTAATCCGTGTACCGCCGGGGTACTTACTTGTCGTCCCGCGCCAATGATAAACGAACCTCGGACTTGTTCGGCTACCGGCGAACATCTTCCCTGTGCCCGCGGGCTTCCGCATCATCGTGCCTTTACAAAAGTACTCACGCGACGGGGAAATAATACTTTCTAAACAAGCTGCAATGATTCACCGTTGCCCCGCGGCAGGAGGCGACGTTCTATACCTTTGCTTGTCTGCCGTCCGCGAATGCAGGGGAAGGGGGATTACCGGGAAAAACGACTGTAAAACAGTCCTCTGAGGAAACGCAGACGGAGCCTTGACTAATTAGCGTGGCTACCTGTCCGGCGAATATTTTCGCCTTTCACCCCGCCCCCCCTCCAACTAATCATTCTTCGCCATAGAATAGATTCGTAAAAAAGGAAAATTACAACAAGTTTCCGCTTATATATATATATATATATATATATATATATATATATATATATAATGTGCATATACATATATACACGCGGTATTGCAGCTAATGCGCTAAATATGTATGGGCGCGAATATAACGGTACATGTAACCACGGAGGACGGCTCCGCGGCGTCGCGCGTCACGGCGTTGTTACTCTATTTTATATATATATATATACCGTTAACGAGTCTTCACGCGAAAAGGAGTCGCTTCGTTGGTCGCGTATCCTCCCGATTCTCTAGTTTGTAAATTAAACATAGTATTTACATATTGATCAGCCATTGTAGCCGACAAAAAATTGAGACCTTATCGATTTTTCTCATATTATAAGATTGCTCGAGATGGTTTTTCATCCCGTCCTAACTTCCCGCTTCCACGTTGAAGCGCGTAATATAACGCATATTACCGTCACAAAATATCATCGTTAGCGCACACTGAATGTATAGTCGAACACTGGAATTTCCGCGTCAACCCGCGCCAACGTGATTTTTTAGTCCGGATGGAAACTAGAGAACCTATATATATATATATATATATATATATATATATATATATATATATATATATACGTACGTACTATATAACTATTTTAAAGTGCCAAGGTGAACTAAGCAGAAGCAAATATATCTGTATATATATATATATATATATATATATATATATATATATATATATATATATATATAGATATATAGATATATATATATTTACATGATGACGCCGACAGCCGCGACACGTGTATGCGGCAAAAAAATTACGCAAGACGATAACAAAGAGAACCATATTAACACGCCGCATCTTGCGATTTTGCGATAGTATCATTTTTCTTTATGTATGTATGTATGTATGTATGTATGTATGTATGTATGTATGTATGTATGTATGTATATATAGAAAAGTTGGTGCGGCTCGTCCGCGATTTATCCGTAACGCACGCGTGCGCTCCCCTCCTCCCGTTCCGCGCTCCGTCTCCATCTCGAGTAATGCATTGCTCGCGCCCATTATGCAACGGAGCGGCGCGGCCGCGCTCTAAACGGGGGCTCCCCGTCAATGCTGAATCGCGACTTCCGAGCGCGCGTTCCGCCCTAATGGAGATTAACATCTGTCCGTTCTCGCTATGCATATATACTTATGCGCGCGCGCGCGCGTGTGTAGGCGCGTAGCCTAGAGTCTCCCGTTCTATATTTAGTTTTCCAATTGTTTAAGCGGTCCTATTATTGGTATTTTTTTTCAGCTTAATTTGACATGATTGGTTTATTATAATTGTGTAAAAATTAAAGGTATATATCTATATATGTATTTATATATGTATTTATGTATGTATGTATGCATGTATGTATATATATATATATATATATATATATATATATATATATATATATATATATATATATTAAACTAATTTAAATTCAATTTTAATTTGAAGTTGGAGGGTATACGGACCATACTATCTGATTTATGTAAATTTTGAATAAAATAAAAATTTTACGTAAGCGTAGTGGCTAGCATTATAAGAAATGTGAGAAAAATTAGTATACAAAACAGAGAGATCTTTTTCAAAATTAAAGAAACAAAATAAATCGTCGGATTGCGTACCGATATTCCGCCCCCCCCCCCTCTTTCACTCACTCACTCACTCACTCACTCACTCACTCACTCTCGAGAAGAAAAACGATGCACAAAGAATACCGTGTACAGGCACAGGTATGTAAGTACTTACGTTTAATATCTCTCGAGGGCGACCACCCGACTTGACAATTCCATTATATCTCGTACGGAGAGCCCTACCCGGTAATCCTCTTCATTGTCCCAATGTGTAACGACTCGGTACGGTAGCCACGGGGCTTGTGCACTCGAATCCAGATACGCTTTGAAATAGTGGAATTACGCTGATCCTCTCGCTGGGGGCGGGTGGTTGGGAGGGGGTTGTTCGCATACATGCCCCCTCCCTCCCTCCCTCTTTACACAGTCGGCTTTTTGGCCGGTAGTACATGCTCCCGTCTTTCGAACATTTTCTAAGCACGTTTACGGCGACCGGTATAAGGCTTTTCTCCACAGAGTAATGATAAAGCAAGTCAATTTGTCAGATCGTCGACAGTCGATCGTCACGTTCATTCGTCATCATTATGAAATAAAAGAGAGAGAGAGAGAGAGAGAGAGAGAGAGAGAAAGAATAGACATTAGAAAAAATATTATGTAAACGATATGTCAGTATTGAAATATTATGAAATAACAAAACGAAACATATGGCCGGAGTATGACTGTTAAACCAATCGCAGTTCCGAGCCCATCTAAAATCTATGCCCAATGAAATTTCTAGTTGATGACACCCTAGTTGGAACTCCAAACGGGTCCCGCGATATTCTACTTTTCTTCACGTACTTCGTTATGCATAGAAAATGTTTGACAAACGAAGATTCCAATTCTATCGAATCGACATCGAGTGGCCGATGTTAATCTTTCGCAATTCTGTAAAGGACCACAGTGACGCCAGTGACGGTTGAACGAAAGTGGAAAAGGCCCGTGAAAACGAACTTTTCTGATTAAAGACAAGTCGTGGACCGGTCGCAAAACGTCATTTGGTATCGAGAAGCGATGAAAACCACAATATGAGATAACAATTATACACGAAAAGTTCGGAATGTTTTCCGATAGAAACGAATTACAGCACAGCAGTACTTACGACACTTATCCTCGATGTATCGCGAGATCTTCGATTTTCATAAAAATTCTTTCACTCATTCCGATCGCATTTTCTCTTTAATCCGCCACTCTTGAAATTCTTTTATGCCGTTCGACGGCTTGCGCCAATAGTCGAATTTCGAGTACCGTCCAGGGCTCACCGCAGGTATTCGTGCCTAAAACCAGCAGAAAAGCCATCGTTCGTCGTTCGCCAATATATCACATTTTTATTATTTATATGCCCCGACGCTTCAACGTATTGATGACGGTCGCGGTGCCACGTGCAACCGGGGCCCGTCGTCCTGCCCCGAGGGGTTTCGGTTCCGGGGCAGTCGAAGGCGACCCGAGCCAAAGTCTCTCGCCCTCATTAGTCCCGCTCGTATGCGCCGTATCAGGTGCGCAGCTACCCGCGGGGATTATGCAAATGGCCACGCGTCGGGGCGCGCGCGTAATGTACACAGCGGCGTAAAAATGTCCATGAGTGCACCTCCGGCCGCATCCCCCCGTCCAAGCCCGCTCGGGCGTTGCTCTGCTTCGATGCCCCACGGGTGGAGAAGGGCCCGCGCGTCGCTGCGGCCCCGCACGTGGAGGAGTGAGATTGCGAGCGTGGCTGCCGCGGGCAAGGGGGCGGCAGAGGGGAGATACTCGAGCACGGGCCAAAGGCCGTTGGGGGAAGGGGGTGCGGGGAGGGGGGGGATTATGCAAACGCACCGCCCGTGCGATTATGGGGCGATCTCCACGACAAATGGGGACGTAATCAATTTCGGTTTCATTACCGCACACCCCCCCCCTCCCCCCGCCCCTTGATCCACGCGACTGGCAGCGGCGTACGCACGTCGGCCATCTCGCCATCGACGACGCGATTGGCCGCAAACTGCGACGCGAGCGATATCGCGCGACCACCTGTTTACCTTGTGCATCCGGTAAAGCTGCGCCCGTATCGGACGAGTTCCTCGCCCCGTTCCAGATTCCGCGCAAATTTACATTCGTGCGGTTGGGCTCGGACCGGCCGGCTCGTTCGGCGAATGGCCGTTGTTGGCTCGCTGTGCGCTCGGAAAAACTTTTCATATGTTGGAAAGTCGATCGAATTATTTCTGTGCGTGCGCGTCGAAGAGGGGCGGGGGGGGGGAATGACACTTCGCCGCCCAGAGTCGATTCGGCGATCGGCGTACGCGAGATCGTTCTGCAAATATTTTCGAGTTCGGGTTCACCCGAGCGCCGCAAATTCCATCGAACAGTTTGGAATGCCGTTGGACTCATTTCACGAACTCGTTTTAGGCTCTTTGGGAAATCGGCAGCGTTCATAGAAACGCTAGATCGACAAATCTGCCTTTTCAGCGCGCGCGCGCACCAGGCATTTCGTGTATTGTAATATACACTTCTATATAAATATTACAGCACTTCACCTATATATATGAACGGTAAAGTTCATGGGATATAGGCCCGAAAATACGTATCTCTCTTTTTCTCTCTCTTTCTCTTCTCTTTCGCTCTCTGTATTTTCGCCCCGTGTCCTCGAATTAATAACAGGCTTATGTGAATCGACGGGGTGCACCGTTTCGGCCCCTCCCCTCCCCTTGGCGCCCCGTCAACACCGCTGCCTCCATTGTTGCGCCCAGCGGCGCATACATATATATTTATCCATTGTTAACCGTGGCTTTTTCGAACTTATAAAGATTCGGAGTGGGGGGAGGGGAATGTGATATACATACATATACTTACATAGACTCGGGAGAAAGCAAGCGCGCAGCAGCGACGAGCCGCGCGGCGTAGTCTCGGTCTGTCCTAGATTTTCAGGCTCTTGCGCATGCGCAGGGGGGGACAGTGAAAGGATTTTCCTTTTTCCCCTCTCCTCCTCCTCCTCCTCCTCCTCGACCTCTCTCCGTATACCGAACTGCTAGCGCTATACATGTAATAAACCAAGAATTACGCGCGGGATTTGGCTGTTTTATATATATATATATATATATATATATATATATATATATATATATATATATATATATATATCGACAAGGGGCGGGTGCCTCGCCCGTCGCCGTGTACGCAGATATAATACGGTTTTTTGAGGAGGGGGGTAGGGGTGCGAGCGCACGGAAAGGAGAATCGAAGGCGAGCTGGTGAGCGGCAGCTGCCGTCGCGCGATCGGGTGGGGGAATAATAATGCGCGGCGCGTTAAAGGATTTCACACGAGCGACCTATCCCGAATACGTGTGTATAGTAAGAACCTATATATTATATAAATATATATATATGTGTGTATATAAATATATATATATATATATATATATATATATATATATATATATATAGACGAGTGCAAATTGTACACGATAATAAAGCAATTCGGATTCGGGCAGCTGTGTAGGTAGTGCTTTAATCGCCGCGTGTACATTTTTTCTCCTCTCCTACTTCTTCTTCCTCTCGACGTCACTCGACCTCGTCGCATGAGCTCGAGTGGAGTCGGTGCGAAAATTGGTCCCCGCGACCGCGGCGGGGCACTGGGGGCACACAGCGACGTTTTGCCTATTCTAACCTACGGGCGAGACAATTTTCACCGACTCGAGGCGTGACGTTTTTCTTCTTCTTTCCTTCTTGTAATATACGGCGAATATTCCGGTATTATGGAGGATGGCATTGCTCGTTCACGTAATCGTGTCGGTGTATTATTAAAGAATTGCGGATCGGAACGGGGAACGATCGACTCATTGTGAGATATAATTTCCGTTCGATTATTTCTGCCTTTCTTTCTCTACATAGGAATGTGAAACTGTCGATCGTTCGCAGTTACGTAGTTCTCTGTCGACTTATGCCTACAGCAATGTCGGCCATCTCTTTGGGCGCTCGCTAATCTCGGCGCCGAGAGAAACATACGGGCAAAACTCTATTTGGCCGTACGCAGAACGAAAGGAAAGTAGGCCCCGGGGCGCGGAAGCGAATCTTCCCGAGTTTCGGCCAACTAGCCCGTGTATAAAGCACAGCTTGTTTATAACGTGAAAGGCGCGACCGTCGATCGCGCGTGAATTCATGCCGCGTTCCCCCGGATTTCGAGCCAACGCGGCGCGCGTTCCCCAAGAGCGAGAGCAGCGCGACAGAGAGAGAGAGAGAGAGGGGGGGGGCTGATTATGTAACGTCGAACTGCGCGACAGCCGCATTCTATAACGTAACTCGCGCAGAGACACTGGAAAACTTTTAAAATCGTGCCCGCGCTAAATACGTGTATATATCTATATATTACGTCTACATACATATGTATATATAATAAACTAAACTAGCAAAGTATATACGTCGGGGCAATTATAAGCGCACCGCCTGTTTTTGCTATACTTTTTTTCGCTCGGCAATTTAAGTATTAAGAGGATTGCATAAATCGTGCGTTATGTACTGGAGCAAGAACTGTATATAAAGTTTGTATAACCTGCACTGCAGATCTTAAATCTTTGTATAACCCGTGCTGTACGGCCCGTGAAAAGTACGAAACGAAAATTCAAGTAAAAGAGAAAAAATAAACGCGAAAAAAATTCTTCCCCTCTACCCGATCGTAATAATTACGTTTTCTGGCATTACCGCGGTAACAGCGCGAGGAGCATCTCTCCATCACCTCGCTCCCCCCCCCCCCTATCCGCACAATAGGCGCACCGAGTCATTGCGCGATATCGTTTCAAAAGACCGAGCCCGAGGCCGCTTCCGTCACACTTTCTAGAGGAGTCGCGCGGCCGGCTCGTCGGGCAAAACGAGATCTCACTGTATACGTACATTGCGACAGCAGAGAGGGGGTAGGGAGCGAGCGAGCGGGAGCGAGAGAGAAATAATATTACGGATAAAGAAAGGAAGTCGAGGCAGATCGCGCCATCTGTCGCAGCACCTGCGAACCGCAAGGCGATTCCATCGATTCTTTCTCTTTCTCCCCTCCTTATCCGCGCTTTTCGTTGCCCGCCAGCATTATAAATATATATTCGTAAAGGCACGCGCACTTGTATAACACGCGTACAGTTCTATTATATATCGTTATTTTGTCAGTATTACGACTCTCTCTCTCTCTCTCTCTCTCTCTCTCGCTTGTATTCGCTTGGTCGCGAAATATATATGTGTATATATATATATATATATATATATATATATATATATATATATATATATGCATACATACATAGATACATAGATGTATACATAGTGCACGGGGAAGAAAAAGAGTTATGGGGCATCGCGCACAGGTAACGTAAACGACAGAGGGGGGGGAGGTCGAGGGAGGGCGTGGTGGGGTGAATTTTTTCGTAGAATGATTGATGATCGTTACCGAGGCCTCGGGAGAAATTGCAAAGCGCACGCGCAGCGAAGCTGTATTATATATATATATATATATATATATATATATATATATATATATATATATATATATTCATACATCTTGGCCTCTCTTCGACGTTTATATATCATATACACGGTTACTGTGTATGCCAGTGCCACGCAAGCTTTTATCACTCACGGAAAATTCGTACATAATATGGTTTCGGAGCTGCGAGGGCGGTTTACATTTTTACCGAGGGCCTAATAATTTTCCGTTCGGATGTTTAAGGCTGACTTGAAATTATACACGCGCGCGCGGATTTATTTTTTCCCCACTTTTAAATATGATATAAATGACGCGTGCTCGTAAAAATGTAAGTTCCCTGGCCCATCGTAGCCCGCGTACAGCTTAAGTGTATTGTGCGCGCGCGCGCGCGCGCCCCGAGACCGAGACGGGACAAGAGGATTAAGGAAAGGAAGAAAAAAAACACACGCAAAGAGCGCCGGGGTCGAGGCTTTTCTACCTATCGCTTCGGCGGTAAGGACGGGCGTATAGTTTACTTAATATATATATATAGGCTTCGAGCCGAATACGGACTGTACTGCGTTCGTTAATTGGCACGATTTCCTTCACTCAGGTCCGTGATTCACTCACAAAATTTGTGGATCGTCCTTTAAGTCGGCACGTTTAACGGCGCGATTCGATCGACGTCGTCTCAGGCGCTCGACGAGACAGGTACTCGTACGCCTGCGTATTCGGTGCAAGATCCGAGTTCGCTTTGGATCAACCAAAAATTTTAACTCGCTAACCCCCGATACGATCCTTTGGAACGTCCGTGGTAGCACTGTTGTAAATCGATAGAATTATCGAGTCTCATGCAGAACAAACGAAATGACTTGGCATTCAATTAATACCCTAGTAAACGTAACGCATGGCATCGAATGAAAATCCAGCATTCCAATTGCCAGAATTAACGTACGGATTATCCGTAATGGTACAGAGGCGCGCGACACGGACGGAGACGGATGTCCGAATCTTTTTTCCGAGCCGTTTACCGGAATCTGGGCTGTCATCGATCCTCGCGCGTATATTGCTCACATTTTACGTTCGGCGATCTACGACTCTTCCGTCGACACTGGCCGTTCGCTAGAAAGGGCCAAACGACGCTGGATCCTCGATCGTCGATCGGGCCGTTAACCAGGCAATACATTACTCGAAGACGCGCCTGTTTATACGTTCAGGCTGGCGAAGGGGAGCGACGCATCCCATATATAAATAATATTTAACCGCATACACATTATGCTTCGCGCTGAGGTCGCTTTGCGCGAGCAATTATTTATAGTGCATATATATATATATATATATATATATATATATATATATATATATCGCGCGGTGCCGCCGCCGATAATGCAAATTCGCGACGGGCAGCCGATGGTCGAAGGAAGAGATCTCGGCTTTCCGTTCTGGTAATGCATATGCATGCACCTCTATACCCAAGCGGCTTAAACCCGTGTCTGCTGTATATATATATATATATATATATATATATATATATATATATATATATATATATATATATATATGAGCACCTGATGACTCGGCGATGAGAGGCGTGTTTTACAATGATTACGGCCTCTTATAGACGTCAGGTGTCGTGGCCATATATACACATGTATATGTATGTATGCATATATATAGATGCTCGAATCAAAATAACCGCCCAGTCATTGTCCATACATCAGTAGTGTCAACGCGGGCCCGTATCGGATGAAAATGCAACGTCTCGGGATTGTCAACGATGAGAAGAGGATAATTTCCAGCGAAGCTTATTGTTATATTATCTATATGTATATATACGCGAATCCATATATGCCAGAAGTGCCGGGATGTATACAACGTCCGCATAACGACAAAGCACTTGTCGGTGCAAAATTTCCACCTCATAATACACGCCACCTCAGCGATTGCGTACAAACGAGTGGCGTGTATACACGTGTTATATATATATATATATATATATACACACACACACACACCTTCACTCAACAAACAAAAATCCCGGAAATGCGCGCGCGCTTCTCACCCATAATACGAGCCATACCTCGTTCATCGGGTCTTTCCTCTTCGCTCTTCTCCCCCCCCCCGCCGCCACCCATCTCCATGCGCTCAAAGGAGAGCGTGCGAGAGAGAGAGAGAGAGAGCCAGAGCGGGAGAGAGACGCCGAGTTTTTGAAATTTTGCCAACGACACACGCGCGACGCCCACAAAATTCGACCGCGAGGAGTAAGAGATAGGGGGAGATTCTCGAGCCGGCGCGATGATACTGCGACTCGAATGCCCGTGCGCAATAGGTTCGAGGGGTGGGGGGAGAGGGGTGGCACGCGCGCGGACTCCTATTCGAACTCGTGGGAAGGCCGGCGCCGACCTCGTTAGGCGCGCGCGTCGCGTGTGTTTGCGCCAACGAACCCAATCGCCACGCGAGCGTCACCGACCTGAACGTAGCGGACGATTGGACGAGAAGAGCGTGGCGCGACGTCGCTCGACGATGCTCCGTGCGCTCTCGTGGCTTCCAGCGTCCCCCGGGCACGAGGGGGGGGGGCTATCGGTGCACGAGGTAAGGGAGGCAGGGATGTCGGCTCGAGGTGGGGGGGGGGGCGAACGAGGCGCAACGTCGACGACGGGAAGTAGTATTGTCGCAGGTAGTGCGACGAGACCCCGTTGGATCCTACGCTACGGCGATGACAATTCACGATAGGTGAAACAGGCCGAGGCGCGTGCGTATTGTCGGAATGGCACGCGATGCCATTCTAATCCACCCGTCGGCTGCTACTGACGTCGACGTTTCGCCGAGGCCCGATCGACGAAGAACGGCCGCGCGCGATCTTTCGTCAACGGGCGCGCCATGCCCCGCCGTCGCCCATCGATGCCCATACACGACGCCAAGCGTACGCGCCCATATCGTAGGAGCACTCGGCACCATGCGAGGGGCACGCGGGATTTTCTGAATTCAAAAATTAAAACGACAAAATATAAGCAATAGAGTAATAATACAAGAAAAGAAAAGGAGAGAGCTACCAGCTCGGCCTTTGCCTCGACGACGGGGGTCGCGCGGTACCACCGGCCGATCCTGCGCATTATTCTAACCCGTGGCGATATTTTTTATTTCTCGTTAGTCATTCGTGACGTGATGTCAGCGCGACCGCAATATTTTGAAGCGCGCGCGCGCGCGGACACATGTACATGATACATACGTATATTTGTGCGTATGCGTAAATGTGTATGTATATATGTTAAAAGAGCGAGAGAGAGAGAGAGAGAGAGAGAGAGAGAGAGAGAGAGAGAGAGACAGAAAGAGAAAATAGACGAGGCGGTAGTGCAGATTGCGCACGTAGTTAAAATACACACGTACAGGCGATATAATATCGTGGGCGATTTATATATATATATATATATATATATATATATATATATATATATATATATATGGGGAAATAGTCGTAGTAGTGGTGGTACTGGCGGTGCACGACGCGGCTTGCATATCAAATTTCGTGCACGCGCAGGACAAAAAAACTGTAGTACACCGTGTATATATATATATATATAAAAGAGCCGGGTGGATAAAGAGGAGCAAAAGAAGAGAGAACGAGGGAAGGTGGGGAAGAGGAAGATAGAGAGTAGGAAGGACGGAAGGGAGAAATGACTGCGAGGCAGGTAACACAAAGCGGCATCTGACCGGCGAACACTCGGTCGCGCAGGTGAACAACTACCGTCGTACGGACGCCACCGCGGCTCGCGTCTGTTTATCCCCATCTCTTTTCTCTCTTTCTCTCTCTCTCTCTCTCTCTCTCTCTCTCTCTCTCTCTCTCTCTCTCTCTCTCTCTCTCTCTCACAGTTCGCCTGCTGCGCGCTCTCGCTTGCGGCGTTCGAAAGGTAGGGATACACGGCGTTACTGCGCACGCGCGCGCGGTGTCGCGTTATAATATCACGAGAGAGGCGCGCGACGAGCATGTATATATATATATATATATATATATACACGCGCGCGCGTGTGTGTATGTGTGTGTGTGCTGTGTACGTGCATATACACATACACCCAAAGACAAAGCAAACACAGACGAGAGTCCCTTTCTCTCCTCCTCCTTCGGCCCTATAATGGCGGATAATGTATGTGAACGCGCGAATACGTGAGAACGTACGAGTGTGTATGTGTTGGTTGGTATCGTCGCTTCGCCCTTCTATCCCTGGCCGCTGGCTGCGTTCGGCTCTAACGTGCGCGCACAGGCGTGTACGCACACAAGCGCGCGCAGCGCAACCTTTACAATGCTCCGTTTGTGCGCACCGGCCGGCCGGCTGCGAGTGTGTCATATTGTACATATATATACCACATATATATCCACATACGTCCACGTACGCGCTTAGATCCATATATAAACCAGACACGCGCGCACACTCAAGCATATTCCGCCGGTGACAGGGAATGGGTGGGGGAACAATCATTATATATACATATACATACAGTAGGGTTTAGGGTCGAACCAACCGGTGGCGCACGTGCTTGCGCAGCAGCGGGCAAGGGCCGCCGCCGCCGCCGCCGCCGTCGCGCGAACGCTCTCTCGCACAGGCTACACGTATACGCGCTCGTGTATACACACTAATACACAGAGCCACGGGCATACTGACGCGTCCGTGTTGCGCGCACACATAGAGACGCCGGGGTCGACGCCGACGACGGACGGCGCGCGCGCCGATCTGTGCTCCTGCTGGCTGCTTGTGTGCTCAGCTATAGATATATATACACACATACCTACATATATATATATATATATATATATATATATATATATATATATATACACGAACCCACGACGGGCGGGCGGGCGAACGCGCGCGCGCGCGAGCGCCGCTCTCGGGGTTATATAGCAGTAGCGTCCGCCGCGGCGAGCCGGTCGGCCGCGTATCTCTCTCAAACGCCAGAGCGCGTCATTATATTGTCTCGCATCGCGATTTTGTCATATATATATATTTATGTATATATGTATGTGTATGTGAATATATATATATATATATATATTTTTTGTGTGCGTATGTACATCGAACAATTGCGGAGATCGCTCGTCGCGTGTACGCGAGTGCGCGCGCGCCTCCGTCATCGCCCCTGTCGCCGTCCTGCGTCTTAGCGTAACGCGCGATAATACGCGCACGCGCGCGGGGGTGAGGAGGGGCCCACGTGTCCGTGGTGCCGGCTTTCCCGCGATTTTCCCGAGGGAGGCGCGACGCCGCCGGCACACCGGCGTTGTTTGTACGCGTCTTGCCGGATCGCGGACTTGACCACTCGAGGTCGTCGCACGGTGATTGTGCGTCTGTGTGTTTGTGTGCGTGTGTGTGTGTGTGTGTGTGTGTGTGTTACCGCGCGTGTCTCTCATGTCTGTGAGAAACGTGAAGGAACTGCCGAATTATCCGCGATCTCGCGTCCTTGTTTGTTTTCCTTGCAAGTGTGCCGCTGCGCCCAGGATATCCCTATAGATATAGGTATATCTGTAGTGCATATTGGACGAGAGCGCCTTCGTAATCGCGCACGGCGCAGACTCGGCGAGAGGATTCTCCGTGCCCGTTCGCCGAGGATTGACGCGCGACTCTGTGCGCGTATATACACAGACATATATATATATATAGAGATATTTCTATATATCGTCGATCGTGGGAGGAGTAGGGGAGCCACGTGCTACTGCACCGCCCACTCGCACCTCCACCCCCCCCCCCGATTTTCACACGAGTTAACGTTTCTCGGCCCTTTTGTTGGCGTTGTGAGTTGAAATAGGTGCGCGCTAATCCTCCTCCGAGACCGCGCGAGCGATTCCGCCGAGGGAAGCGCGTGTCCCCGAGGTTATCGAATAATTCGCGAGCTAACCGAATCCCGCGGTCCGTGCGCGCGCGCGCGCGCGCGTGTCTGTGTGTGTCTCTGTGGTCGAGCTGCATCTGTGTCCTCTGTGCGCGTTTTGTGCCTCTGTGCGCGCGTTTTGTGTTTATCGCCCGGCGAGAAGAGCCGGCGGAAACTGGCGGAGGATCGAATCGGCCGAAATCTACCCGGCGATGGCTATCGAATCGCTGCGAGCGGCGAGCGTGTGGGCGGACCGCGGATAAAGCAGAGTCCGTCGTCTCGGCGCGAGGAAGAAGAGGATCTATATGTTTAGATACACGCACAAGGTAGATAATAGCGCAAGGTATATGTAGGAGAGTGTGTGTGTGAGAGAGAGAGAGAGAGAGAGCGCACATCGTCCACACGATTCTCCGAGTCCGCATGGCGATTAAGAGGATTCCAGGCGCTTCTGCTGGGGGATTAGAAAGGGAACGAGGGGGTCGGTGGGGGCGGGAGAATAAGAGAGAGAGGGAGAAACAACAGAGCTACGGCGAGCGGGGGGGAGGGGAGTATATGCTCGAGATTCGATGTGTTCCGCGTGGCTCTTTGGTCGAGCCACCTTCTAGGCTCGGGTGCAACTTCTTTTGCCGAGATAGCTGCAAGCGTTATTGTAGCCCTACTCGACCCGAGCTCCTCCTCCTCCTCCTCCTCCTCCTCTTTCTATCTCCTTTTTCTCCCTATATCTTTCTTGCTCGCTCGCTTGCTCTTTCTCTCTCTCTCTCTCTCTCTCTCTCTCTCTCTCTCTCTCTCTCTCTCTCCTCTCTCTTTCTCCGCTTCCTTTACGAGAACGCAACTTGTCGATTTATTTCCTTTGTTCCTCCGTTCGCGTTTTTTTCTCCTTTGTTCTCTCTTTCTCTCTCTCTTTCTTACCCCCCTCTCTCTCTTTCTCTCTCGCTCCTTCGCCAATTGCCGGAAGTACGCGAGGCTCGCACGCGCCCGAGCACGCTGACGCGATCTTTATCGACGATCGATACTAAATATTCTGCCCTCGTGCACGGTTTAACGGCGGCGTATTCTATATCGCTTTCTCTCTCTCTCTCTTCCCCCCCCCCTCTCTCCCTCTCTGTCTTTCGGCATTGGCCTCGCGAGCTGAACACCTTGAGGCGTTGCCGAGTGCTTTTAGTAAATTAGATTATATTGCAGGGTGTGTTGGTTACGAAATCGAGGACGTAGCGGATACACGATATATAATATACAACGGCATTGCCATTGTCGTACACACCCCTTAATCGATAATTCGATTTTATTTATTACGTGTATATATATATATATATATATATATATATATATATATATATATACATACATATACATACATAGATAAAAGAGGGGGAGAGAAAGAGACATACATAAATAATCTAAAATACATCTAATAACATATTTCTTGGACGAGTCTCTTTACGTCCAATCATCCACGATAAAGAGGCACATATACGTATGAGATGCTAATAAGACCGTATGAGGATCTAACAGCGTCGTCTCCCTAAATAACAAATGACTCCTCCCTCGTAAGATCCCGACGAAAATCACAAACTCACCTGCTCTTTGCCGGTTATTATTCTGATTTTTACTAGTACACCGCATACCACACACACACTCGCGCGCCCGCACACATGTCATGTTATTGTCGTTATGCAACGAGGCGTACCGGCATGGTCTTGCGCCGCGGGCCGCACGATAATAGAAAAATGTAGCGCGCGTGTACTGATTCCTTTATTGCGCGGTAATAAGAGCGCCGGGAATCACGGGATTTTGAAATGTATCATCAAGCGATAAATCCGGAAATAGAGAAATACCTGCCGATTCAAATACTTGTCCATATGCAAGCTCGTTCACTGATGGCTCCACTCGAAACAATCGCGTCTTATTTCTCGTTCACCCGCGACACGCGGAAACGGGCAATTTCGTCGCTTCTTCGTCGTCGTCCGAAGGTGTGAATTCGGTAAAAAAACAAACAAATATGCGTGCGTATGTGTATAAATACTGTCGCGTCTTGGCGATCCCAATCCCGGCGAATGTTCGCCTAGCTTGGCTATCCCGCCTCGTTATCTCAACGACCCTGCTACATGTATATACTTATGCCAGCGGGTACAAGGCAGGTGGTACGCGGAGGTGGCGAACACGTGTATACCCTCCTTTCATCCTTTCTCGTTCAATCGCTCTCCCTCCCTCTCTCTCTCTCTCTCTCTCCAACTACGCACATGCATATACACCTTCGGAATTACGCGAGTTTGAAGACCGATGGGTACATAAGAGATCATTGTACGGTTGCAACACGCGCGTACACTTAAAAGAACCGAGGGATCTAAGCAAAATTATAAAGCCAGGGGATGCGGAGAAAAGAAAAACCAAAAAAAAAAAACAGAGAAGGATGAGAAAGAGATTAACTTATTCGTCCCGCTGTGTACTTCCTATATATATATATATATATATACATATATATATATGGCGTATAAGAAGTTATGCAACTATAAACGCGCGCGTGCACATGCGTGTCTGCGTGCTGCGGTGGACGAGGATGCTTCGGGTTTATAAATATATGCACACACACACACGCACACACACATATATATGTATATCCATGCAAAATATCACGGAAGCCATTAACGCGCCCCTCGTCCTCTCCCAACCCCTCCCGTTTAACAACGGGCTTTTCACCCCTGGGACCCGTTCCGGCGTTATCCGGTCGAAAAGTCTTACCTGCCATCTCTTTCTCTCTCTTTCTCTCTCTCGCTGCCTCTCCCTCGTTCTCCTTTATCCCTCCTCGACCGCAGAGTGTTCTTATATACGTAAAATGGGGACAGAACGGGTTGGGAATTTATACACACATAGATATACACCTTCGCTATACGCGTATACGCGCAGAGACCCATATATCGCATGATAGAAAGAGGAGAGCGCGAGGAAGTTGTCGAAAGTGGTCGGGGGGGGGGGGGGTACGATGCGGAAGGAAACGCGGCCGAGAAAGTGGGATTCGTGAGACTCGTTCCTCTATCAACTGTCTCCCTCCCCCCGCGCCTTTCTGTCTCTTTTTCTCATCCAGCAGCGCGCGCGCGCGCGTGTGTGTGTGTGTGTCAATATATATGAACGTAGTAGAGGAAGAACTTGTTCAGAGGATGAAACGAATAAGAAGAAGACGAAGAAGAAGAGGCATTCTTATATAGCTATATAGATATACTCCTTGTGTCCTCTCTCTCTCTCTCTCTCTCTCTCTCTCTCTCTCTCTCTCTCTCTCTCTCTCTACATATCTATCTATCTCTCTCTGTTTCCACTGCCGTTCTTTCCCTCGCGCGTGCACACACGCGCTCGTTTTACGACCTCGGCGCACATAGTTGATTTGCCAATTCTCTCTCTCTCTCTCTCTCTCTCTCTCTCTCTCTCTCTCTCTCTCTCTCTGCCTTTTTCTCTCTCGTTCTCTCTCGCTCTCACGCTTCTCTGGTGCATGCGCGTCCCGCAGCTTGCCTAGCCTCTCCTTTCCTTCTCCCTCTTCCCTTTGTCCCCCTTGCTTGCTTTTTAACCCCGGCTCGCGCTCACGATCGGCCTGCATGTCCTCTTCGTTTCGCTCTCCCTCTCTCTTTCTGCCCCCCCCCCTCGTACCTCCACGCCGCATTCTATATAGGGTGATTGGGAAGTGCACGGATTCGAATCACTATATATGCGGCGTGCATCCACATTCTGTGTGTGTATGTGTTGGATTTGCACACCAGTTTAATCGGATCGAACCGCCGCGCTGCCCGCGCTGGAATTGATTGGATCGATAAATCAGCGTTCAAAGATACCTATATATGTATATATATATATATATATATATATATATATATATATATATATACATAATGCATTATATTATGTATATATGAAATCCAACCTCTCGGTCTTTGTGATTTGCGAGGAGCTTCGCGAAATATTTGCAACGGCAACGGGAGTTTTCGAAAATACCCGCTCCCGCGCCTACGAGTAAGATACACAATACGTACACGGGATAACTATATATAGATACGTAGCGTGTAAAGGACTATCGCCGTTTTAATTACGATGGATATTGGATCGAGGCTCTGGCGCCGCGCGGCAGCTCGACACCGTCGCACACGCGCAGGTGAATCGGATGTAATTATGAAATATTCGCCTGCCTCGTCAAAAACTGACGTCCGAAGTTTCGAGTGGGATGGATTATTTCGAAACTTTTTACTTTTTCGTCCCTCTATTCTTACTGTCCCGGAACAATGAATTATATATATATACCGCTATCTTTTGTCGAGACGAGCGCATGCAAATCCGCCAGCGACGACACAACTCTAATTTCGCTGAAAATCCAGACAGAGCTTCCCTCAATACAGTTTTTAAATTAAAATAATGCCCCGCGCCGGATTCAATTCCATTTTCTCCATTTCCTGTATTACGCAGACATTTTCCCTTCGTCCACTTTGGCCATTAATTTATTAAGAATCTTAAGGTCGTCTCCTCAACCATTCTGTGCGCAAGTGCATGCATATCTATATATATGTATACATATATATATATATATATATATATATATATATATATATATATATATATATAGACGCTTATAATTTGTCAAATGAAAAACCGTCGCGACGACCGACCGCGTGCGCGAGTGTCGTAAAGTCAAAGATTTGCGGCGCAATAAATTTAAATTATCGTCCCTGTCTCGCTTATATATACATTTATGTGCTTGTACCTACGTATAAGTATCCACATTTAATACACACACGCGCAAGAGCACGTTTATATATACGTGTGTATATTGCAAATGTAAAATCGGAAACTTTGTAGTCCGTCCGCGAGGAACCGGAGTTATATTAAAATAATCGCCAATGTGGTCGCAATATATAGACGTGTACACACCCGCGTATATATATATATATATATATATATATATATATATATATATATATATATAACGCGACTCGCGGTCGCACGCAACACCGCGTGAGTGCAAGTAATGCATATAACTATCACCGTACTGCGGACTTCATATACACTTATGGCCCGATGATTCACGAGATCTGCGCGAGCAGTGCGGATGTGAAGTTTAGCGTGGAATGCCGGTATAGGAGGATCCCACGGGAATGACAGAGACGTAGAATGAGATTGAGAGAGAGATTGAGAGCGATAGAGATAGATAGAAAAAGAAAGAGGAGGGGGCAGTGAAGCGAGCCGGTACTGTTCTTTATATATATATATATATATATATATATATATATATATATATATATATATATATAATGACATCAAAAAGTCAGTGCACTAGCCAGCGACGTAATACTTATGCAGTCCGAGACCTGCGCGCCGTACACACGTCGTATCCAGGTATAATCATATTTGACACACGCGAGGGGTAAGAGAAAGAGAGAGAGAGAGAGAGACAGAGAGAGAGAGAGAGAGAGAGAGAGAGAGAGAGAGAGAGGGGGGGGTGGTATGTCCCTTTCTCGTGCGTGTGCAGTCTCTACAATTTGTCTCTCCTCGTAACCACTCTCCTGCTCTCTCTCTCTCTCTCTCTCTCTCTCTCTCTCTCTCTCTCTCTCTCTATGCCTTTCTTTGTTTTAAAAGAACACAATTTGAGGCTAAAACCGAAGCAATTACAGTCTTCTCTGACCTCTCACCCCTCTCTTTATCACTCTGTCTCTCTTCCTGGCGCTCGGTTGCAAATTACTCTCGCTCTCTGCGACATAGTGGAGCATATATATATATACGTTCAAATGCCCGCGAGTTTCGCCAACTATATATAATTAAGTATAATAAGGTCGCCTGCTAATTTCTAATGCAAACATCAGCGCTCGCGAGCGCTCCACACACACACACACACACACACACACACACACACACACACACACACACACACACACACACACACACACACACACACACACACACACACACACACACACACACACACAGAAACACGCAAACACACACCAATTGCAACGACAGCTAATTTATATACACGATGGTTGAAAATCGCGAGGGGACAACCTATTTTTTTTCTTGTTTTGCTCGCCTTCATTCTGTTTATTCTCAGAAACCCGCTGATGATACGCGATAATTCGACTAATGATGGTTATATCGCGCAGTGTCCTGCTCCTATCTCTATATACACCAACACACGTTATGAACTCATCGGGTACGTGTATCGTTAAAGCTTCTTCGCTTAACGTGCGTGTAGTGATTTGCCTCGTTGAATTTTCCGAAGTTTCGGAAGTCGCCGCCGCCGCTTCGTCGCCGGTGCGAGGCTCCGCTCCAGAGCGTGGGAGCAAAGTAAATTTCCAGCCCTTGGTAGTCGACGCATTGTATCAGTTAGTCGTGCCTAAAGCCTGCGTCCAGCCTGAAACCCCGGAATAACCCGATGTACTTACGCGACTGTATTAATATACTTGTCGAGGATGCGGGAAAGAGAGAAAGTGAGAGAGAAACGGCGAAAGATTTCGTATTACGGGAATGGCCGGGAGAACAAGAGTGGGGTGGTTATAATATTGATAAAGAGATGAAAGTTTGAAACTTTCGAGGATGTGAGCGCGCGCGTATGCGTGCACGGGGTCGCGTGCGTACGTATAAGCGGGCAACGGAGCGGCGTAAATTTGCAATTTTTTCCCGGCGCAATAAATTCTCCGAGTGGAAAAGTTACTTTAGAACCAACTTGTACTGCTTCTATACTTCCCTATTTCTCTCTCTCTCTCTCTCTCTCTCTCTCTCTCTCTCTCTCTCTCTTTGTTTCTTTCTCCCTATCTTCCTCTATGCAGGACTGTTCATTACTCGACGTTTTCGCCCCCTTCCCTTGCTCTCTCTTCTCGACGGTCTATCCGTATATTCTCGTGCGTATACTCATACACGCACGCGCACGCGCACGCGCACACATACACATATCTCTTTTTTTAGTGCATGACCTTCTCTGCCGTGCTCTTTCATTATGTACCAGAAACAGCGTCTCCCTCTATTCCCCTCGTCTCCCCTCCTCGTCTAACTCTATCTCGATCTTTCTACTCAGCTGAAGCATGTTACTGCAGCCATATACAGTGGGTCTACAACCATATATATATATATATATATATATATATATATATATATATATATATATATATGTAGGCGAAGTGCAGCCTCCATTGGTTACGCAATAGGTTACATTTTACTCCCCTAGATACTGCCGCCCCCGTCCCGACATCTTCAACGCTCGCCCCTCCCTTATAGGATGGAAAAGATTTGCTTCGAAAATTTTTTAATCGATAAAATGTGTCTTGGCCCTCTACTCGGAAAAACTGGACGGGATCGTGTATTAAATTATATTGGGTAGACGAGAAGAGATCCCGTGAACTTGATCTGAACATATTGATCCCATAAAATTATAAAAAAAAGAATGGGAATGAAGAGCTTCATATGGTTTGATAAAAATGAAATCACGAAATGAAGAATTCCTTGCTAAGCTAACGATTTAAATATCCGAAGATGAGCTTTCAATGGTCTTGAAGATTAACAAGTGTTATCAGTGTTACTTGGAAGGACAGAATTCCGTATGGGCCTTCTTCTCATCTACACCTTTTTATTAATCAACTTAACCTTTGGCCAGACATTATTGCAGATAAAATTTTATCCCTTTACACAGTGCTTTACTTTAAAAAATCTCGATCGATACATGTAATTTCGCTGTATTTCTCGTCAATTCGTCAAGTTCCGTATCAATTATAATAGGTTAGACTCGCCGATTAAATAATACCCACACATCCACAACAAACCGCCGACCCTAAACTTCGAATCAAGCAGGCGACAGCCTCGTTCAGCGACTTATTTCACGACTCGTCGCCCTGTACATAAAGGGATATATATATATATATATATATATATATATATATATATATTTATATATATATATGTGTGTGTATATATATATATATATATACACACACATACATACTTATACCCTAGCCAGTCCGTCCCGTCAGTTCTACGCACAGCCGCTCAGTGGCACTTTTCAAACCGTCCCGAATAATAATAATATTAATATACCTGTCGCGCCCACCATTCGTTTTTTGACAGGCATGTGTGCAGGCGCGCACACACACACATACGCATACGAGAGAGAGAGAGAGAGAGAGAGAGAGAGCGGTTTGCAGCGCGACCGTATTACTTAACTATAGCATTACTCTACTATGCCTCGCAACTTTTTACGCGCCGACGGTGCGACTCGGATCCTCTACCGAGAGCCGGGCAGCTACTTCACGTGCACGCGTACAAGGGATGGCGATACACTGGCAAGGTTATACGTAGACTGTACCGCGTGCATACACGGATTCGCCGTCAATACGAGACGTAATTGCGAGGTAGGGCGCGAATTACAAGGGAGCGAGGTGGGGTGACATGCATTTATACCACTGTTTCCCACTACTATTTATACAACTATATATATATACATATACATATATATATATATATATATATATATATATATATATACTATGTGTGTGTTTGTGTGGAATTTAGAATGACGAATAGGCTTGGTCGAATGAGAGGCGTAGGATGCTGGGGTGGAGTGGGGGTGTGCGAAAGGGGAGAAGAAGAGGACCGAGACCGTTTGGTAGGCTTGGTTCCCTATGTGTGTGTGTGTGTGTGTGTGTGTGTGTGTGTGTGTGTGTGTGTGTGTGTGTGTGTGTGTGTCCCGCGCTTTCGTCCGATCAATCGGTTAGCTTGCGCAGCGAATGAGAGCATGAGGGTAGAAGTTTGGAGGTTTCGCACTGGCAATTTTTCTTCTTCATTCGTCGCGTAACTATAGAACTTTTTGTATACTCGTTATTGTTGCACGTACAGATCCGGAAGTCGATGGAGAAAGGGCCGCTTGATCCACGATCCTTGGTGGCACAATTGCTTCGGGCTTAGCTGCTCGTCGAATTATCGCTCCGCGACATAATGCGCAGGAAGCAAAAAAAAAAAAAAAAAAAAATCCCCACAACGCCGTCTGCCGAACCGATATGAGCAGTCGAAACTTTTCGAGCCCCTCCCCCCCCCCCGCTCCGGCCGCGGACAGGCTCCGATACCTTGCGGAAAACCCCCGCGTCGCCTCGTCTTCCTCTTCCTCTTTTCTTTCTTTTTTCTTCTTTTTTTTCCATTTTAACAACTTCCCAAAGTGTATATACGGTGCGGAACGAGGATGAGGAGATACGGGGAGGGCGAGCGGAAGACTCGATATTTTAACGAGTTATCGATCTCTCTCTCTCTCTCTCTCTCTCTCTCTCTCTCTCTCTCTCTCTGTCGGTTCCGTGTGGTATCGGCACTACCTCTCTGCGCCCATATATATATCTATATACGCGCTCTTTCGCGCATTATACGACGCGTGTCTGTACTACGTGACGATGATCGCTCTCTTGGAAAGCATATAAACCCTCACCCCCACTCCCTTTCCCGCGCTCCCTCAGGCAGGCACACACACGTGCGGGCGCACACACACACACACACACACACACACACACACACACACACACAGATACAGAGAAGGGCAACGAGATATTCCGCAGTCGGGCGTAATTTAAATATTCAATTCGCGCGTGCGCCTAGCTCTCTCTCCCTCTCTCTCTTACTCGAGCGCGCGCGCACGCGCGCGCGTGTGTGTGTGACCCGACGCGGCAAGCAAGACATACACTCTTGGACGCGCGGTTACTTTTTGCGTTTCGAGTCACGTGCTATATATATATATATATATATATATGCCTCTGTATACGAGTGCACGTGCGTATAATATTGCGGCAATGATGCGATACATCTCCCGGAACGATGGATCTGCGCGTAATTGGCCGATGAAACACGATTGACGGATGATTTGGTCGTCGCATGGGTGCTCTGGATAACCCGTCATCTCGTCCGGGCCGCAATCTGCCATTCTAATACGGATTGAAGATTGCTTTACCGAAACTACCTTGACGCGCTGATAATAACTCGAGTACCGTGAAACAGTCTTTTTTTTTTTTTTTTTTTTTGTATCTCGAATATCTTGGAAAGTGACGCGCAACTTGGCGCTCCTCCGACGGCGTTCAGATTCGGCGCAACGAACTCGCTTGGACCGGATTTACTCCAATTTCTCCCCGTGTAATCTTTGACGAATAGTGGAGGGGGGGGGGAACTTCGTTTTCACTTGGCATCGAGCATCTGAAATCTATACGACGTGGTATCGCGGCTTATCGTCCGCCCTAAACGCATTGGCAATTGATTGTTTTATAACGGAGCGAAAGACAGCGTTTGTAACGCGGTCGTGGGATGAAAGTTAGATTTTCCTCGATATTTAACCCCAAGTGTACATTCGTACGATTTGTATATTATTCCCTTTATACGCCACGGTGCGATGGTATAAATATACGAGCTCGTAAATATCGCGCTTAACGCCGCGAGCAATAAACATCACGGCCAAGATTTGGCGAGCTCGGGGGGGGGGGGGGGGATATGCAAATTGATAATGAATAAACGTGCTGGCGGTGGAGTAAATTTTCAGCGCTTACCCTGTTTTTTTTCTCTGCTTTTTTTACGCATTCGTTGATCTTTGCAAATCGATCGAATGAAAAAAAAAAGAAGGAAAGAAAAAGCAGGAAAAGTTTGCGAAAGAGAAGAACTTTTAATCTTTCCAATATAATATAGGAAGTCTCGGTGCGTTTGTAAATTATCTCGTGAAAATTCCATCTGGAACTTGCTAAGTAGTAGTTCTCAAAGGAAAGCCAGGTTTTATGCATTACAAATTAGTCTTTAACTCGACCTCCTCGATTATTTAATGGCTTTTTCACTCTTCCGTATTCGTATAAGAATTCTATAGATTTGTCTCTCTCTCTCTCTCTCTCTCTCTCTCTCTCTCTCTCTCTCGAAATATCTCTAATGGTCTAGAAAAGAAAAATGCGGTCGTAAAATGAAGCTGTTATTTGCAGTAAACAAATTAGAGTTATAAAATTATAATACTAAGTTTTAATGCAGCAAAAAGCCGCGCATAACTTAATGCGTTTCAATTGCGCGCGATCCGATGGAAAAAAAGTAACCATGGAATTCTGGGTTATATCCTCCAGTTGATATAGCATTCTCATTGTTTTATATATATATGTATATTATACCAGTCACCTAAAATAACGCTCACAATTTCCCACTCTATTCCGACCGCCTCTTTTTCCACGAACAACCTCGAGGCTAAAAGAAAAAGCCTATGTAATTCCGTGTCGTCACCTTTAATTTCCACTTGCCTCTCAAAATATGAAAATAGCCTCCCACGTAAACCGATATATATATATATATATATATATATATATAGCTCCCCACTGGCGCATAATAATTATATAATCAATTTCTCTCGATTTTTACCGCTCGCGAGGCAGTTCTCCGCCCTCTGGTTTCGGTGTCTAAAAAGGAAATAAAGGAAAAAAAAACAGCGACTCGCGCCCAATGGCTGAACAAAAGGTTTACGGTGGGAAATAATAAGCGTATAAAAGCGCTCGGCACCACCAAATTTAATGGGACAAAAACCAGAGCAAGGACAACCTCATATATATATATATATATATATATATATATATATATATATATATATATATACACGAACCTAATCAACGGAAAACGCAATCTTACACTTCTTATTTATGGAATAAAGTAGCATTTTGTATAGTATGTGACTTCAAATGTGACGTCACGCTTAATGTTGTAAATGAAGGAGTTTGCAGCTTTTTATGCTGACGGGGACTGCCATGAACACGTGGGTGTAGATTTGTATTATTACATCCACTCCTCATAATATACTATTTTACAATCCCGAGGAGAAAATAGATTCGTACAAGGAAATATCATATTTACCGAGCGAAATTCTACTTCTGAAAAACAGCGCGCATAAAATTCGATCTTACGTTGTCTGTTGCAAACAAGTCCACGAGAATTGGATGCGTAAAATTGACACTTGCGCCGATCGGCGATAATCTCGGACGGTGTAAATTCGTGATTTCACGCCAATTTTCCAGAATTTACTTACACACACATACGAGGGCAATGATTAAAAGCCTCCCTTAAGGCTTAATTAAAAGACCTGCATCCGGCTCTCGGCTTCAATAGCTCCTATGTTCGCCCCGCGCGTCGCGAAAGGACTCGATCGCTCTCCCCCTCCCGGCCCCGTCCTTTCAACGCGCTCCGATCGACGCGGAAGCGACGCGCCACGAGAATCCAGCCAAACCCCCCCCCCTCCCCGGCCCCGTGCCGCCGGGCGCGTAGTCAACCCCCATGAGGGCCTCGGCGCAGCGAGCGCGCGATCGTACGTAAGCTTTGATTGGCCCGTTCGCGGGGCCCCCCTTTTTCGCGGGGGGCTGCTGGGGGAGGAGGGGGGGGGTAACGGGGGTACACATGGGGTTGGTTTGGCGCCCGGGGGCACGATCGTCGGACGCGTCATCGATCTGAGCGCGCGCCGGCTCTGCTTTTAATTCGGGAGATACGGAGAGATAGAGGGTCGACGCACGCGGCGCGCGTTTAATATTTCCTTCGCTGATTGGTCTTCATGCGCGCGCGCGCTGCCTCGCCGTTCAAGCGCTTAGCGCAGCTTGCGGCGGTCCGCGTTTCTCGTACGAGGCCCGCCCTTATGCACTTTGGCTTTGATCGCGATGCCTTCGTCTATGGTACTCTGATGTGGGATATGGAGTTTTTTTTCTTTTTTTTTTACTCTTAGAGAGAAATGCGTTTATTTTGTATTTTGAGCCCTTTGTTCTAGGATTCGCCGTTTGAATTTGGCAAATCTTCGAGGAGCGAAGGAGATAAAGAAAAGGAACAAATTTAATCTATAATTTAGATAGTATTGTTTATCTACTATAAATACATACAAGTCTATATATAAATGTGGATATTCGTTTGGGCGATTAATTAATCAAACTCCCCTTTCTTTGTTTCAGAACGCGAAAGACACTCGACCCACAGGCTGTCAGCGTAAGTACCTCTCTCAATTAGCAATACTAGACACTCTGATTATTGGCCCGGCTGTCGGCGTTATTGCAAGCCATTCCGAAGTCTGGCTGAAATTGAAATTCGCTCTTTATCGACGATGTGTTAAAAAAACAATGTACAAAAGCATAATTGGCTCGCGTTAAATCTTGATTTAATTGATCTTTGCAGATCGAAGTAAGGGGATCGCGTCAATTTTTTTCTTCTTCTTTTTGCTCCAAGGGCGATTTCAATTTTTTACCGGGGGGGGGGGGGTAAAAATCGGATTTTCGAGTATAACACGCGTGCACGGCGTAGGATGTAAAATTGAACGATGCTCGTGATTTTATTGCCGCCGATCTGTAGATTCGTAAAAAGTGGAAAATCCGAGCTTGTTCGTGAAATTCGCGTAGGAGATAAAATCTCGCCCCCCGCCCCCCGCCCCCCATTACCAAGTATTTTAACAATCTTGGTATAATGGTACCGGCAGGAGATTGCGCCGCGCTGCGAGCGATTTTCATCGCAGTATGCGAAAAATGTACTTTGTCACTGGGTGGCTGGAAAATTTAATTAAGCTACTTGCATAATTCGAATTTTTTACCAGCGAGTGGAGAGTCGCGTGCATTATACGGAAAAATCCGATATCTGGATGGGCTAAAAATTATTTGGGCCGCGATTGAATCGAGACGTACCGAGTGGTTGTACCGTTTGGAGATCCGGCGAAACTGCGTCATGTCGATTCGAGACTTACAGCGCCGTAGAAAATCGAGATCCCTGTCGAGTCCGCGTTAATATTAGCACTATATAAATAATGTTTAATAATTTGAGAATGAATTTGAAAATTAATAATTTGAGAAAAAATTGACCGCTCGTCTCTCCCTCTGCAACAGTTCGAGAATAAGCCTCGTAAACTACACCGGCCTCACTATGGCTATCTGAATATTGTTCGAAAAATTTTTACACGCTATATATTGCATTCTCACTGTGTCTCCATTTGCATTGCAATCGAACGGCGAACAAGCTATATATATATATATATATATATATATATATATATATATATGTATGTATGTATGTATGTATGTATGAGCAAGTGCACGCGAGTTTAGCGTCGGCACGAATCAAATCTGACCGAGAATGAAACGTCAGCTGGGCAAACTCTCTCATACGGTTGTCGTTACTCCGTGGCCCCCTTCCATGCTTCCCCTCCCCCCCAAACAAATATATAAAGCCCCCCCCCCCATCTAGGGCGAATCGATTTGACGAAAAAACAAAAGGAAAAGGGGGGTAGGGGTTTGAGGTGCCCCTGAATTTGCGTAGCAAAAACGACGAGGGGCGCAGAGAAGTCTCACGAGAGAGAGACAGAGACCTAACGACCATTAATCTATCAAAGGTATATGAGAAATTAATTATGCATTAGTGAGCTGCTGCCGCTGCCGCTCTTCCCCGGACCCGATAATCTTTTTACGCCTCTTTTCTCCGCTGCTTCGCGGGAACGCGCGTGCCCGCTCCGAATTAATTCTCGCTTTATTCGCGCCGCTACCCCCGACTATATTATAATATACCAGCTTTTCTTGTACGTATATAAACTTTCAGACCACTGGATGCCCCACCCCCCTGTCTCACTCACTCTCTATCTGAATTGCCGCCAGTCGCTATTCTGAATGTTCCGGGAAGACGTTTGTTTTCTTTCGTGCATGAATATCAATGGGGATTTCGATTTTATTGAGAATGCCTAATTGAGAATAGTGTATATATATATATTAAAAGAAAGTTTATATACGGAAAATGACTGTGATTTTCTTTTAAAATTTGTCAGTATAATGAATGTTTGATCAAATCGCGAATATTAGGCCAAAGAGAATAAAAAAAAAATCTATACTTGGACAGCAAGAGCAAAGATTATCGTCGAAAATTCTTTATTTATTCAATGACTGTTAATGCTATACACATATATCAAATTCATATCCTGCAGATCTTGCGAATGCCCCACCACAGCTCTCCCATTCTTACGGAACGAATCCGTCGAGCAATCGCGCAGCGGTTTTGGAGGGGCAATTTAGCATTCGGGACCTCGTGACGGCGAGCTACGAGCCACCGAGGAGCGAAGAGGGATGCGTTGGGACGGGGGGCTGGGGGAGGGGGAGCGTCGAGAGGCTCGAAGAGTCCCGAAGCGCCTCGAGGACTTTTCAATTATGCTCGAGTGTCGGCCAGCCGCGATCGTCGATTAACTATCGCGCGGCCCCCGATTCCGAGAGATCCTTCTGGAGAGGCAGGCGGGGCGACGAGTGGCGGGCAGGGGGGAGGGAAGGGTATTATAATCGGTCGCCCGGAAGTGGCGGGACTAGACGCCTTTCTCCGGTTTCCGTTGCCTTGGCCCCGCGATCGCCAAGTCGTCCGTCAAATGTTTGGGGCGGGGGGGGGGCTGATACATAGGCTGCGAATTTCGAGGCGGCTCCGGCGGGCGGAATGCCGTTCGCAGCAGTGGAATTGGCAAGAATCACGCTTTCTAATGCGGCAGAACGCATTTGAAAACGTGGACAGATCCCCGCTAACGATAACCGCAGGGATCAATTACAATTAACGGCTGTATAATTTTTTTTTGCTTTTTATTCGTTCGGCCGTCCTGGAGAAGTAATATTAAAAACCTAAGCAATTAAAAAAACTCTTCTCTCTCTCTCTCTCTCTCTCTCTCTCTCTCTCTCTCTCTCTCTCTCTCTCTCTCTCTCGCTCTCTCTCTCTCTCTCTCTTCACAAGAAACTTATCGGCAAGCTCAGCTTACAAAATGCTCTGAAATGTTAACAGGGATGCATTTTATTCCGTCTTCAACCCTGATCTTAAATATATATATATATATATATATATATATATATATATAATGAGCATAAACCGCAGTGTCGTTCGAGCGCCTCCATTTCTTTTTCACAGTGCTCTTACCTCTCCCTTATATCGCACTCCAGCGCCAACTCAATTGAAAACAACGAGTATATACATATAAATTTGACATGAGGGCACGAAAAAGAGATGCTCATTCGAATGTTCATTGAATACTCGCCCTCGGAATGTCATACTCTCTAAAGTTTAAATAAGTGGAAATTAACCCACTGTTTGAAAACAGTTAAAAAATGAATGGTAATTTCTTAAGTATTCTCATGTTCAGCCAGTGAAAAGAAACATCGCACTGGATGTAAACAGTGAAAATTCACCAATCAAAATTTCACTCCTTCCAAGCAGTGGTTCGATTTTCACCGATTCCAGTTTTACAACTAACAAGTTTCGAACGAGCAACTTTATGCGTCTCAAAATTTATCTTAACAGCCTGTATATGGACTGAAGGCTGCTGGTTAATCAATTATCTAAATATCAATTGTCCAAGTACAGGTCTTCCGGTTCAAAGGATTTTTTTGACTATCATCTCTCTTCTCGACGTGGTCTTTATCCCATGAATATCAACCCTTGCCATTGGGAAAAACGTCGCGATATCTCTCTCTCTCTCTCTCTCTCTCTCTCTCTCTCTCTCTCTCTCTCTCTCTCTCTCTGTCCCTGCCACCCGCCAATAAAGCGGTATTACAACGAGTCGCTTTCATGGAGAAAAGTGCGAAGGTCGGGGGGCGGGGGGCGTCGCCGTTTAATTAACCGCGTTTACGAGCTCCCGAGACTCGCGCATACGTGCATATACCAAACCTCTCCGCCTTTTAGTCGGATCCGCGTGCGTAGCTACCAATGCCACCCCGCCTCTACCCGTACGCGCTCGCGCAAAGATGCCATAGCCAAGGGTTTCGCAGTACGGTAAGTTTTTTTTTCGATAACAGTGTACGTGCGCGCGCGCGCACGCGCGCGTGTGTGTGTGTGTGTGTGTGCGTGCCCACACTCGGTGCAAAGGGCGAGTAGAGGAGAGACCAGTGGGCTGTATTACCCTGGAGGCGAATCGGCGATGGGAGGGGCCGGGGGGTCGCGACTGTACTACAACTCGGGGATAGGAAAAAGTGCGACATGCCCAGCGTGTGCTCGTGTTATTTTGGGAACGCGTTAATGCGACGGGGGCGCTTAACGTACTTTTTGGCGTTTGGTTTTCTTTTTATTTTTGTCTCGCTTTTCCAGGAGTTTCGGCATATGCTACATACATACGTACATATGTATATAAATCGATGTGGGATTGTCCAAGAAAAATTTCCTCGCGAACGAGATCTTCTTGTTGTTTTTTTTTTTTTTTTTCATGGATGTTTTGGTCACTTTTTGCTTACCCCCATACGATTCGGATTGCCAATTTTTGATTAATTAATTACCAATACGTCGCGCAATTAAGGCCGTCGCGTTATTCGCGAGCGAGGAATATAACGTGGACTTCGTTCGTATGTATTCGTCGTATATACCTGTACCGCGGGGAAAAGAATCGAGATTTTGAAATTAAGTCAATTTAGTCGAAAATGCCTTTTGCCATACGTGTAGGTATATATTATCTTGGCTAAATTAAAGATTCGAAATTACGACCTTGAACCTTTTTTTCTTTATTTTGCCCTCGAGCAAATTTTCAAATTCTCTATCGCTCTCTTCGACATTCGCGACCCGACGAGGTCCGGCCGAGACCGAAGAAAAAACGAGTTATCGTAAATGCCAATTGAAGCTCTCGTTACCGCACTTATGAAATTGATTAATGCTGCCTAATCTGTTTTAACAAAAAAGGAAAAAGACAAGTACTTCCGATTCTGTCACTTAATATGTATGTATGTATGTATGTATATATATATAATATATATATATATATATGTGTGTGTGTGTGTGTGTGTGTGTGTGATAGATACCTATGAAGGTGGCAGTCAGGCGCGGTCGCGATAAGCGCATAAATATGCAGACGCGCCGGCTGCTGCTGCTGCTGCACGTGCCTCGCCGAGGATACATTGCATAAAACGCGCGTAAGCGCGCTTAAAAAAAAAAAAAAAAAAAAAAAACCACAAGACTAAAAAAGAAGAGAGATAGCGCCGGCATCGACTGCGATCGCGACAGAACGAAGACGGAAGAACCGTATCGCGGAGAATGGGGCGGGGAGGGGTAGATAAAGAGCGCATAAGAAGCGCGGTTAAAAAGGCCGAGCCGGCGAGCGAGCGAGTGAAGGACCCCGCGGCCGGAACGAGAATGGGGAAAGAGATCTCGCATTGTGTCGCGCGTGCGTGTGCGAGCGAGCGAGCGGGTGGGTGTGAGCTTTCCACTGTACACACACACACACACACACACACACACACACACACACACACACAGCCCGATGGAAAAGTTCCACTCCTGCCGCGAGGTTACGCTACGGCGGCGGCTCGGCTCTCATTATATCGATTGCCGGTATTTACCTCCGGCCGCGTCCGGGCGCCGAATCGACTTTTATCGTCTTTCGTTAAATATTTCCCCCTTTTGTGCGCCGCCTTCAATTCCCCGTCTACTTTCGGCCTGTCACGTTTTCTTATCTTTTTCTTTTCTTTTTTTTTTTTTTTTCATTCATCTCCGTTTTTGTTCTGTTTCGTCGACAGAAGTTCCGCTGCTCGTCCACAGTGCGCTGCTCATACTGCTGGTCTTATTTAGTGCTGGATCGTTTGCCTATGTCTAATCGTGCACGCGCGTCCGTGGGGCGGGTGTCTGAACTCGCGCGACACGTTTGTCGCCGCATTATTTTTATAATGCGCGCTACTTCGACATCTCCGCGTGTGTACCCAAGCGGACTTTTTTTTCTCTATTCTATTCTCCGTCTCTGTCTCTCGAGCCCGGTACTTTCATCCGCTACTCTACGAATACATTTACATAGTTTTTAGGCCGATTAAACGTCGGCTGTTTACCCCTTATTGTAGGTACACCCGAGGTCACGCGATCTCACGTGACTGTCAGCGCGAAAATCTCACGCCCCCCCCCCCCTCAACGTTGATCCATATCGCGTTGCGTATGACAACGTTGATATACACCTCCTGTTTCGATCGATCAGAGATTTTCAAGAGGTTGCGAGCGCGACTTTTTCACGCTGTCTCGCCCCCTTTAGATTTGTTTGAGCCGAGACTCAAGAATTTTCGTAAAAGCATGCCGAGAATTAGCGGCACAGTTTACGTATAAATACAGATCTTGAATCAATCATTATAGCATGTCAATCTTCAATATATATGTTGTTCATGCATGCCTTTGAGTATGTATTATTCTAAGCATTTATCTTGTCGAGAATAATTTTTTCTCGTTAATTGGATCACTATGACTGTAAAAATCATCATACTCGTAAAGTTTGTATGAAGTACATTCTCACGATTGTATAGAATCATGAAAGCTACAGCGACACTTGGATTTTGAGGGATATACGTGTGTTTGAGTGTGTACATATATATATATATATATATATATATATATATATATATATATATATATATATAGGGCAGAGACCAATATCAGGAATTCAAAGTGAAATCCGAAATCTTTCATGCGCGTGTTTGTGTGTACTTGTATGCGTCATCTCAGCTTCTTTTTCTACTGCATCGGGACTTCTGCAAAAGCAGTCCCTCACAAAAAAAAACACAAAATATAAAAAAAAAACCCCGCAGTATAGCTCAACAACGCAGCGGAGGAGCCGAATTCTTCGGTTTCTCTCGAGCCCCTGCCCCACTCCCCCATTTCGCCTTTTTCATTTTCTTTTTCACAGACTCCTACACACGCGCGCGCGCACACACACACACACACACACACACACCGCTGAAGAAGCCGCTCGCAAATACGCCTCCTCTCCGATTCGGCGGAGCGTCTCTCTCTTTCTCCTATACACGCAGATTGCGCGCGGCGTGCCGTTGCAGGTTCGCCGGCGCAAAAAGAGGATAAAAGAGGGTTGAAAGCCCCGGGTAGGTCGCTCTATCCTCCTCGCTGTTGCCGCGCGCACGGAACGCGCTTCTCTCCGATCCTCTCTTATGCCTCCGCCGTCTCTGTCGCTCGCTCGGTCTTTCTCTCTCTCTCTCTCTCTCTCTCTCTGTAGCGCTCGCATTCTCTCTGTCTAGTGCGCGGCGCGTTCCACTACATCGACGGCGACACGACGCTTGAGCGAGAGCGAAAGAGAGAGAGAGAGAGAGAGAGAGAGAGAGAGAGAGTTCTAGGGTCGCCGACCGGCGCGCCGCCGCCGACGCCGCGAATCAATTTCAGCATCATGCCTCATTTTCAGCCCTTTTTACTCCCTTTTTCTCATCCTCTTCCCTCTTGCGCGCCCCATCCCTCTCTTCTTCTCCCTTGTTCTGGATCTAATTCTCCTGTATAGGTCTCGAAAGTAAGAAGTTTTTTTAAGCCACGATGGCTTTTCTTCGGCGGATGCTTTTTAAGCGCGTCAAATATGGAATGCGTTGGCTTTCTCCCGCTCCCTCTTTCTCATCCCCCTCTGCTCTCTCTCTCTCTCTCTCTCTCTCTCTCTCTCTCTCTCGCTCTCGCTCTCTCTCTCTCTCTCTCTCTCAGATCCCCTGCAATCACCTAGGAGAGGGATTAACTTTGCTTTCACGGGCTGCTTTGGCAGTGGCAGATTTTGGGATGAAGGGCTGGAGTGTTTGAAACAGAGAAGTTAGTCGATTTATTTATTTATGTATTTTATCCCTAGGTTGACTGCTAGGTGTGAAAAGCTGCTCCGTTATATACTTGTACGTTTATTATATTAAAATTTTTGTTGCGACTACGATCAGGATATTATCTTGGATTTTGCTACCACTAAACAATCGGATAGATCGTGAAGACATAGATTGACCGAATTATAGTTAATAAACACTATTATGCGAAACCTTTTTTTTTTATTAAGTTATGGATAATTATGTTACAAATGTTGGCAATGCTCGCAATTTCCGAAAGTGCATTATTATCTACATAATATACCCGATCAATTTTAAATTTTGCGGTCTTGATTTGCTGTATGCCCGACATAATAGGGGGTTGGGGGGGGGGCTGCAGCGATTTTCCAAAGCTTATCGTCGAATTATAATAGTCGTACATACAATCGTATAATCGCGGAGCTTTTGCCTTTCACCCAATTACTATATTCCCCTTTTCTATCATTATATCGATCACGTAATATTATCCGACAGAAATAATATCACGCATTTCCTAATCCTTGGTAATCCTCGAGAGATGCGAAGTTTCTGTTACTCTGCGCGATCGGTCGGTCGCGCGAAATTTTCCGCGAGTCCCTGTAATTACTAATGATAAAAATCAATAAGTAGGCCAAACATACGCGCTATATTTCCGATGATGGGGGGAGAAGACAAAGAAAGCTCAAGTATAATAATTTTTTTTTCTTCATTCAACCACTGTTCTCGCCCCTGACTAATGCGAACTTTTCGCGTGCAGCCTTGTACATTATACTTTCTTTTCTTTGTTTTTTTTTACTTATTAACGAGCCTTTCGCACCCCGTAAAATAGAAGATTGCGCGCGGCATTTCTCTCTCTCTCTCTCTCTCTCTCTCTCTCTCTTCCTCTCTCTTTTAAAACAACGCTTTTCTATCTCGGCGATAAACAAATGTACATTCTTGAGAAAAAAAAATTAAGATACCCGCGCGCGATTATACTCCTTCCGTCGACGTGCACCCCCGTTCCTCCGACCTTCCCCTCATTTTTCATTACTCGCGCGCCGTGGCCGCGGAAGGAAGGCCGGTGAAAAACGAAGCGCGGAAAAGCGAAGGGATCGCGAAGACCCCCGCTCCCGTCCCTCGCGCTCTCTCCACCCCCACCACCCGAACCCCCGTGTATCTCAGAGCGCGCAGACGCTGCAATTTTCTCGCGAGGCCTCGCACCGCGCGCGAAAAACAAAGGGAAAAAAGTGGAGCCCTCCCCCGCCCCGCTCGCGCCAGCTCGGCGTATCGCTCGGTTATAAAAATTGACGACGCCAGATAGAGAGAGAGAGAGAGAGAGAGAGAGAGAGAGAGAGAGAGAAGAGCCGAAGTAGAACACAAGAGTTGGGAGAGGGAGGGGCGTGCGAGGGAGCGATAAGGATTTCGCGGAGAACGAGGAACGTGCGCGATATGATTCTTTGTGTGTTTTCTTTGCCCGTCGCGCATCTCTTGCTCTTTGTGTTTTTTTGCGTAATACATGTATAGCCACCGACCCCCCGCCTCCTTTCCTCTCTCCCCTTATCACTGAAGCAGGAAAGTAAAGTGTTTCGTACGTGACGCGATAATAAGTGGAACGCCGAGCGGCTCGGTCCTGCGAGTTTAATCGATATCCCGTATAAAATATAAAGTATAGATTTTATATCTATATATATATATATATATATATATATATATATATATATATATATATATATATAGATCTAGTTTGGAGGGAGGATAAAGGAGGAGAAAATAAAAAAGCAAGCGTGATTGGTACGGCGATCGAGATAATATCGGAATCTCTCGTTGCAATCTTTTGAAAATCGAGCGCGTTGTAAAATCTCATTTTTCCAGTTCAATTTATTGTTATTTAAAAGATAGGTCCGTATACTTGGCAAAACGCGATTTAATAATTAATATTACATTGCGATGAAAAAAAAAATTATTTGGCCATTTTTAAATTTTACTTTATTCCATATATATTTTAATCGACTTTCGAACGAATCATTAATTTTTCTTCGCTTTTCCAAACAGATTTCTCTTGTAACGCTTAAATTCTATAATATAAAATTCTCAATGTTAGCTTATCGATTATATACGCTCAATGAAGTAGATATACAATGCATAAAGAGAATCATAGAGAGAGAGAGAGAGAGAGAGAGAGAGAGCGTCAATGAAACGAGAGATTTTATCAATTACACAGACATATGCAATGACCGCGTGTAATTTACATCTGCTTGTGCATTATTCAAATTATTCAACGGCGAACTTATCCATTAATTCGATAATCTGTCGCGCACATCGGGAGCTTGTACACAGCCGCTCATTCGAGCTTATCATCCGTTGAAATATGAACCAATCAGAAAATTTTAAAATCAAGCCCTCGCCCGTGTTAATGCGCGGACAAAGGCTTATGAGCGCCCCTTAACTCCTTTCATCGTGCGCGTTGCGTGGAAAATTAAAAAATAAAAAATCAAAAAAGACGGAAAAAAAACAAAAATAAAAAAGAAAATAGAAAAGAAAGAAAGAAAGAAACGAAATATCCTCGATAAGAGGGCGGAGGGTGCACACGCGTCAAACGTTCACTCCGTCTCTTTCTTCCCTCGACCACCCTCCCGGCGAAATGGAAACTATAAGTATATTATATACATATGACGTGCGGGCGTCTGCATGTCCTCTTTGGAAACGCCCTCCTCCCCCAACTCCGCCGTATTTCCTCTCAATTTTCCCCCTCTTCTGTCCGCGTTATTCTCTCTTAACCCTCCTCCGCCCCCCGCCCGTCCACGTCCTCGCTTCTCACTCTCTCAACCCTCTTCTATATACATTAGAGAACATTTACGCATTCACGTCAGCCTTGCAGCTCGCGAGCGCGCACATCCTCCACCCCCCCCCCCCATCCGCCGTTCCTCACCTCTCTCCCACGTCATCGCGGCTTTTCGCCTTATTGTTCGCTCGTCACACCGAGCGGTGCCGCGATGGGCGAGGGAGGTGATAGAGGGGGATAGAGAGAGAAAGAGAAGAGAAAGCTCCTATATATATCTATATGTATATATATATATATATGCATTCACGGAATAATTGCAAACTTTTTCCATATATACGTATACTGTGTGGATTATATGGCGCACGAGGCGCAGGGGAGGGGGAATTTCGCGGGATAATAATGATTAGACGCGGCGGCGCACCGGCTGCGCATCATTGTTGTAATTCAGCGTCGCGCCGAGAGTCTTCTCGTTCGCTTCGTGATATGGATAATCAGCGCGGGTTTTTGAGAAAATGAAAAGAATAGGGCATATTCGACGCTGTATATTAAGTTCGAAGGAACCAAAGACTGTCATTCTTTTTTTTTCTCTTTTTTTTTTTGCAAATGAAAGTTTGCAAGACCACTGTATATTATAAAATTGATCTGTTTGCTGTACTTTTGCATTCTATTATTTGGCATGTCTCTATTATTCCAATCGTTCTACTGACTAGATCATCCTCTCAGGTGTCCAATCAAAATCTATATTACGAAATAAGCATTTATTTTCTGTTTTTGTGACAAGTCTATGTGCAGGCAACCATAGGCTTACCCCCGTCGGGACTGTCTAAATTACATTATATAGTTTGACAATATTTGTAACGTTAAAGACAACAATTTATTTTAAAAAAATACACCTACAAAAAATCAACCGGTCGGTCGCTTCTTCACCTCGAATCTGCATCTTTCCCAACAAAGGACTCCATGAAAATCCCTAAGACCCCCCTCCCCAAATCCTCGGAAGAAGAATCGAAGTCCTTTTATATATACATATATAAAAATTCGCACTTGGCTACAGACGTGCCTTTGGCCTCTCCTCTTTCACTCTCGCTCACTCTCTGTATTTCTCTCTCTCTCTCTCTCTCTCTCTCTCTCTCTCTCTCTCTCTCTCTCTCTCTCTCTCTCTGAATCTCTTTCTCTGTCTCTCCGCGTATAATCGAGTATCGTCACGCCCGCTCGTTCTTCCTCCCGTGCCTTCTCCCGGCGCAGACCGCGCTTAAACCGAATCGAATGGCCCTTCTTCTCCCTCGCGATTAGCCGGCAATTTATGCCGGCAAGTAGGATATAAGAGCCGCGGAGTCTATAAAAGACGCCGCCGCCGCTGCCCGCTGCTCTCCTCTGATGTCCCGCGTACCCGACCCCCTCCTCCCGCCCTTCCGCGCGATACTCCCGATGGGAACTTGCCGCACGGTATCATCATCTTCATATGCACTGCTCGATATTGCGAGCTCGATTTTCCGGTTTTTGTTTCGTCGTTGACGATTTCATTCTCGCAGACTAATGTCAGAATGTAATTAATAGTACGCGCAGTACGCGACAGACGGAGCTTTTTGGACGTTTGAAGTTTCGAATTCCGGATTATCGAAAAAGTAAGTCGCTGAAGATGAACGGTTCTTTCATACTGTGACTACTAAACCGATGCTCCGATTGGAATGTCTAGAATTATATTTATCTATTTCTTTCTTCCAAGATCTCACGAGGAATATAATATAACGAGGCTTCTCCAATTTTTCCCAGGAGTGTTTTGTTTTTGTTTTTTTTTTTCTAGCAAAAAAATTATTATACACCGTGGGACGACCGGTGTTACAACGGGAATTCGTATATAATATACTTATATTATGTATGGATGAATTTAACGAATTTACATGCTCGTAAAAATCGCGCGGCACTTTTACCGCCGGCCCGTGGCTGAAATGAAGCTAAGTAAGATGTAGATACGAAGAGAAGGTGAGGGAGGGGAGGGGCGAAACAAAGCGGAATAAACGGGGAATTAGCCGAATTGCATTCGTTTCGCCGAGTAGCTAATCCGCCCGAGTGGAGACGCACTTGCAACAATTATAACATCGGAAACAAAAACACGATCGCCCGGGCCCGCCCGCCATAAATAAAATCAATTCCTCTATCCTTCTCATGCTCCCTTTACCTCCCCCCTTCTGTCTCTCCCGCATTCTTTCGATCCTCTTTCGCCTCTCTTCCCCCCTCCTTCCAACCCGCCCCCCCTGCAATTTCTTTATCTCTTCGCTCTCGCTCGCACTGTTTTCCTCTCTTTCTGTCCCCACCCCTCTCTCTCTCTCTCTCACTCCATTTCCCGTTCATCCTCCCGTCCTCTTGCCGGCGTCGCGCCGCGCTGGTGCGCATTCCTTTCTTTTCTATTTTCATCGACTCCCCACACCGCTGCGAGCTCTTTCATTCGTTCTTATTTTCTCATTACTCCGCTGTTACTCCTTTCGCTCTCTGTCTCTCTCTCTCTCTCTCTCTCTCTCTCTCTCTCTCTTCCTGCTCCCATCCATTTCATTTTAACATCTCCTTTTTTTGCGGTCGTGCAACCCCCCCCCCTCGTGCGCGGGCTCGATTCCACTTATTATTCGGCCTCCCCCTTCTCTCCCGCTCCCTATTTTTTTGTCTAACCCACGTCGCGCATTCATAATACAGAGCTGTTTAATTAACGCGAAATGAATCGCTCGATCAGTCGACGCCCCCGTGTTGTTCTCTGTGTGTTTATTCAGAGAGGGAGGCTGTCCTGTTTACTTTCGGCCCTCTATACTGGCGCTCGGGACACGCGAGTTTATTATATATATAGCGACCAAAACGTCGGTGGCACCAGCGGGAGGGGGCGGGGCGAGGTCGTCGCGCTGTCCAAGCCAGAGAAAGTTTGAATGACGTATCGATCGCGAGTGGGGAGAGCGCGGGCGCGCGAGTGTCAAGACTTTTTAACCCGAAGCTGCAACTCGGAAAAGTTAAGTCGGCGCGAGCCGAAAGTTAAATCTTCTTCGCTTTTATCTTTCTCCCCCTGTGCGATCGCCGCTCGGGTAATTAAACGAGACGGGGTGGAGAGCGATTTCTGACGGACGCGCGGCGAATCGCAAATGATTGTAAGTCTTCCGGTGAAGATGAGGGGACGCCGGAGGGGGAGGCCTGTAAGAGGTTATTCGAAGGACGAGCTCTTAACGTTTAGACCATTATAATTACAAAGGATGGCAGTTAAAAAAAATTATTTAAGTAACTTGGTAATCGGTAACATTTATTCTATTACTAAAGTTAAGCCTTGCAGATCTATTTTTGTTGAGCAACTTAGAAAATTTCTTCATTCCCAAGAAGATGAGATCAAAATAGAGGTTTTTTGAGCTTGTTTTGCTCATAGGATTTGGTTTGGGATACCTATATTTATGGTTCGTAGGGATGGCGATTTTTTGGGCGTCTGGTTTGTGGGATGTAGTTTGTGTTTTATGGTGATGGGGTTACTGGTTTATAAGGATGGGATTTGTGGATCGTTGGTTGTAAAAGATGGGATTTTTTGAGCACGTAAATCGTTGAGTTCAAATTAGTGGCCTTTTGGGGATAGAAGCTGTGGGCTTTTAGTTTACAGAGATCTGAATTTTAGGGTTCGCATTTGTTAATTTGTCGTTTTATTCGAATGTGGGTTCTTTTGAGCTTGTTACTTTTGCGAGTTTTGCAATTTCTGGCTTGGTAGTTGGTAGGCATGGGATTTTGCTATCTCATGGTTTTATGGACTTAGAGTTTCTGAGCTTGTTGTTTACAGTTTGGAGATTGGAGGAAATGAGGCAATAAAGTTATTAGATTGGACGTTTGTAGGTTAAGGTTTGTAATATATATATATATATATATATATATATATATATATATATATATACATATACACACACATTTTTTATATAGAGCTGGTTCCCAGTTTTTGCCATCATCCTACCTGTACCCCGACCGTACATCTCATTCGAAAATTAATTTCGTGGATCTTTTGGCTAGTTCGACAGAGTCTTGCCAGCCAGCAGGTGGATCTATTTTTAAACGTGGCGGCCCCGCCAAACCTTATATACGTTATAGCACTGCACGAATCACATCGGTCGGTAAACGGGATGAGATAGGATTCCGGGTTTACACTGCAATTCCTCTCTCTCTCTCTCTCTCTCTCTCTCTCTCTCTCTCTACTACCTCGTTTTCTCTCTATATCTCGCGAAAACACGCGCGTGAGCTCCCATACTCACTCCCCCCCATTGCCTTTTAATACAACCACCGCGCGGGATTCCGGCTATAAAATTCTTCGCCGTCCCCCCACCTCCTCCCCACCCGCACACAGCTAGAAGCTCGAATTCGTCGGGCGCGTCGATAAATCTACGCTCGCTCACTCTCTATAGAAATGAAGCGGGCGATCTGCCGGCCAGTGCCACAATTCTCATCCCTATTATTCTATCCCTCGCACCTCCCCGCACGGCCTCCCAGCCGCGCTCATGCAATCCCATCGGGGCTGATTGGGCTGATCTGTATATACCCTAAATATGTGTGTGTGTGTGTGTGTGTGTGCGTGCGTGCGCCCAGCGCCGATCCTTATCGATTTTTATCGGCGCCGCACCGGACCCGTCGGGCCGCTGCGCGTCAATAAAGCCGGCGAACGAATGGAGTGCTGCCCCCGTCCGCCTAAAAGATTGGCCGCGAGGGTTGCGATGGGATCGGGGGACGGCTCTTTCGTATCCACGGAAGTTTTACGCGGTCGCGGGGCGCGGGACGAGGGTGGCCTCCCCAGGGGTGAGATTTCGCTAATAAGATCGTTCGGTTAAACGGATTCGGGCATTGTCGATTGTCGACGCTTTCTAGGGCGGTGGTGTAATTGGCCGAGCGTCGGATGAAACCTATATATTATCTGGCCGACGTGTATGGCGCGTTTAAGTAATAAGATAATCGTAATCGATTGACTGAGAAATTGGTGTTCCAATCATCGATGTACTTTAGTAGTTACCCTACGTCTTAACTAATAGTAATAATCCGTAAGCATATAATTCCACTGTCTCTAACGTACAGTATAAGCTGTGGAGGAGTTACGGAAACGCTAAAGTAGAGTTTTTACGGATGCGTTAAGCTGCAAAAAAGTCACACGAGAGGTGGGAACGAGCTTGAATTTTATTTAACTATTTTGGTAAACATCTCCGTTTTCTTCCCTTTTTCATCAAATTAACATGTGAACAGATTATCAATTTTGAAATATAGAAATTTCAACGATAATTTTTGGTATTCTCGTCCCTGCCGCCTGGAGTTCCATCGTTACGTTTGGATACACAAGCATATAAAACGTCTATATACAAATTGTGTATGCCCATGTATTCAGCTATAGCTTAATGTGCTTACAAACTGTACCCCTTGATGGGGGGGGCGGGAGGCACTTTCGCCTTAACTTCTCAATAATCCTCTCTCGACTTTACGAGCACATCAAGAGTCTAACCACAAAAGTGGATATATACATTATATATACTATATTCATTATAGTTCTTGGCCTGCAGAGGGATTTCCGCAGGATGGAAAAGTCAAGATACGTATAAAATTGGCGGGAATTACGTTGCCTATTTATTTCTAAAGATAAAATTATCAAAATTTCGTTCGAATAAAACGACGACGCTATAAATCACAGGCCCCAGCGACATTTCACTCGTCCTATAAATTCGAAAGGATTTATCTAAAGAAATTCACTTTCACGCGAGACAATCGCTCGCTCCGTCTAGCATCTAACTGAATCAAACTGCCATTTTTACGCCCCGCAAGGTATTAATTCTTCGAAGGGCGGAAAGGGGGAGGGGGCAGGGTTGGTGGGCCGAGTGAAGCAGAGAATGCAAAAGGTGGCGGTGCCTCAACAGGTCGCCCATATATTTTAACTATTTTTACCCCCGGACGCGAAAACGCTCTGCTCCCCCCCCCCATTCTTTCTCGCGTAAAGTACAAAGTGCGCTCGTCGGAAGCTTCGCAACTTCTTTTCTTTCTTTCTTTCTTTCTCTTTCTTTCTTTATTATTTTTTCTTGTAAGCTTGTGTGTATGTGTGTAATGTGTTTTTTAAGATCGTGAAAGCGAGTGCGTGCAATGCACTTAATTCCGCCAAACTTCAGGCGCGCGTTATATTTATAAAGCGAGAAACGTTATGGAAGCAGAAACGTCCTTGTCTCGTTTTTTGTGTCTCGCCCCGCGCGTCGATTTGATCGGCTGTAAGAGAAACGGAAAACTGTTGGATCAAATACAGTGGGTTTACTCACTTCTAACCTAAAAAACACCCCGACGTTCGATGCTGTCTCTATGCCTCTTTCGCTTTCTCTCTCTCTCTCTCTCTCTCTCTCTCTCTCTCTCTCTCTCTCTCTATCCAGACCCTACTCGGAAAAAAATCATTCCATAAGCAAACCTTGCCATTATTTCGTAAATTCGATCACGGACCGCACTGCGGCGCCACCATCGTCGCCTAAGCCCGAACGCGCCTAGCCGTCCATCGCCTGCTATTAACCCCCTCGAGCAGACGACCAGCACATTTATATATAATGCTCAATCGTGTGTATACGCCGTGGCACTGCGCGTGGGTGTGGGGCGGCGGTGGTTGAAGCATCGCCACACATACAACGCACTCATATACTCGCACGGAACAGTACAGCGTCGGAACAAAGCGCGTAAAATCACCCCGTAGTTGGCGCGCGAGCGGGCAAAGGACGAAGCGGCTCGTTTGTCCGAAAGAGAGCGGCGGGGGTTGGTGGGGGGGGAGGGGGCGAGAGAAGGAAGCGTATCGATTTCGTTACGGACTAACCTCAAAACGTTCCCGAGACACGCGCGAGCGAACGCGCCCGCGCGCGCATATATCACGCGTTTGCGCGGAACGAGAGAGAGAGAGAGAGAGAGAGAGAGAGAGAGAGAGAGAGAGAGAGAGAGAAGGACGGGGTGGATAGAACAGAAGCTCAGGACGGCGCGGGGGTGAAGGGTGAGGTGGTCGGAAGCTTGAGGGAAGCCTCGGCGAGTTTCGGCGCGTACGCGGGGCGCGCGAATCAGTTGCCTCGGTCGACGACAATGAAGGATATGTTTATTATTTTATCGTAAGATTTTCGATCGTGGGATTAGGAGACGTCGATGAGAATTTGCCGGTGGTAGAGGAGGAACTTCGGATGGTTTAAGGTAGTATAGCGAAGTCTTTGTTTATTTGTTTTTTGTTTTTTATTTATGTTGCTGGGTGAATTTGATGTTGAATTCGAGCTTGTGTTGTATATGATTATTCTGCAGATTGACCTCGTTTTTTCCTCATTATACAATAGCTGTGCAATTCACGGCGTTGCAATGAATATATAGTAATAGCCCAATAATTTTACGGAATTACGCGATATGTGATAACGTTGCAGTTTTTGCATTAATAAAGTCATTTTGGCGTAAGCCCGTCGAAAATGTCGGTGTAGCCGGCAAACAATGTATATGAAACTTGTTCGGATGTGCATATATATATATATATATATATATATAAGTGGTGGCGAACGGGAACCTGTTCAACCGCGTCTCGCGCACACAGTACATAATGCATAAAACGCGCCTGCCTCCGAGGCACATATTTATATACCCCCCCCCCCGTCCCTTCCTCCCCCCGTTCTTTGCCACAACTGCACATTTTGAACTTAAATATACCAGGAGAGCAAGGAGGTCAAATCTTTTAAGACTCGAGCTTGCTGTTACCTCGGTCTCTCTCTCTCTCTCTCTCTCTCTCTCTCTCTCTCTCCCGCCCTCCCGCACGCTTCTCTTTCCCGCCCTGACGCTCGCTTCTATTACAAAGGCCGGCGCTCGTCGTATCCGTTACACCGGAAGCAAAGCTCTGTATATGACGGTGCACTCGGTGTAACCCTTGATTATGCAGTTTCCGCGTCGCACAAAGCCGTGCCTCTCGAGCCGGCGAGCGAACTAAAACTCCAACTTTCGATAAAAAATAATGATAAAGAAAAAAAAAACAAGAACCACGCAAAATAATCGATACGTCTATAGCGACGTTGGCGGAATAATCCCGACGTAGTTAATTCGTGCCTATATTATCGGTATTTTGCGATGGCCCCGCCGTGGTCGACCGTATAATGTTTATAATCTTATCGTAAACGTCTTAATACATCGAATAAACGCAGAAGAAACATGATAATCGTGCATTCGAATTATCCCAATAATATGTTAATAAGACGTTAAGACGGTCAAAATTCGTATTCTAATAAATTATCAATATTCGTTGCCTTAGCAGTTGTGATTTCGCGTCGCGCGTCCTCCCCATTTTGTCCCCCCCCCCCCCCTCGTTTTCGACCCAATCAGTTTCGTGCCGAGACGCTGCGAAATTTCACGGGCTGTTAAGCGCGCCTCCGAGTCTTTACGCGCCGGCCAACTGGTCGACGCATCGTATAAATACATCGTTTCCCCCCCACCCCCATCATTGGCGCAATCGTTCGACTAAATTCGTTGGCTGCCGCGGCTTGTAAATTTATTTTAAAGGTTCATTAATAAGTGGACGAATAGTCCCGATGTGGTAGACGCGCTTGGCGAATAATAGAGACCGCTCGGTGAGCGCGGGCCCTCACAGCGCGACTATACTGCTTTTCCTCGTTATTCGCCCCTAGAATATGATTCAGCTAGCGAAGAATGCGAAATCCCATTCCGGCACAGTGAAATCACGCGCGCAGAGAGACAGGCGCACGTTCACACGCGCGCGCACGCGCACACGCGGACCTGCTAGCATGCGTGTACACACGTGCACCGCGGCCGAAGGTTGATAACGAGTCAAAACTCAATGCTGCGCCTCCTATATAGGTATATATATATATATATATATATATATATATATATATATATATATATATATATAGTATGCCTGGAATTTCGCTACGAGCAAGAACTGGGAGGATCTGGGGGGGGGGGATCAGCAGAGGGAGACAAACAAGCGAACTAAAAGTGTATAGAAGCAGGAGAGAAAGAGAGACCGCGTCCACCATGGGGAAAAAAGGAGGAAAAAGCGAGGGTATAGGGAGAGAGATAGAAAGAGGGAAAAAAGAGAAAGAGTGAGTTGGAGGGAGGGGGGGATTGTACGTGCACAGCCGACTAAAGGAGGACGTAGGACACGAACCAGGAGAGTCGGCACTAGAGCGAGAAAGGGAGGGAGGAAAGAGAGAAAGAGGGAGGGAGAGAGACAGAGAGAGAGAGAGAGAGAGAGAGAGGACTGACGCGAGGGGGGGGGCGGCGTCGACGACGACGACGACGATGGCGACGACGATCGTTGAGGTCGATGTCCTGGGGGTTCTCTCAGCGAGAGAGATAGATAGATATATAACTGGATACATGTACATACGCGTATGCTTGTGTCTTTATTTCTATATATATATATATATATATATATATATATATATATATATATATATATATATATATATACATACAATAATAGAATATGACGCAAATTGAAATATAGAACAATGGTTTAAACAAAGAGAGAAAAAAAGATAATGTCAATATTACAGTTTCTTTTTTCTTCTTCTTCACCTTCCGTGGAACTGCTCCTGAGAACAAATATATCGAGGCGTTGTTATAGAACAATTACACCCATTATGCTATAGTGTGCTTTACCGAATCGATGACTCGCACCGGCGACGAGGGAGAGAAAGAGAGAGAGAGAAGGAGGGCTCGCCTCGAGTATGTAAGAAGAGCGAGGAAAGAGGGGGGAGGGACTGAGCTAACTCGAGCTTGTTACATGCTCGATAGCACGGGAGTCGCTATCATCATCCCTACACACACACACACACGCTAATACCGAGATATGACGAAGCGCGCAATGGGCGAAATTATTATTCCGCTCGATTTGATCGCCACGTTGGGTTGCGTCTCCGTGGCGGTGAGGATGGGTGAGGGGGGGGGCTTTTGTTTTTCCGCGGCCGTACCCGCTGCGCAGAGCGTTATAATAGCGCGGCATACCTGTCGCGTGGCGCCCCTCACGTCTCCCGCGTTTTAACGCGTGTCTGGCATGCGACGCTTGGAGCGCCGCAGGCGAAATTCGACCGAGTATCCCATTCGGTCGTCCGGCACTCGACCTCCGGACGTTAATATACCAAGGAACTCGTGGTACAATACGCGCGGGCTGATTCAAGCGCGAGACGCACGCATCCCCAACGGACGCGTTACTTTTCGAATGATTTTCGGGCCTCCCGCGTTCAAGGCCGGCGAATCCCATAATCGAACGAGCCATCGGTTAATCTACGCGCCGGTTACGAAATGCGCAAAAAAGAATTGCGGGTATGATGATTCGTATTAAGGGAACGGTGGTGCGACCGGTAGAGGGGGGTTAAGAGCCTCAAGACTCGTATCCAATCTGGCTACCGCGCGTGTGCGTATATGCATATATATATATATATATATATATATATATATATATATATATATATATATATATATGTATATTTACATATACGCCTCGGCACATACACACTCGCTTATCTCCATCTCTCGACTTCATCCTCTTCTTCGTCTTCTTCTTCTTCTTCTTCTTCATCGCCCTTGCGCCTCTCCCCTCGTTCTCCTCTTTGGCGCGCGATGCACTCGATGCACTCGGGCGCGTTGGCTCGCTCGCCGCGGCCACCTCCTCGCGCTTTCTGCGTACCTGCTACCCCGGGCCGCTCCTCTCTCTCTTTCTCTCGTTCCCTCTCTTTTTCCTCCTCCTCCTCCTCCTCCTCCGCCTCCTCCTCTTCTTCGCGACGCGCCTCTCTGTCTCTCCCCCCTGCGGAGTATATAATCTGCCCTCCCCACCCTCGCGCGCGTGCAGCCTGCTTTATCGCCAGAGGGAGAGAGGGAGAGAGAGAGAGAGAGAGAGAGAGAGAGAGAGAGAGAGAGAGAGAGAGAGGACAAGTGAGCCGACTGCTTTAACCTCCCAGCTCTCCCCGTCGACTCCTCGCTATCTTTCTTCTTCTCCCCCTTCCTCCTCTTCTACTGTACTTTACCGTCGACTTGTTTATATGCTGGCGCGCATGTAAGTGGCCTTGTGTTCGTACGTGCGCGCGCGTGTGTATGCCTGGGAGCGCGTTAGCGATTGCGACCTTTTGGCGAAATCGTTGTTGCGCGCGCCGCGACGCTTTTATATATATATATATATATATATATATATATATATATATATATATATATATATAGACATACCTCGTTGGTATGGAACCTCGGGGCAGCCCGCGCGTCGCGCTTTTAAAGCGACGGGTAAGGGGAGGGGAGGGGGAGAAGGTACTTAGGCCGTGATTGATGTTGCCCGAGTTACTGCGTTGATTTGATGTCGTCCGAATAAATGGACCGAGCGACGGCAGACAATATCCTTTAAAATTCCAATGCTTTCCGCGGTAAGAAATTCCATTGTGAAAATTAAGAACGTTAACAGCGTATATAAAGCGCAATTGTTTCTTCTTTTCTTCTCGTTATCATTCTTCGGTATATACGTAGATATGTATGTATGTATGTATGTATGTATGTATGTATGTATGTAAGCATGTATGCATATAAAACTCATCGAACCTAATGAAACTCGCAGCACGATTTCGGCGCGTGTAAAGCATTGAAAAATATTAGGCAAGCATGCTTCTCTAACGACCTTAATTCACTTGTAAGGTATAATAAGGGATGGCGGAATATGAATATGGATTTTTAATGTTTGAGCAAGTAGCGCTGACCTTCGTCCACCTTGAAGATTATCGACAAGGCCAATTTGTTAAACTTACATGGACATGCAATTCGCCGTTCGTAACGATTAACAATTTTTAAGAAATCGATGAAGGTCATTGGTTCGAATACGTGTTGACCGTTTAATTTGCCGTTGAATATTTCATCGTTAACCAGCATAATAGTCGTCAAGCATCGATTTTCCGTTATACATAACCGAGAAAAATATGGTAAAAATTACCAACCCCTTCTATTCCTTTCTGTGAACCGATAAAAGACCACTTCGCCCTCTTCTCCCACCACCCCTCTGTCTTTCGCCTCTTTCGATCCGAAATTCTTCTCCCGCGCGCAAGCTTAAACGAGATCCTTTCACCCCCCCCCCCTCCGGAGACCCGTCTAACCAAAAAACATGGGATAAAGAAAAAAGTCCAACCCTTCCTTCCCACCTCGACGGAGCCGAGGACTTTTCACGCGCCAAGGAGCTCTCGCAGCGATTCGATCTCCACCCTCGCCCCCCCCCCACCGGATCGCGGGAATTTGCATACATTTTGAGGGTCGAGTCGCGACCGCTGTTTAGGCTCGAGCCTCCTCCGCACCCCCTCCCCCCCGCCCCGCCACCGTAGAGCAGACTGCGCGCGTGCACCGAGGGGGCGACTTATCTCCCCCCCACCGCCACCTCGTGCACCGTCGTTTGCCGCGACGGCGCCAAATATAGTACGGGGGAGAATCGGTGAAATTCCCCGTCGATGCCCAGCTTGGGGCGAGGGGAGGGGGGAGTCGACCGTGGAATTTCCGGCTCGGACGCGTCTCTGATGCGCGAGTTTTCCGACCGGGAATACGGTTATATAAGGGGATGCTCTGGATGCTGTGGGGTATAGTTGGGCCGGTGGTCGATAACCGAGTATTAAATTATAGGGCTGAAAACTTCAATAATGCTTCAGTCGGCAAGTATTTGATGTAATTTTATTGCAGACAACATTGAATTCGTGTATTTATAGCCAAATAATATTTTGGGGGGGGGGGATAAATTCTGTTAACAGCAAATTAACATTTTAAAAGGTCATTTAAAAAAGGCATAATAGGAAATAAGGTACAGCGATCTATGTCAAATATTATGTCGATAATTACGTAACGTAATTTCCAGTATGCGAGAGTGAGAAATTAATATTATTATAACGTATAATCTGATTATTAACCAAAAAATTTTTTTCTTTTAAATAAATCATGCTAAATTTTCACGGTATTAGAATGACTAAAATATTATTATTATTTTCTAGTATATTTGGAGGAAATATTTATTTAGTTATTTATCTTAATTGAAACAAGTAAAAATAATTTCACTTAAGTGAAACAAGTAAAACAAGTAAAAAATTATTTACCATTGTTTTATTTACTTTCAATATCAAATTCATTCAATGGAAAATAAACATTTCGATTAATAATACCACGTTTTATTACCCCTTGAACCACTAAATATTTAAAACTTAACAGTTCTCTATTTTGTTTTTTTTTTTTTAACTCTAAATCTATCCGGATAATATAACTATTATAAATAAATAATCTATAAACTATTATAATAAATAATCTATTTAATAAATACATACAACAATATTAAGAACCAAATTTGGCATTAAATATATATTTAGATGAAAAGTAAAAATATTTATTTTTAAATTATCAAGAATTAAGTAAATATAATTATAACTGTAATCAGTGCTATAGAATTAAATATAACAAGCGTAGATAGTTGGCTCGGTGAATTGCCGTATAACGAAAAATCGAAAGATACGGAATAAATACAGTTTATCGAATATCGAGAACAAGTATATTGTACGGGTTGACCCGCGCGTATTTACATCGAAAGACGTATATATGACTAAACAATATAAAACTCGTGTCTCGCTGCGAAACGAGACAATAAATTTATTATTTATGCGTGTGTGCGTACGTGTGTGCATGTGTGTGTGTGTGTGTGTCTGTATTTATATATTATCTGTATTAATTACGCTTTTCACGGCGGCTCCGCCGAAATCGACCGAGCGCCCGCGAATTTCCCCGAAGCTTTCGCTATAAATTAATCGCCCCGAAAGCGAATTTTAGCCAGATCGAACTCTCGCTCACGTCTCCTCCGATTGATTTCTATTCGGCTCCCCTGCCACCCTCACACATGCCTCCCCCCTCCCCGCTCGCTCAGTCACTGATCAGTCCCATCGCCAAAGTCCCGAACCAGTTTTCTGGCTCGATCTCCCTTGTTAGTCGCTCCTCGAAAGACAGACGGCCGACCGATTCTCCCAACCCTTTTTTTTTCATATATCTACGCCACATGTATCTATAGATAAGTTCCTGGAAAAATCAAACGTTCGCTATATATAGCACAACACACACACACACAATTTATAGTATACAATTTTTTCGACCCCCGCGCGCTCTTTCTCATATAAACTTTGAAGTTCAAAATTGGCCCGAGCGGTAAATAGCGCCGAGCGATTTATAGATAATATTGAATTATACATATGGAAGGTCCGAGTGGTAATTAGCACCGAACCTGTTGATCGGAAAATAGCGCCCCAAAATATATAATTATTTGCTGTTATAGCGAAGAAAAAACTTAACGCATTAAGTTATATAATATATGATCTATCAAACAATAGTTACTCTATGTATCTCCGTTTCGCTCGTGAACGAAAAAGAAAAAGTACGAAACGAAACCGCCGAGTTTTCGAACGGCTTACGCACGAGAAAATCGAATTCCGACTTGTACGAAACGAAAACGACGCTCTTCGTTATATTCGTTAGTTATATCGTTTGTATATAATTTGTTGTCGTCGTTGTTGATAATCGCACGCAATATATACGATTTATTATTGCCAGTCCCCAGCCTCTAATAATCGCGTTGAGAAAATTATTTACCCAACTTTCCTCACCTTCGAACTGTTGTAAAAGGGACAAGGACGTTACATAATTCTCGCTTTAAATGGAAGCCGAAGGGTTGGTAACTTATAATTAATAACCGTAATTAATTGGGCGCAGAAGATTATGGATATTTATGAAGAATTCCGGATGGTTTAATAGATAAAGCCAAATAAATTTATATACTATATACAATGACTTAACATGTATACGCTAAATCAATCTTCGATCCAGTCGATTATGAATTATTCATTGCATTCTTTTTAGCTTGGCCTTGATGCAAAATTATTTACTTCTTTTTTTTTCTTTTTGATTACATAGAAGAAACTTCGTATTATATATATACCTATCACGTTTTCGAATAATGGACTTTTGGGCAAATAGAGAAAAAAAAGAAGCCTAAGAAAATAAGTCTATACACATCTTTTTTTTTTTTTTAACGGAATTATAATAACAATAATACACGTATATAATAAAACTATTTTATATTGGATTATTTTCTGGCTGTGAAATCCATCAAGGCCGTATCCGCGACGTTATCTAATCTTTTTATCTTCGTATAATTATATTTCACGCTCGGTGTGCTGGTTATTTAAAAAAAAAAAATAAAAAAATAAAAAAACCAGGCGGCAGCCATTCGATTTTTATATCATAGGAATTTTATGCGGGACAAACAAAATTTATTATACGAATTTCCAAGACTAATAAAATAATCAAAGCATCGTTCGATTTTTAACGTCATCGCATTATACATTAATACCAATATTATAAACAATGTTATTGGTATACAAGAGAAAATTAAAGAACAATTCGTTTATCTGTTACAGCGATTTGGAGCGAGATTTGAGCCTCTCGGAGGACAGCGAGGACGAGCAGCCACCTAACGTAAGTGTCGAAACTTAATCGATAAATCCGTCTTTTTATAAAAGAACAAAAAAAAAAAGAATAAATAAATAAAGAAAATCCTATTAACGAGAATGTTTTTGTTTTTTCTCTCTTATTTGCAGCCAATACCTCAAGCCAGACCGATAAGAGATGGAAGGAGTACCGCGGGCATTTCAATCGAGTAAGTCACACCTCATTACAACAAACAACTACAACAACAAGGCAAAAAAAAATCCTGCACACCACCATATATACACTCTGTGTACAGAAGCCCGACGTTGATCGAACGCCTCAGACCGACGCGTTTTCCCCCTCTTTCGAGACTCTATAACGTCATTACAACCGCTCCCCCTTCTTTTTTCCCCGCCGCGCGACCAACCAAAAAAAAAAAAAAAAAAAAAAATCCTACCGAATCGCCTGCCCGCCACCGCCTTTATCGCCCTGACGGATTAGCGCAAAAATCGCGCGTACATTTATACACACGCACACACGCACATGCACGAGCGAGAGGAGAGAGGCGCGATTAAAATCCATCTCTGTCTCTCTCTCTCTCTCTCTCACTCTCTGCTTACATATTTCGGCATTAACGGGAGTCCGCTGATTAATATAGGCACACGCGTGCGCCGAGTGCGCGCGGATTGGCGCTCCGACGTGGAACGCGACTGGGACAGAGAGGAAGAGACAGAGGGAGATAGAGAGATAGATAGATATAGATAGATAGATAGAAGGCATTCCGGAGAAGTCGACAGCGTCGGGCCGCGAGCGCGTGGAGGGGATGCGGCACGGAAGAATTAATCGATCGGTTTTTTTTTTTCTTCGTTTCATTCCGACCACGATGGACTCGACGAGGATCCCTCGAGCCCTCTCACGATTGAGTTATATTAATTGCGCCTCGTTTATTGTGAATTATAATGTCGCCGGCTTGAAGGGCGGCTGGGACAGGGAACCAAATTCATTGAATAACAAAATGCGAAAGATATCTCACCCCATCTTCTTCAATTGTAACGTGATTTTTCATTTATCCCCCCCCCCCCACACTTTCACGAGGACGCGCTTCTTCGGTAATAACAGAGCTTTCACTGATTTTTACTATTAAATATGTGTGAAAAAATCTGCGGATATTCGTGTAAATAAAATTATGAACGTGCGGCGATATACATGCAGCACGCGGCACAATAAAATTAAATGGTACGGCATATTATTCCGATTGCGTATTAAATATGTAGACGCGATAAAAGTCAAGAATTTTTGCGAGGGGAATCGTGAGATTGGTGATAAAAGCGAGACGTTGTATTCTTATCGTCGCCCGATAACCTTGATCCTGTCGACAGATTTTTACGCGATGCTCAGAGCAAATAATACTGCATTACAATTGTAAACGTACTTAACTGCTTTTTTTCCTGCAATCACCTGTATATAACTTTTTAAGGACGTTCGATCCGTTGTAGTCGTGTTTGACTTAAAGCTTAGACCATTGCCCGTTAAAAACAGTTACATTTTTACACGTACGAAACGAACTCTGCCAACGTCACTTTCTGGATACTTATAGTGATTATAAATCGTTATTGTCGTCTTCATGAACAGGACTTTTGTTCTATAAAATGTATAGGCACAATATATTAATATACTGCCAAAGTTAGAGATATAGTTACTTTTCTAACAAACTACCTTCTATAAAGAAATATTTTACACTCATTCCCTCTACAAAATATCAAAACATCCGCGCTCGCACCCACACACATACACACACACACGTAATATACATCAAACTATCCTCAATAATCTCAAAGCGTAAAACCGCAACGACGACAAAAATGTATCTCCATCTTAATTCCAATCCTGGACGCTTCGCAGAATGCCGGCGCCGTTGATACCGGGCGTGGCGAGCACCTCACCGCCCCTGGCACCGATGTCGCCGATGGGCCTGTCGCCGATCGGTCCGCTCAGTTCGCCCCCTATGCCGATACCGTCGCATCACCAGCATCAACAGCTCCAGCATCAGCAGCATCAGCAGCAACAGCAGCAGCAGCAGCAGCAGCAGCAGCAGCACCAACAGCAGCAGCAGCAACAGCAGCAGCAACAGCTGCAGCAGCAGCAGCAGCAGCATCAGCAGTCGATAATGGCGAAGCCCAATCCGCGGGCGCAGGTCGCGGTACCCCCGGCGGCGCAGTCGAGGCGCCACGAGACCGTCGTCGTCGACGAGGCACCGATCGTCAACCCCATGCACCAAAGACCGCCGAGTCCACCGGGTGAGCTTTCTTACTGTTATTTTAACGTATTTTCTGGTTTCTTCAACGTTTATTCGTCGTGAGAGATTTGAAAGTTGTAAATTTAATGGAAGAAAATTAGTTATTTAAGTTTGATAGGAATGAAAAAAGCAGCACTAGACACTAGGACAGGTGAATCGGTGTACGTTTTGACAAACGTATTTTGCGATACGCGCACTACTTTAAATTTTTAGGCCTTCCTGCAAGCACAGTAAATTCTTGTACATATACGAATTCGAGATTTTAACTCTCAATGTTCTTCATAAAAGTACAATTGTAGATTTACAAGAAAATTAAGGAAATACTTTTTTACTTTTAAAAAAAAAAGTTCCATAACCTTCAGTCGAGTGTCATGCGAAATTTTTGATGTTTTCAAGCAAGATTTCGCATACCGAACATAAAAACAAAGATAATTAGAATATTATAACATTTTTGACCTTGAAATATTCCATGTCAAAGTGCAATAGTGTTATTCGTCGTTTCAACCCCAAAGTTCATACACCTTTCCTTTCAGTCCTCTAAATACATTTTAAAAATTATGAAAAACGATTCATACGCACTCAATTGGCTTGAATTGATCTTCAAGCATCATTCGATGAGGTGTTTGACCTTGAAACTCGACTGTCATGATGCACTGTTCAGCATATTGACAAACAGATATAACAATTGAAAATTTGTAGAACAAAACCCATTTCTTTTCTTATTGGCGCTTTCCTAGACGGGGATTGTTGATTTTTTTACTTGAATTAATATTTGTACTCCCACTTCCTCTCTCCATTCTCGCACATAAAAGTATCATAAACAAAAAAAGACAAAAATAAGGTCCAGAATGAGGATTTCGATAAATCTAACGTTGCCAACCCTCCCATTATTGTTCCAGGCACAGCGCCCGCGAGCTCTGGCAGCGCCTCCTCCTCCTCGGACTCGGGCTCGGACTCCGGCTCGGACAGCAGCGACGACTCCGAGGACGAGTCGACCTCGAACGCCGGCGGCAACGGCGGCGAACGCGGCGGCAAGCCCTCCTCCTCAGCGGGCGGCAAGGGCCCCAGCACACCGCCCTCGGCCTCGCCCAGCGAGGCGGCGGACGAGCCGGCCCCGCCGCCCCCGGCCGTCGAGGAGTCGTCCAAGCTGCGCTGGAACCTCAGCTCGTTCTTCAAGCCCGAGCAGCAGGACAAGAAGAAGGAGGACAAGCAGCAGAAGCAGGCGGCCGCCCAGCAGTCGACGGCTTCCTCGCGACGCGAGGCCGCCTCCCAGCAGCTGCAGCAGCAGCAGCAGCAGCAGCAGCAGCTCCAGCAGCAACAGCAGCAACAGCAGCAGCAGCAGCAGCAGCAGCAGAGCCATCAGCCGGAGCGTCGCTCCTCGAGGCACTCGCAGCACCGCGACTCCTGGGACCTCGACGAGGCGCCCAAGAGCAAGGGCGGCAGCAGAATAAGCGTCGCGGCGGTCGTACTGAGCAGCATGAGCGAGAGCGAGCAGCAGAGCGACGCCGACAAGCCGATTGGCAAGGACGCGACCAGAGCCCAGGTAGATGGGAGGCGGCTTTTTCTTTTGGTTTTTGTTTTGTTAGGATTAGACGGGGGCAAGGTTGGGATAACTTAAAGGATTCGATGGGTATTGTGGGCCATTTTGACACAAGAAATATTCATAAGAATGAAATGCACAGAACGTTCCAAGCCGGGCATAGATAGATATCTACTTTTTGAATACAATCTACGGACAGTGTATGAACGTACATGCTGAAAGTAAAATGTACAATTGCGATAGAAATGAACATTAAGAAAACTAAAAAATTTATGCTGAAATTCTGCAAAAGATCTTAGAAAAGTCATCAGATTGCCAAAGAACGTCGAATAACATGTTATTTTTTAATCCGTTAACTTTGAGGCCTCATCATCCTTAAATTTTACCAAAATATCCGTCTCTCCATCCAAAGTCATCGTCGAATACTATTCGTATTTAATGAAAATTAATAAATCAGACGTGGGTTTCGCAAAAGTCCCAGAGGATCTAAAAATGAATCCCACTTCAATAAATTATTTCTAGAATTTCCAATCATTTCGAATTGATTGCTCAATACAGTATTTACAGACCCGATTGGTTTTTGTCTGGGATTTCGCATGAATATTTTCCGAACATCGAATATTCGTATTCCGGTGAATTAATAATAAAAATAATAATCATAATAATAATAAAAATCCCCGACGACGCGTTCGCAAGAAAATCGGAGCAAATGAGAAATCGGCCCGGGCGCATCGACCAAATTATCGTCCACCGGCATTGAAAATAGAATCTCGATTAATCACTAAGGGAATGATAAAATATAAATTGCTCTTATGCGGTTTTATTAATACCCGCATATCGGGCAGAGCCTCTCGACTATCGATCCCGCTTCTACGCGCGCCTCTTGTCGAATAGTGAAAAGAGAAAAATAATAATATGTCCGATACGTAGGTATTGAACGCAGGCATAAAGCCGACGTAATCGAATGGCTGCAGTATTCGAATTTATTTTATCGCGTATAGAAATAGTTGTTTTACGTTTGAATTGTCGAACAATTTGATTATAATCGAAGACAATGGTTTAGTCGTTCAAACAGTTTAACGAAATTAATCCTTTAACGTTCAAATAAACCGATGATTGTATTCAGAATGATAGTGGAAATACTATGAAAACTAAATAATGAAATTTTGTTGTCCCATCGTCGTTTTCTAACCAAATCCATAGGAAACGCAATTTTTTATCTGACGATCTTTTTCAAATGATGATATCAGTACTATTATCGGACTTACCAAAACTAATGCAGCATCTTTACAAATTGTATCAGAGACTTCAAATTGATAAATAACCTATGAAAATATATTTATTTGAACCTCTGCGTGATCGAAATAATCCAAAAGATCAAATTTTGAATAATGCAGTATTGAAAATGACAATTGTGCTAGTTTATTAATCACGCAGAAGTCTTTTTTATAAAAATTGACAATATTACCATTATACGATGTCAGAACTTCGAAGCGAATTGAAAATTAAGCTTTTCTGGCTTTTTGAGACCATGAAAGGTCAGATACTTATATCTTCTCAAAGGTGATTTTTGACAAGAATCTCGAATGCTCGCTTACAAAAATTTTATAGTTATGAACAACCAATAAAACTTGTCTGAAATTATGATTTAAGAAACTTGATTCGAAAAAATCCTTAATTGTTTATGGGTTTAATTAAAAATAAATTATTAAACAAACTTTTTCGCAAAGTGGTATACCAGTGGTATAGTATTCCGAGATGGTTTTCCACAGTTTTTTTTTTTTTTGTAAAGATTTTATACGACCTCGACTATAATACAAACGCCAAGAAATTGATAAATCGTGCGAATCCAAGCTAACAGTCGGCCTCTGTGTATTTCCAGGCGCAGCCAGAGAAGCCGAAGCCCCCGGACGTCCGTAAGCGTGGCCGACCCCGCAAAACCGACAAGAGCCCCAAGTCCTCATCCGCCCTCGCGGCCACGATCGTCGACGACTCGCCGCCGCCCGCGCTGCTCAGCAGCAGCAGCAGCAGCCACGGCGGCGGCGGAGGCGGCGGCAGCAAGTCCTCCCAGCAGCAACAGCAGTCCTCGTCGTCCTCGGGCGGCAGCAAGCGGCCCCGGCAGCGCACCAGCAAGAAGCAGCAGCTGGCCAAGAGCCTCCTGGCCACGACGACCAGCGACGACGAGGTCAGCGACGAGCGTCAGCAGCAGCAGCAGCAGCAGCGGCGGCGCCGCTACAGCGACTCGGACGACGACGACGACTCGGAGCCGCGTTCGCGGCAGTCGGCCGCCGCGCTACAGCAGCAGCAGCAGCAGCAATCGGCTCCGGCCTCGGGCCACGCGCGAAGGCCCGCCGCTGCTGCTGCGCCCCAGTCGGCGCCCGCCGTCGTCGAGAGGCGACAGCAGCCGAGCTCGCCCGTCCCCGAGAAGAGGCATCCGCGCAGGACGACGAGGCTGAGCGTGTCGACCAGCGAGGAGGACGAGGACGAGGACGAGGACGACGACGACGAGGACGAGGACGAGGAGGCGATCGAGGCCGCGCAGCACCATCGCAGGGGAAAGAGGACGACGAGGGACGAGGACGCGCGGTGGAACAGGTAAACGAGAAGTTGTTTCCGTGAAATCGCTATTGGGACCTCGTTGACCGAGAAGGCTCTGTGAAAAGCGTTGCAATCGTTGGAATAAACCATGTTCAATGAAACACTTTCAAATCGATCGTGTAATGCCAGTCAATTTGTGTCAAATCATTGTGATCGCTGTGAAAAAACGAACACTTAAAATCATTTGAAATCACACGAAATCAATATGTTATGTTCCACCAACTTGCGTTTGCTTTCGGTAACTATTTCTTTATAATAATTTAGTACGCGTGCGTTAACAATAAAATAAAATAAAAATGCACGATTTTCAATAATTTTATAATCATTTGAAATCAGTTAAAATTATTTGTAATTATTTAGTCACAGTGCACTCATTGAATACCAATGCATCCTTAAATCTATTGTCCACCAATGTATTTGGTGGACAATTTTGCGTTTATGCTGGAGCGTTCATAGGTGAAATGACTGTAATTCGAAAATACATGCCCGTATCATGTTATTCTAATATCTCGTCGTTTTCATTACAGGTTATCGTCTATGAAGAGGAATCGTAAGCTGAGCGACTCCTCCAAGAAGGTTGATAAAAAGAAGAGCCCGACAACTCTCAAGCCCAGGAGGCAAAGGTCTCGGGTTGCGAGCGCTCCGGAATGCCCATCGGAGTCGGATAGCGAGTCGGAGATAGCGTTGAGGACTAATAGAAAGGTTCGTTATCGAGAAGAATTGGACTCTCTGTTTGTTTAGAACGTTACATTGTATTGTGAGGATAAAGGAGGATTGAAATTTGAGCTTTATAAATTCATTGAAAAATTTCTATATTAATAACCATAAATTCTTTTGGTATTGGGCCATGAAATTATTTTCAAATAATTAAAAATATCATCTTAGAACATAATCTATAATTGTTTGCAAAAGATTATTTTTTAATTTGGAATTTTCGTGAGAATTTTTCAAGGTCATTCATTTAACTGGTACAAAGTTAAATATGAGTCTAAATTTTACGTTATTAAAATACACTTCAACGTTTTTTCAAAACTGTAGGCTCGTAAAATTAATTGTGGTTTAATCATGCTTTGTATAACTCATTTATTCTGAATTTATAAAGAATACTTTTCAATTTTATTAATGTATTCTATAATAAATACTGCCTGTTTATGATTTCTTTCGTATTCGTTAATTTTATTTAAAGGTATATATTTAGCACGTTCATTCAATAATTATTTATTTCTCTAATAGAATGCGAATGTGTTTTTTTTTTTTTTTTTTAAATATATATATATTAGTACCATATTTTTTTACATTGACCTACATACTCCATTTCGAATACAGAAATATCCGGTAAAGATTATTGTTAAAATGTTTTCCAAATTATTTTCAATGGCGACAATTCAAACATTAATTTACGAGAAAAAACTTTTCTGAGATAAAGACGTAAATCCAAAGATCAACCTTCCAAATGTAGGTCTGATCAATAATTCTTCTAGTTTTTATTCGTCTTTTGAAGATGTTAATTAGATTTTGTTTGTATTTGACAGCCATCTTAAAGACCGACTTACTTGCACTATTAACTTACACACCTTTAGACATTTTAATCATTAATCAAATCTTTATTGAATATGACACGCATGTTAAATCTAACGAAAAATTTTGAAAATATATACAAAAGTTCATAAAAGAGTAAAAGTACCGAAGTTATGTATCTATTTTCTAAGTGCTGTATTATACTATAGCATATATAATAACTTATAGCTTATCATAATTTATATATATATATATATATATATATATATATATATATATATATATATTTAGAATATTAAATTAAACTAATGATCACCATCTATATAATACCTTTAAATAAATTTTGTAATTTACTTGCTGGAAAGTCGCAAACAGAGGGTTAAAAACCAAAGTGCATACATACAAGCCTCCTATATACCGACAAACGTACTCGGCGGCCCCAAAATCTGGCGACCGAGATAGCTAAGTTAGCCTCCCTCGCGGGAAAACCGACGCGCGCCTCGAACTAATCTCGACTTTCCGACCTGCCAACAGGTGGCGCGCGTCCAGCCAAGGCCTCGGGCACCGCCGACGCGGACGACCTCGCCGGACAACTCGGACAGCGACAACAGCCCGGCCTCGGTCAAGCTCCAGGACGAGGGCGGCGCCACTGTCCAGGACAACAAGAAGAGCGCGCTCCGCCGGCTGTTCGTCGACTCGCGCGCCAAGGGCGGCAAGGGTGGCAAGGGCGGCAAGGGCGGCAAGGGCGGCGGCAAGTGCGGCATCTACGTGGAGGAGTACACGTCGAACACGCCCACGGGCAGCGAGAGCCCGTACAAGCGGCCGTCGCCGGTGCTGCCGGCCCAGCCGCCGCCCACGACGGCGGCGGTCCCGATACAGCCGGTGGTCGTGCTCGCCGAGCGCCAGCTCGAGGAGAAGCGGGTGGTCAGCTGCCCGCCGATACAGTACGTGAACAACGTGCCGAGGCTGATGTGCCGGCTCGATCTGAGCAGGATCGGCCACCTGCCCCAGCCGTCCAGGGGACAGGAGATCAGGCAGAGGACCGAGATGCCCGACACGAGGCCGTCGTCGAGGTAAACGGGATTCTGCGTCGTTTTGGGTTGGGCTCGAGGCGCACATTGCAAATGTTAAATTTTCAATGCATTAGCGAACGACTGACCGAGTCTGATGGTGCGGGGAGAAAAATTTTCTTGTAAAAATTGCAGTACTGTTCAGTAATTGGACCACGTATAAAATAAAATTCTCTAGAACGTATGTTAATTTTTTTTAATGTTATCAGTCCGTGCTTTAATTACTGAGTAATTTTTAAGCTTTATTAGGAAATTTTTCTCAGTTTCTTAGACAGTTTATAATATTACTTTGTTCACATAAAATTCCGATTAATCTTAAAGTCCATTAAAAATGTTAAATAAAAATTTATATGTTGGTTTCTAAATATCATGATAGTGATGCTGCTGATAATATATAGTACGTACATTAATATTATTTGATGTAAAACAGTCTAATTTGGCTTAATTATACATTTCTACATAGTCCAAATTCAAAAGGTTTCGTTTTTCCCTATACATTTCTTTTTCTAATATTTAAATTTTCTCTTAATACTTCGAGATTATCTTTTAGATTCCAACATATAAATAAGAAAAAGAATATTTGCAACAGCCTCGTGACATTCGTGAAAGTCAGTATTACTTTATTTTTATATAGTAAAAGGCATTAGATACGTTCGATTACTTAATATTTGTTATCATACAATTTTCTCGCGACGTATCCAAGCCGATGTATACGTACTATGAATGAAAATGGAACCGGCTGCTTTACCTACACACGCGATGATTCTTAACGAGCATTTTTTCCTCCCTCGTGCAGGCCGCAATTAGCGCAGAGTCAATCACAGAGGCCTTCGACGCCGGAGGAGAGCGGGATCGTGCAGTCGCGGGGCCGCGGCGGCGACGTCCTGATGGGCCCCTCCGCCCTCGCCGACGACGGCGACGCGATCCCGGGAAAGGTTAACCCGAGCGTCAGCGGCCTCGGCGGAATCGGCGGCGGTCGCGCGGTAAAAATCGAGAGCGGTCTGGACGCTAAGTCGGGCGACGTTAAGCCCATGACGCCGAGCCTCGTCGTGGCTACGGGCGACAGTGCGTGCGGCGCCGGGGCCGGCAGTGCCACCTGCAGTAGTAGTAATGGTAACGGTAATGGTAACAGTGCGGGAATCAGTGACCGCGGCCTGAAGCGAAAGCGCAAGGAGAGCTGCAGCTCGGTGTCGAGCCTGGGGACCGTGTGCTCGCTGGACACGAAGGTCAAGATCGAGGTGAAGGAGGAGAAGAAGAAGAAGAAGTACCCGGAGCAGGAGTTAATCGCCAGGTTCCCGCCGAGTCAGGTGAGGAAGCCGGTCAGGAGAAGAATTTCGGTTTTTCATTTTCGCCAATACGCGCATTTTTAATATAATACTAGACGGCGCAATAATTCAATTTTTTTTTTTTTTTCATAGAGACTCCGATTACTAAATTGTATTCATTTCTTTAAATTCTCGATGCTCGAGTTTTGTGCTTTTGAAAAAAAAAATAAATAAATAAATAAATAACCTCGTAAGTCCTTGTCGCATTTTAGTCTTATGAAAAATTTAATATAAAATTTTATTTCCATCATCAGAGTGACGTACAGCCGACGAACCACGAGCGAGAAGAGAAGCCCGACATAAACTTACTGCATCCACCGCAGCAGCGCATCTTTTATTCCTATTTTTATATGCATAACGATGTTCCGGAAGACGTGGACAGGTAATGAAATACAATAATAGCGATTAAAAAAATTACTAAATAGCCTGTCTAAGTCCTGAATTGAAAACGATGATGCGAGAGTCCTTTTTTATTTTCAATCGTGCAGCACGTATCTGCAGCAGCAATACTTGGCCGAGGCAAAGCGACTGAAGCACAACGCAGACGAGGAGAGCGACATTACCACGCAGTGTCTGCTTTATCTCGAAGGTGTGATATACTTCATTCTCACTGGCCATGTCATGGAATCCGGCGTTTCCGAGCGTGCAGCCTACAGGATGTACAAGGATACTCTTCTTATCATTAGGTTAGCTCAGTCGATTATTTCATTTATTATTTTCCAATCGTTTTAAAATCTAAAGCTATCATATTGTTCAAATAATTGGAAAATTTTAAGAATGAATATGTATATATATAAATAAAGGAATTGAAATAATTAATGAAAATGTTTTCTTTACTTCTGTCAAGGTTTATTTCAACGAAATTTCAAGTTCCACCAAATGACTCTGTTGAAGGCAGCATACATATGAGGATGCTCATTTTGAGGTTGGTAGAACATTTGCGATCTCAATATTGAATAACATTGCATTAAGCAAACTCATTAATCGGATATATTTTACTTGTTTCTGCAGTTTGTGGTGCCAGTCTCTCATATACCAGAAGTTATACGATCTGAAAAAAGCTGAAAGTAAAGAGAATTACCATCTCCTTACCGAATATTATCAGAAGGTAAGAATTCTTCTTTTTCTTATCTTTTCAAATTCACGTGCGCATTGCAATCATAATCTTCATCCCCGCTCCCTTTGCAGAATCTGATGCTCCAGCCAGAGGGCCAGGGCACGCCGTCCCTCTCGCCGACGCCTTCGCCAGCGGGCTCCGTGGGCTCGGTAGGCAGCCAGAGCAGCGGCTACAGCAGCGGCGAGCTCGCTAATCGCGGCATAAACAACGGCCTGGCACCACTGCCGAACTGCGTGAGCATGCCCCTGAGTATACTCAACGCCATGCAGAAGCAGCACAGCGATATGGGCCTGCTAATGAGCTCCCACGAGAAGTGGGACAAAGCTTGCAGCTACGTCACCGACACGCACAGAGGTAACGTATGAGCTTTGTCGTAATAATAAGAATGTCCAGATTTTTTTTGTTTTGTTTTTTTTTTTCTTTTTATCGTGCTTGACTAAGATTCAAGATCTGCGGTATTAGGATAGTCGTGGGCGTCGATTAATATTCGCCGATTTTCCTCGAATTCCAGAGTTCTTTATCGAGTTGGACGAGACGTATGGCCCGCTGACATCGAAGAGCACAATGACAGAACTGGCGCGCTACGTACAAGCCGGCATCAAGAAGCTGCGCGACCTTTGACCCAAGTGGCATAGCCCCCGGCCACCCACGCCGAATTACGTCACCAATCTGCCTCACAAAATTGCCACCTATCAGGCCATGTGCACGTAGGCTGTTGAGAGGGAGAGAACGAGAGAGGGAGTGAGAGAGAGGGGGGGGGGGAGAAAGCGAAGCCAAATGCTCACGGACGCGTGTGGCGCTCTTTTCTACATAAATACGATGAGTCTTCACGGGGGCTTGCCTTCTCGCCAGTTTAGATGCAAAATGAATTTACTTTTTAAACAAATGTTTATTTAGAAAGACTGGATAGAATACCGTTTGAAACTTAAAGTAGGATTAAAGGGCAGAAATTGTTTTCTTACTTCGCCTATACCTACGTATGTACAGAGAACTGGCCAAAAAGTAATTGAAATGTGCGTTTGTAAAGTTGATCTAACACCTTAGGAAATTGCTGTTGCGACGATTGCTACTCTGCTATTATATATTATTACTTCTTTTTTAATTTTATTGAGGGTATAGTTGCTTTAAGATTTGTAAAAATAGAATCACGTATTTCTATTATAGAAGGTACTTCTTAGTACTTCATCAATTTATTCAAAAAAGCATGCTTTTTTGTTAATTTGTTAGTAGTTAGTAGTAATCATTATTATATTATTACTATTATATTATTATCTTTGTATAGTTTCATTTTCTGCTTTTTTGGTCGATCTTATCGTGATTGTTTGAGAAATAGGCTTGTGATTAGCTAAACAAAGATTTATTCGACGATTTATTGATATCGATGTACAACGTCTTTATTTTTCGTTGCTTTTGTATAGTATACAATGTGGTTTTTTTCCAGAAGTAAAATGTTGAGTCTTCCGTACATCAAATTGAACATTTTTTTACAATTTTTAAAAAAAAAGACTGCAAGTTTTGTAATGATATCACAATGTCTATTTACTTTTGAGAAGTACTTATGACTTTACATCGAATGGTTGTTTTGATTCAGAAAATGAAATAAATGCTGAATATTTTAAATGTTAAGATAGTATAAACCTCAGTTCTTTTTTCCCTAAATAGTTTGAACATAGGAAAGAAAAAATTGAGATTTTCTATTGATTGTTTTAAACGCAATTTTCTTTTTAACTTAATCGAATTTTAATTGTTGTTTAACATTTTAAAGAAATTGTATACGAAGTTTTCTTAAATTTTTTTTTGTATAGCATGTTAATGAAGAACAAAGAAAAATTAGTGAAATTATTCATTTCAAAACTTATTGTTATTAATTAAGAATAAGAAATGAACTGAGATAAAAGGTGAAAAGCTAAAAAAACAAAACAGCGAACGCGAGCGAGATCGTCTAAGAAAGTGCCACAGGAAGAATCGTGGAGGTTACCTGAATAAAAAAAAGTGTATGTTACATAAAACTAAGTGATCCAAATGTAAGAAAAATCACAAACGATGATATAGTTTATTACATATACAAAGGAATATATATACATATGAATATATAAACAAATAAATAAATATATATATATATACACACACAAATTTTATATATATATATATATATATATATATATATATATATATATATATATATATTTGAAAGAAACGCAATGCAGATAAAATACACAAGGGAGACGAAATTACAAAAGTAATTTTGCTCTGACATTTTCGTGTCGTCATCATTTCGTCGTCCGATAATAGTTGAAAGGGAAGATATTTAAACTGTGCAAAATAATGAAACAATAAAGTCTTTCCCTTTCCTTAATTGGATGATAAAAAAGGATGCGTGTAGATAGGTGCGAAAGACATTGTATGTAGATTATAATTAAATCGGAACAAAAAATAACATATAAACGAAAGAAAGAGATATTCATTTCCGGACTTTATAGTAAGGATGGATAAGAAACGGAAAATAAACATATTATTTGCATAACCTAGAAGTATATGGGAAAGTAGTGGTTTTATTAGACAACAAGCGAGTACGAAAAAATTACTATACAGAGGAATAAAAGTACGAACACAATTTTTTGTAAAGGTCTTCTCAAACAAGAGTTCGATGCGCAAAAAAACAAAAACGTAACATCCCTCGGGCCCTACGCATCACCTCCACCTTACCACTCGTCTGTCATAAAGTGTATTTTTACAATCATAAGAGAAAAGCAAAACAAATAAATTATAGAAAGATTAACAATTGAAATGACATTGAGTTCTGGATCTGCTGCGTGAGGCCTTAAATAAAGTCGAGCGAAAACTATATAGAAAGAATAATAAATTAAGAAAAACGCAGACGAGAAAGCGATTTTCATACGAACATGCGTTGCGTACGACTCTTTCTAATTAATGTGCAAAATTAGAGAAAAGTAAAAAATTTACAGGAGTCGTTAATCTATAATACTGTAAGTTTGCTCACCGTGTATATTTTTGTAAATAGAATATATGTATTTTATGATCGCAGCCTTTTAAGAGTTTCACTACTGCACACGTCTTACCGATTAAAAAAAACGTGGTAAAATCTATGAATTAAAGAAAAACGAAAGCGAAAATACAATAATGTCTCCTTTCTGTTTTTACTGAAGTTCTAAGCAATGGTGCTTAATTTTTTTCTAATTTTTTTTTCTTAATTTGACATTTATTTCTTAACCTATAATTTTTTTTTTCTCTATGTCGATACTTTATCTTTCTTAATTACAAGCAAAATTAAATAAATTAACTTTTTGCTCTTAATTAAAGAATTTGATTATATTATGTTTTCTTATGTATTAACGAAAAAAAGTATATCATAAATTATTGTAAATTAGTTGTGAACAGAATTAAGAATAATACAAGCGCGGTCCAATGGTTCATGGGAGACAATTTTTCTATGATAATGTAAAAGAATTAATAAAAAAGAATTACGTGAATGCTTAAAAAAGAATACTCTCAATTGTACATACAAGTGGTTATAAGTCGCACAAATAATGAGGGAAAAGTGAGTGAGAGTTATATAAATCGATAATAATTTTTATCGATAAAATTCATGATTCATAAAAATTTCAATCCGCGGTAAAACGCTAGAGAAATAAGGATAAATGGTTGGCCACGAGGAATCGCTTGAGCCATTGGTTATTTTTTTATCAAAATTTTCTTTTTATTTTTAAAATTTTGTCCCTTTGGGAATGCAACTGAATCAATTTGTACAATAAATTTAGGAAAAAATATGATTACTTTTCGTTGTCATTATTGAGAGCATCACTAAAAGCGCTAAAAATTTAAGTTAAATTAAAAAAAGGCAACAATTACATTTGATTCTGTGTAATATTTTTATTTATTTTTAGTTTTTAATTAGACAATTTTTCAACTGACATGTAAAGCCGACGATAAAAAAGATAAAGTTAATCATGTGGATCACAGATCATTATCCTATATGTTATATTAATTATTTTAATATATATTCTAAAACTGCACCTACCTGTTTATATTTCGTGAGGATTTTCCTCATTTGTAAATGATGAAAGACTTTAAGATTTCCTTAATATAATTGCTTTTTCTTTTGTCAGTGTCCTAGTTTTTTTCTCATTTTATATTTTCTTTTACTATTCATCCTATATTTCGAATGTAAGATTGTTAAAATTATTTTACGTTAAGCTTCGAACAGAAGCGATTACCAAATGTTTGAATCCTATTTTTAATTATAATTGACGTTTTCATTGAGTAAGTAGTAAAGAAATAAAAATAATTTTTCTTAACCTCGCGTGGTCTCTGTGCTTACATTTGTTTCCTGTTGTGTTTATTATTTCCATAATCCAGGAAAACGATCTAAGTTTAGTTGTTATTATTATTATTACTATTATTATTCTTATTATTATTACTTCTATATCTATTGTTATCGTATTTAGCATTATTTTTCTTTAATTGCATTTTGCGATTAGCAATAATTGTAATATTTCGATAATAGTTATATGATAATGACAATAATGTTTATACATAATAATGGTAAAGATTACAAATGAAAATTGATTTACTAATTTATTACTTATCAGTGAATATATTAATAAAAATTACAAAATCAAATAAAAAGCAAGTAAATAACAATTTGAAAATTGAACATTATCTATTTCATTTTTACCTTTTTCCTGTTCTATTACGTCATTTTCGCCATTATTGGATGCCGTCTTTTTAGTATAAAAATATTCAGTTAATATTTATCATATTGCCAAAGAAAACAAAGTCAGTCTTAAAATATCTATTTTTCACATTTTACCGACATTTACTAAAATAGAAACTTTGTTGCAAGATGTTTATTAGTCTCGATTTACGTATTTGACGCCTGCAGACGAAATTGTAAAAATGCTTGCCTGAAGCAAATGATGCTATCAATTATTGGCACGAAATATAGCTTGCCGATTCGAATGGACAAAATTACTCAGCAGTTTTAACAATTCAATAACAATGTAATATTATCTTTGAATGTTTTACGTAGTCACTCGCTAAGCAAACGTAGAAAATAGCGCAAAAAAAGTGTAACGCATGTTCGACCGAATTCTCGTCTATCGTAATTTTAATCTATACATATACATATATATACATACACACGCACACACATATATATATATATATATATAGTATGTGTATGTGTACATGTGTGTATGTATATGCATTATTTTATTCATGTTCATTCAATGAAAAGAAAACGAATCGAACAATGCCTGTAAAAAAATGAACATTTTTAATCCTCGGAACTTCTGGAATGGCATTTAGCGCTCAACGAAGTCATCCAGCCTTAATTACGCTAAATTGTGTAATTTGTGCGAGTTATTTTGAAATAACTTTGATTTTTTTTTAATTTTAAGTAAGCAAAATAAATGAGAAAGCGACAGTCCTTCTCAAACCTATATTTTATAATTTATTGCACCTTGCGATTGCGTCGAAACTTTGTTGTCGAGGCGCGCATATTTTAAACCTAATTAATGACAAAGTAAGGTCTTCTTTAATTAAAAAAAGGAAACCAATGTTGTGCTCTAAATCGATTATTAATAATTGTATATTTATTACTTGCGTTAGGTTTCTGGAGAAAGCAACATAATGAAGTAAAGTGTTACTGCATGTATGTAAACAAATTTTTCGTTAGGTTAAAATTTTTATCAAAGGAAGTAAGGAAGAAAGAAACAAATATTTCTAGTAATAGACGAATTCTTATATAAATAAGTTTCTTATAATAAAAAACAATAAAATCAAAATAAACATTTAATCAGTATTTTGATTATTTATACATGATAAGTATGATGTAAATAAAAAACACTTTAAATAACTGCCTGTTGGAATTAATTATTTATAACACAAGATTGATGTTGTCGTTATTGATCTGGCATTTGATTTTATATTCTATATTATGAATCACATATTAATACAAACCACCTATTAATACAAATTAATTTATTCATTATTTTTGTCGAAATGCATTTCGACATACTACTTTAATAGAGAAGGAAATTTTTAATTGAGCTTCCTTTATTTACACAAAAATTTATATTTATTTACGTTTTATTATTTTATATCAGCTTATTTAATAATATATATACTAATGAAGCTATAATCAAATATTCCATTTTTATTATATTTATTACAAAATTCCATTGAAAAAGAAATCTGTCTATTTATTTATTTATTTATTTATTTATTTGCAGAAATATGGGAAAATTTTTCTAACAATTTAGTTAAGACTTTAATCAATTTTTAACTTTCTAGCAAAATATATTTTATTCTCCGTCTGCATATGATTTTTTCCTTTTTCTATAAGTGAATGTTTATTGATATAAAAATATGCCAAAATTCATCAATCGCATATGGACTTCTCGCAAATCCTACATTTAGGATTCAGAATAAAATTTTTGCAGTGAAATCCATGATTTTAATCTCGCATTATAATAAAAAAAGTGATTTTAAAATCATACCAAACGTATATAATGTACAATACATATTTAAAACGAAATCGTGTCGCACGTAATGGAAGTGAGCTACATATAGTATTCGTGTGAGCTGATGCAGCGTGGCTGCTTTGAATAATAGTTTCTGAATAGATCGAAATGATTAATAAATTCATACAATATTTATCATTTATAGAAATACTGCAATAAATATGCGGAGCTAATAATGTACAAAATTAAGCTTCGTAATAAGAATAGGTGTAGGTATTTCAAAATATAGATTTAATTACGATTAATTAAAAAATATTACTATTTAGTTTTTTTTTGAGAAATGAAGTAATATCGATGTAAATATTGGCAGATCATTTATAATACGAAATGACATCAAAGACAGCCTTTAACTTTTTAAATGAGAATCATAGGCAAATTACCGACACGCACGGACATAAATCCTTTTTTGTTAATTTTCCATGTTTCTGTAATAAATTAAACAATAAAACTATTGTCCCGTGTATTAGGATTTTTATTCAGGAAGATTAGAAGTTGAAACTAGATGATCTTTTAGCTGTTTTTCGAATTTATTGTGTTTTTCTTTTTCTATAAAAGGAATGAGGGTAATGCATGCGTTCAACGAAAAAAGCCGATTTTTTTATTATTATCTTTGTTTTAAAAATTCAATAAAATTATCCAAACGCAATCGAGTTAGTATTACCACGAACTTGGTGCAGGGACGACACTTTTTATGCCTATAATGTACTTCTAGAAATTTTGACGAGTTATCTTCAAAACGACTTTCATCGAACCGGAAGGACAAAGCAATTCTAAACTACTGCACGAGTTCAGCTGAAATGTTGACATCGTAGCTGCAAGAATATATTATTTATGAAAGTAGGAAGCGGCTTTCAGATCGAATATAAACTTTTTTCAACAACAAAACTTACGGTTTATTTCTTCCAAAAAATCTATTTTTGTTTAAAAGTGCACCATTAATAAAAATTTAATTAAAACAATTCTTGTAATTTTTTAATAATACATAAATTAATATAATTTTTCTTGTTTTATAATTCCAGATATCGTTCAATTCTTTTGTTTACGTATTTGTATTTTAATTTATTTACTGCATTAGTCAATAAATGTTTTAAAAATAAATTTTATCGGGTTTTGAATACTTCTTATTTATAAAAAATTACTACAATTTACAAAAAATTACTACAAAAATAAAATCATACAGCTATGTTTAATTATTAATATTTTTCTAAGTTACTTTATGAAGTCCCAGGCCTTGGTTTCGCCGGCCTTTCCAGAGGGACGACGCTGCATTTTAAAAAGAAAATTATTTATCCTTTTATGTTTTTAATGCTCTAAAATTTCTATAAGTACTTTTATTTTTTTTCGTGAATTGAATTTGCCCAATATTGCAATTTGAACAAATATCTATGATATTCATATTTAGTGCGTACATACCGATATATTAAAAGGTAAGTATATGTAATTTGAAAATAAAATTGGAATTATGACTCAGTGCGATAAATTTTTGATTTATAAAAATGGTTGTAGGACAAAATTTTTAAACAAAATTCAAAGAAAAGCAATATATAGGATAATAAGAAATATAATAAATTTAATTGGTATAGAAGTACACGAACATTATTATCTAGTTAATAATGGAATTGAATCGCCTACTATGATACTCGTATATTCGATAAGCATTCTGATTGGTACAATAATGAATATATGTATATACGCTATTCTTCAATTTACCTACAAAATTTTTTTTTGAAAGTATAAGTTTTTTAACTTTGCAAAAGAGTACAGCAGAATTATGAATCAAGTTTGGAAATTATTATTTTAAAAGATTATTTTATATATTAATAGTTTTCAGAATTGCTGTATAAATTAGTTTCAACTGAATTACAATTTTTTTTGGCGCAATTGAAAAAACATTGGAAAATCAGATTTTCTCACGTATACCGGGAATCGGAGTCGGAATAATATTAATATCAATAACGATATATTGATTAAATAAGCACATAAGGTTAATATTTCATATCGGTCAGTTTTTCCATAAAAATATATTTGGATCGTATTTAACCGAGAAGGTTCCATATGAGATTAAACATTGAAGGACGCGCGTGTTCAAAATGGTATTTTTAAATTTTTAGAGTTCACACGTCCACGATTTTTATTCACTTTGATTAATACAGAATGTTGGAATTTTTTAGCGACTTTGGCTACTTATACCATCGTAATATTAAGATATTTCTTTTTATTTCGACTCAAATTTCACTGACGATCAGGTTACTAAAACTTTTCCAGTCACATGATTTAATATTTATCATTAAAGTTGTCTTTTTTTTTTTAATTTAAAACTTTATCGGTTTTAAACAATTCAAAATCTGGCGTTTACACAAAAATCTCCTTTCGAATTCTCCAGCAAGTTTAACGATATTGCGATCTTACAAATAGTCAAAGTCCTTCAAAAGTGCGACAAAGCCGGCACAATCTGAATCGTAAAAAATTCTTAGGTTCTTAAATATGAATTTTCGAAGGATGGAATTTTTAGAAGCTTCCTGCTTAAAGTAGTCCTGATAATGAGAAAAATTTTTTTTACTAAACTTCTACTAATAGGCATGACACACTCGCCTTAAGAGAAATTTTACTATAATTTCATTAATCGTTATTATTTTTTGTACTATGAAATTCTATTAAAAATTATTATATGTATAGAAACTAATCCTTAGCTCCGGAGAATATAGTAATTATTAAAAAACATTTGTCTCTGTATATATAAATTAATAAATATTTTTTTATTGGTCTTACAGTCCAATCAATTCAATCTAAAAATAAAAATAAAAATAAAAAATAAAAATAAAAATAAATAAATAAAAATAAATAAAAATAAAATAAAAAATAAAAATTAAATTAAAAATTAAATTAAAATTATAATGACAGTATAATCTGTATATATATATATATATATATATATATATATATATATTTATTTATTTATTTATTTAAAAGAAAATTTATCTCTTAGTTTCTGTTTTTATATAAACATTGTTTTAATTTTATTCAATAAAACAACTAAAACAATCTATATCCGTGCTCGCATTACGCGTACGATACATAAAAAGATTTTTTTTACACGGGACGTACATTATGTACAATTCTAAACGGGAAGCTATATAGACACATACACAACCCTGTGTATATAGCTATATAGCTATACCTGGGACTGTAATAAATATCGAATATTCGATTTGTTTCTATCTATGAAAAAAAAAAAAAAACATCCAACTACGCCGAGCAGATAAGTATCCAAGAACAAAAGTGATAATTAAAAAAACCGATCTGACGCGTCAGGTTAAAAAATCCCATATACTCAATGTTCCAACGTCCAATAGAGCGACGGCGTACTATTTGTTCCATATATATATATATATATCATTCCACCTGTCCGGCCCGGTGTAGTTCCCCTCGTTACCGACCGCCCCTCCTGAGCTCACGTACGCTCTACTACTGGCATATATCACCTTTTTCTCCCCTTCGCATCCACACACAAACGCACGCCGCACGCACGACCGCGAACCGTGGCGCGAGCGCGCTGCTCCCCGGTACGCGGCGGCCCGCGCGCCGCGCACGACCGGTTTCCGAGAGGAGGAGATCCGCAATTCCAAAACGATCCGGCGCTGGCGCGCGCCGGCGGTCTCTCACGGCGGCTCAGTCGCCGCTCGCCCGTCGCCCGCGCAACCTCGTGTCTTTGTGCATGTGCTGGTGCGCGCGCGCGCGCGTGTTCTCATCGCACATAATAAATAATACACCGATGCACAGCCTCGCGCGTAACTAAATCTACTCGGTCCCTTCGCGGTGTCGTCGTTCCCGGCGCGGACGTGCGCGCGTGCCTGTGTGTGTGTGTGTGTTTGTGTGTATGTGAGATTGTGGGGTGTATGCGTCTGCCAGTCTGTATATATAAATATATCTATATACACACCCATTATATATAATATATATGCAGACGCGTAAATCGCGAGATATGTCGCATATATAAATAACAAGAATGCTAGAGCCAGCCGCGAGCTTTATTTTGCGCGTATCCGTCGTTGGTTATCCTGTCGCGCGCGATACCAAATTTTCCAGCTTCGTCGAGCTATCGGCGTGGAAATAATTACGCGTTCGTACGCGCATGTATCGAGTGCGGCGCGTGACTAGTAGTGTAATAGCCCGCGTGTAATAAACAAAGGGAGAAGCAGCGCAGGTAGCAGCAGCAGCAGCAGCAGCAGCAGCAGCAGGTTGTAAACACTGCGCCTACTGTGTATAGTGTCGCCCCCTTCCCGCCTCCTCGTCCCGCCTCTGCCCCGGATAGTTCGGAAGCCGGAGGGCAGACGCGCGCGTGCACCGCTGCTACATAAAGCGCATGAATCGCGTACGGCGTCCAAATCCGTATACGTGTGCAAATGTAAAATAACCTTTGAATCGCGAGTGAGTGCAAGAGCGTGAGAAGGAGAGTGAGCGAGAAAGGGAGGGGGGGCGGCGGAAGAGGAAGGATTCGTCGCGCACGCACAAATACAAGACGGGGAAGGTGAAGAGGGAGGCGAAACCAGGCCGGACCTGGTGGAGGCTGAGGCGGAGGTGGGGCCGCGTGGACGACGACAAGGCCGTCTGCGCCGGCGCCGGCCCCGGCCCGTCGACCTCGCCGACGACGTCCGAGGAGGAGCAGGAGGAGGAGGGGTCGCGGCAGCGGCACCACCACCACCACCACCACCCGGCGCAGAAGAAGCAGCACCGTTGGCGTCGCCATCGGAGCGGCACCAGGGAGAAGGGGGGACGAGGCGGGGGAGCCGTCGGCGGAGGAGGCGGCGGCGGCGGAGCAGCGCGCCTCTCGTCCGGGCGTTCCGGTGAGCGCGGATCCGCGAGAAAGGCTTTCAAGGTAAAAGCGTAATGTTGTATATGTGTTATGTAGATAGAGAGTCGTTGGCGGAAGCCGCGCACGCGAGGCGCGTACATACATATATATATATATATATATATATATATATATATATATATATATATCTTTTTTTAAAAAAAACGGCTCCGTGCTGTGTTCCAACTGTGCATATGTGTATTTCGTTACGTATATATACATATATACATGTATATATGTGTATATATATATATATATATATATATATATATATATATATATATATATTCGCGCATACCCCCGCGTGCCTCTGTGTTTGTTTTGCAAAAGTGCGGAACGCGTCTCCCCCTCTTCGAACCTTGATGGAGAGACCTGTATCTATACTCTATATCTATATATAGTTTTACTCCATTTTTTAATGGGACGTGGTTCTCCCATTCTCTTTCTTTCTCTCTATAGAATACACATCATACACGCGCATATGTAGGTTCATATATATATATATATATAAGAGGAACTGTTGCGCGTACTCTGTTGTTTTGTTTTCTGCGACGTCGTTGATATTGTTATTATCATTATTATTATTATTAGTATTATTAGTATTGATTTAGTATTGATATCAGTATGAGTATGATATCGTGGCTTCCGATGCGGACGATGAGAGAGAATTTTGAAATCGAATGGAATCATCTCGTGGGTGGGAGAGGGGCTGATCTCTATTATATGGCCAATGCATTTGACGCCTCTGCCGACTGGAAGCTACACGAGAGGTTAATGAACCTTCGAGTGCGCGGAGTGTAAAAACTATATAGCAAGGTATATACACCGGCGTATATATTGGGGAGAGAAGGGAAGATCACTCGGACGCGATAGATATATATATATATATATATATATATATATATATATATATATATATATATATATATACATACATACATACATACATACATATATGTAGTGAAGTGGGCGCATATAATAAGATGCACGTTATAGTTGTTTTATTATACTTTTTACCCTGGTCTTGCTTGAAGTCTAATAGAAGAAATAGTGGCTTGACTATGTATTTTGCAGATAAATTAATCCGGTGAACAAATTGTATCTCTCTCTCTCTCTCTCTCTCTCTCTCGATAGGATTGATCGTCTTCTCTGGCAATCAAGTTTATCATTAATAAGATTTAATATGACAATAAGCCATCCCTCGTTTACAATTGTCTATAGCGTATAATTGAATCTATATAGTACGTTGTATTTTGTGTTGTCAAACTCCAAAATAATGCATGGCCCTTAGCCGTTTCAATTATAATTGAAAAAAACAATAAACGGACACCATAGTTTTTTGCCTTTATCTTTAAAAATTTATTTTTAGGCTTTAAACAACAATGGATTAAAATCCATATGTACATATAACATTATACATTATCGTATTTTCAAAGAATGAATCATGAGTTCTTAGGATTTTCTGAACGCGGTGCCCAATCATGGGAAAATGCAACATCTTTTTTTTTCAACATTATTTTGTTTTTTTTTTCTATACATTTAGAACAGTTACAGCATTAATCAGACAATGAATAGAATCTAACGTAGAATGAATTTTTAAATTGAAATTTTTCTTTGAATCTGCTTCTCTTGCAGTCTATAATCATAACCAATTTGAAAGAATTGTATTAAAGCCTTGAATTCACAACGGAGTATCGAAATTTCACGAGGATGCTTAAATGACATAAATAAACAGACTGCATCCATTATATAACTGTTTACGCGTATATTGGCCAGGCTCGGGAAAACGTCCAATGTTTACTAACAATTCGCCGCAGTGTTTACAAAACAAGAATTGTAGTATATAAAAATTATTATATACCAATGCGATGCGCACGGGGACGTACGAAAATATTCGTGATAGTTTCTATAGCTACTATATATATATATATATATATATATATATATATATATATATATAATATAGTCTGATGATTTGAAGAAAAAAAATCGTGAAGCGTTGATTTTACTATATATAGGCGCACTTTATTTATAGGGCGCCCCGTGCTTTTTCCCATAGAATTACAAATTCTCTGCAGTTCTGATTTGATTGGGGGGGGGGGGTAGAAAAAGAAAACTCATTGCTCTTCAAGAAACGCTTTTACTTTTAAAATCCCCAGTCTGAGGGGTCCAAAAATTCCGCCCCGCGCAAACACGCCCGCTTTAATGGCAACGCGTGGGCGTATTTCCCTTAGCAGCGGCGCGAACGCCTAACCGATTCGCGTACGAAATCTTTTATGCGTCAGTGCTAAGCTAAGAGAATGTTTTATAGCATTTATTTAAGATTGTCCATTAAAATTGGCTCACCAATTATAATTACGGTTTCAGTAATTCGTATATATATATTCATGCAACCAACAGCCGATGCCCAGCATTGCTCTCGGTTGGAAATATTCCGTTCAAGCTTACCTCTTATTTATAATGCAAATGTAGGTGTTAAATGAGAAAAATTCCTCAACGCGCACTCCATTAAAATATCGTGGATACATGAAGGTTTCGGTCTATAAATTTAATATATATATATATATATATATATATATATATATATATATATATATATATATATAATAACAGTCAATCTAAAAAGAGATTTACGAGTATTTTATTGATTGAGAGATTGATATATAAACGAAGGAAGGAATGCCATTTGGAGTAAATTACAAGCGCGGCATGAGCACACGGTTGCGTATATATAATGAGAGCACGTTTTTATCGATTCGTAAAAAAAAAAATAATTTATATTATCTGCAATAGTTTATAATCAATATACGTTTAATTATGAATTTTACACACACACATTACGTGTTTGTTTACTTCAGCTTGAATATTCGGCAAATCGCATATATTCTTAATTTTTCAATCTGTATTATAATTAATTTGTGTGATGTACGGTAAAATACATTATTGATTCCTCTATTATTATCATAAAAATGTTTTTCTCAGAAAAATAAGGAGCAAAGGGCATTTTTTAATATTTATAAACGCCCATATAACGTAGAATTAGAAAATAAAATAATTTTATTGCATTGGCTGAAACTAAACTTGATATATAAAATTTTACTTATTCTCTGTTTTTTCCTATTGTTTATTTGTTTTTTAGATTTATTTTCTATATTTCAAGAATTTAAATGACCAGGAAATCGTATACTATAGAAATAATAATAACAGAGCATGAAAATCCGCTGTAAACTTTAGTTTCGAAAAAAGAGAAGCTCGCACTCGCATCGAAATCAAGATATCGCGTAAATATGAGAATATATGGAAATTTCACCATATATACGCGGCTGTTTAAAACTTTTTAAATATATATATATATATATGAGTACGTGAATGAATGCCGAAGCCTTTTCTTGGGAACTGACGCCAAGGGCGAGAGACCGCGACGGTTCATCAATAATGCGAGAAAATAGGAAATTCTAAAAGCGAAGCAGTGAAGAAGAAAGAGAAGCCATCGTAAGACGGGGGCCGACGAAAGAGATAGAAATATATATATATATATATATATATATATATATATATATATATAGTGGGGGGGCAGAAAAGTGCTTGCGCCTCTGTGGAATGCGTGAAGGTTGGATAAATAGAGTATAAGATCGACGGGAATACTGTAAGAGGGGGGGGGGGTGCTGGGCCCGGAAACGAGGGAGTAAAAGCGCCCGCATCTATAATATATAATAAAGCGAGGAACGAGACACGCACTGCCGCACTGACCACGGTGCATCTGTGTGTATATATGTATGTATGTATGCATGTATATATATATCTTACGCGTTATGTATTTCTCTTAAAAAAAAAAGAAAGAAAATCTCCTCTTGATAGTTAAATTACATAAATGGTTCGATATTTCTCTCTGAAAGTATTTAGAAACGGATAGTAAAAATCAAGCAATGGAGTATTGCGAATTTGATATATATATATATATATATATATATATATATATATATATATATATACATAGAAGT
>JACCIC010000016.1:4837500-4850000 GCA_018907035.1 Sycobia sp. Sy_11 | reverse complement strand
CTTTCTGACAGAAATAGTTTGAATGGTAAAAAGCTGCATGGACAGCGAATAAATAACAACAGCTTCACCACACGACCATTTTGAGTTTTTTTACTTTTTTTTTTTTTTAACAGAGCCAAACCAAAAATTTCATACAAAGAAAGATAATACCTTAAGAATTTACAGTATACTTACCGAATAACATACATAATATGCCTAAAAACAACCTTGGAACAGAAATTTCATTGTAATGTTCATCAAATTTTTCGTTTAAACTTTGCTTTAAGAAGGTGGTCGTCGTCGTATCTGGTGCTGCATTAAGCGGAAGCCCGGATGAAAATTAACTTCAATTTTGCGAGTAATTTTTGGATTTACACATTTTGATCAAACTGAATGTGTGTGTGTTGTGTGTGTATGTGTGTGTTAATTGAATCTAGAATGAACTATGTACTTCATGCTCGTGCCTTTAGTAAATATTAATATAAAAAATTGTATTTTGAACATGTCGAATTAAATGATGAAGATCATACATTCTTACAAATTGAGTAATTTGCTCATTGATTATTCAGTAACTTTACTCCTGCTGAAGTTCAATTTTTTCTATTTCGTTCATGACGCTATCTTGTAATGAATATTCAGTTTTTGACTTCTATTTATTTAACTATTACTCCGCTGTTAATGCAGTACGTTATTCACAGACTTTATTTAAAAGTTAAAATTTTAAATTTTATGTCAAAATAAAAATCTAAATTTTAATCATATATATATACATACAGAAGTCGATAATGCACATATAGTAACTTTATCTCCTTAAACCCCCTCCCCCCTTCTATAACCCCACGATCATAATGCAATTTTGAATAAAAAATCTTCTATCTTTACCTTTAAGAAAAAGTAGCTTAATGAATGTGGGCATCGACGTTCTCCATAACGTTGCTTTTACGAATTTTCAATATTCCACCCAATCGAAGCATGACAATCCGTAACACCTATACGCGTAAATTTATCCGTTATACCTTATCATCTATACGTATATACCTTAGGAATTTTTCAAAAATGTCGATCGGCATAAGTATACGATACGATTGTACGATTAATTGTGCGTTCGATTTAATAGTTATTAGACGGCAACGAGCCGTTTAAATGACGAAAATAGGTTAAATTTATATGCCCGGGGCATTGAAACCCGACTATGCGTGACACCTCGGACCTAAAAAGGAACGTCGAGGACAAAAACGGGGAAGCATTTCGTACATATAGAATATGCGCGCGGGCGTGTTTGTCGCTCTCGCGCATGTGCGAGCGCGCATCCGTTTTCGTACTTTTTTTTTCTTCTTCGTTTGCCTCACTTTATAATACACACTCCTACGCCTACATTTACCAGATGAGTCTCACTTTTGGAGCCTGTCCGTTTTTTTTTTTTTTTTGTTTTTCTCCTTCTCCTCTCTCGCGCTTATTCCTTATGTCTCATCTCTCTTATATATATATTATTGAGAAAAAAACAATCGCGTCTCCGCGTTTCGCGTGCTCTCGAAAAATAATGTTTTAAACCGATGTCTTGTATTATAATTATATATATATATATATATATATATATATATATATATATATATATATACTTGTTTTCTTGCCGTTCCGTGATTTCACGTGACATGGATTTATGTATATACGAGTCTTTATATCAATTCAGTCCGTACATATATATAATTATTCAATGATGCCGTATTTTGAGGAGCATTTGTATTAAACTTTTTCTCTCTCTCTTTTCTTTATTTCTTTCATTTCTTGCGTGACGCGAAGCGTTAAGGTGGCTATTTTTTGAGATACATCATGCTGCGTATACCGATAAGTTTGGCGCGGTATATATCAACGATAAATGAGATAATCTCTTTCAGGTTTGAGAGGAATGAGAAGAAGGAGATATTGCTCATTTTTTTTTCTTCGATTGCTCATATCGAAAAAGATCTTACATATTGAATCATGAATCGAGAAAGAAGATTAAGATTTGACCGTTGTGCGTATATATAGATGCGCGCGCACGCGCGCGTGTGTGTGTATGTATGCATGTATATATGAAATGAGTGTTCTTAAACCATTAAAATTTGTCATTGAGAAAAAAAGCAAAATGTAATACACTATTACTTTAGACAATTATAGTGACGAGGAACAAGTAGGTAAGTTAATTATTCAACAACTATTAATCAACCTCTATGTCTTGAAAATCTAAACAATATATGTCTCGTTAAGATCTTTGACCACAATTCAGGCAATTTGCCTTAAAAATATTTCTCGTCTTTTGAGGATCAAGAATCAAGATCAAAGGATCAAGCCATTTTTTGATACCGTGAAGCGTGGTCTAATGAGTCAGGATGAGAGGCTAGGTCTAAGCTATGAGGGAAATGGTAGTAGTATTTCCATCTGCTGTTTTCTAATTAATTTGTACGTAATAATGATCGCGTGACCGAGCATTGTCGTGTCTGATTTTCCATTCTGGGCCTTTTTTCGCAATGATCATTACAAATGAATCGATTACGTTCGGTAGCAAAGTCCATATACTATGTAGCCCTTTTTTAATAAATTCAGAATAACCGTATCCTTTTAATCCTAACAAGTACAGGACATTACTTTGTTCGAGGAACTACCAACTTTTAAAAGAAAACCAGAGAACCAGTTTAAAAACCAAAGAGAGGCAGTGAGATATAAACTGAGAAACAAAGAGAAGCGACAAAAGCCAAAAAGAACTAGTGAGAGATGAGAGCACGTTGAAAGCTCAATGAGAGCCAAAGACCTTTAGCTGTTTCCGGTTCTCATTGGCTCTCACTGAACTCTCAACAGTTGTCTTTGGTTCTTATCCGTTCTCTTTGGTTCTCACTGAGCTCTCAACAGTTCTAGGCTCTTATCGGTTCTCTTTACCTCCTCATCAGTTCTCTCCGGCTCTCTCACTTGAGCTTTAGCTGCCCAAGACACGTCATCACTTTGTCATCAATAACAATATCACCAATTTTTGAAACACGTAAACCATTATGGACACATTCTAACTTACATTTGAAGGATATTCAGGATATGCTTCTGAGAACAACGATGAGCTTCAGATGCATTTTTCGTTACATTAAACCCCTAAAGTACTGTTCTATTAACCCATAATTTGAGATTTTCATGGTCAGATAAAAATCGTGTACAAGCTTGTATGTGTTAATTCGTATTATAATTAGTTATTAATATATAGTATTAGTATAAGTAGGCATTAATACCTATAATTTAAGGAACCTCTTTAAACTGGCATCGCTCGAACATGAAGTAAGAATTATCTAAGTAGAAACTTTTTGAATTAATTTATCTTATAGGATTCGAAGAAATTTCATGGATCAAAAGAGAGCAATTTAAGGATGTTGATGTTGAATGTATTTATGATAGTCTGAACACAGAAAATGTGGTTTTTAAAAAGACGGAATAAAGTAACAAAAATCAATACATTAGTAATCTAGTAGTATATATTCATAAAACTTTTTGTATATGCTCAAATAAAATTCCCTGTGCTTACATATCGCAAAATTCCTATTCAACTAACAGCATCCTCAAATTTGAGCTCGATTGATATATTCCTTTACTTGGAATCCTACATACGGTAAGTGATTTTGATGTTTGAACGTACCTCTTAGGGAAATTTCAAGTGATTTGAATTTAAAGAGGCCGTAGATCCCATAAATTCAAGATAATGCTGTCCACTTACTCTAGAAAATATTAATTTTATGTGATACACATTAACATACTTAAAAATTTTTTTATTTTACTTTAAACGGTGTGCTCACTTCACAACTCCCTTTTTACTAGCTTATTAAATGAAATATAAAATACATATGACTTCTAAATATCTTTACAGATAATTTATTTATAATTATATTCATATGCAATAATCATTGTTACAGTTTTTCAAAGTGAGGACGATGACTTTTAATTACACTAAAAGTCCCATATATATATATATATATATATATATATATATATATATATATATATATATATATTACGGTACTTTCAAACTGAGAAGAATCATATCAATTTACATTATAATTTCGCATATAGTAAAAAGAGCACTTTTTCATAATTTTTTTCTCAAACATATTTTCCTCGGTTTATAAAGATAATAACAAAATATACATTTTGTTGTGTGTGTGTATATATATATATATATATATATATATATATATATATATATATATATATCTCGTTGCTCATAAAACACAGTTTAATCTTCCAACGAAGGAGCGCCTCTCATTTTGGTAATAAACAACCGAGGCATTTACGAGATAATAGCGGCAAACCTTTCCTAATATAGGCCTTTTTAATAAATACACTACACGTCAAAATCCAAAAGTATTAGATGTGTTAGAGGCAGCCGATGGTCAGCAACGATGCACCTTATATCTATAAAAAAGATATATATATATATCTAGGATAATCTCATCCATAAATGCCGATGCATCATTGTCTCAATTTTTGTATTTATTAATTTTTAATTGTTTTCTGTTTTAGTATACTCATAAAATTGTTCTACATTTTTTGTACGTGATCTTAAAATTGATCAAGTGAAAACTCTGTTTGACTTTGATAATATATGTTATATTATAATGGCGGGTGCGAAACTATATCCGGAAACGATTAAGAGTATAATACGGTTTAACTATATATATATATAATTTATCATCGAGGCAACTGTGAATCCACGAGCGTATTTCACGAATAATAAAAGATATCTGTATAATTTTGACATTTTAACTATCGAGCGTTTAAAAAGGACCGTGAACCGCGGTATGGAATTCGAACATATTGCGCTCGCTCGCGATTCCTCGATGTCGATTGAATGTGGAGTTGAAACTGTCGACGGGGATTTCATTTTCCGTCGTTATTAACATAATAGTAACAGCAGCAATAACAGCAACAATAACGACAATAGAAATAATAATAATAATAAATAATAATAATAATAACAGTAATAATAATAATAATAATAATAATAATAATAATAATCTATACAGCTCTGTACAAAGTATCATCCATAAAACTTTTGTGTCTCTACTTTTATACAATATATATAGTTTTTTTGTTGTTGTCGAATAATATATACGCTATATAATTATAATGTAGCGGCGTTTCGTAATAAATAATTCGTCATAAATTCCATTCCTCTATATATATATATATATATATATATATATATATATATATATATACACTTTTACTTTCTTTTTCCGCTTCTGCAAGCTGATAGTTCGAGATAGAGAGTGAGAGAGAGAGAGAGAGAGAGAGAGAGAGAGAGAGAGAGAGAGAGAGAGAGAGAGAGAGAGAGAGAGAGAGAGCGAGAGAGCGTTCAATTATTTTCGTCAATTTAAACCGTCTTGCCAAATATAGACATGTAGCCAGCTGACTCAGCGCGGAGAGCAAGCGCGCGCAGGCCTATACATCCATATAATGTACCGTCTGCGTGACGAATATAATTATGATTTTTTGTGACTTGTCAGAGAGCGCCGCGGCACTTTGTATACAAGCGAAAGCTCGCTCGCGATAATAAAAGCAAGATTCCCCCCCCCTCCCCCCGAATGTTCACAAATATATATATATATATATATATATATATATATATATATATATATATATATAGTCGTGTCGAAATCTTTTTTTTCTACGACCACTTCGCACCCAGCGAAGATCGATTTTTTTCACCTTTATTTTTATTATTATTATTTTTTTATTTTCTTTACTTATTTTTTTTTTTTTTTTTTGACTACGCCAATCATATTACGCGTGGATATGTGTATACGTACAATTATATCGCGCCATTTTTTCTTTTTTTTTTACTTCGCAACTTTAGCACGAGGGCAGGGATTTATCGGTCGGATCGTAAAAATCCTAAAACGCTTGCGTAAGAATTAAACAATAAACCATTATTCTGGGCGCATCGACGCGCGGTCTCATCGTAATATCGAGCGCACATTATTATCAGCTGAAATTCGCTCTTCAATGGATTATTGCGAAGTCCTTATATACATTCGTGTGTCAGTTGTGTATGTGTATGTGTCTGTGTGTGTGCGCGTGTGTATGTGTATTTTGCATTGCATAGTCACGATGTGCATCGCGTAAATTTAACGGGATTCGATTTTTCAATATAAGGCGCGACACCGAGGTTGGGGCGGAGGTAAATTATTATTTTTCTATTCAATGGAATGGATATAAATCAATTTGCGTACGGGTAATTTTTTAGGTGTTTTTTTTTTCTTAAATCGCAAAAAATTCTTCAACTCGAATGGCGTAAACGTTCTTCGAGTCGCAGGTAAATTTACGCGTATAATTTATGTTTTTCTATTTCGCGGAGTAAAGATTCAGAATTTTATTTATTGAACTGTTAAAGTAAATAAGTTTTTTTTTTTTAATATTAATTTAACATTAACAACGCAATTTTATGTTGATTGACTTTTAGTATGGCCACTGAAAGATTATGGCCGTAAAACTCCTAATACTACGCGTGAAAAGTGTCCTATGTCGTCACGTGGACAATTACATAAGCCATTACACTTTTTTGGTGTTTTTACTTTATTTTTGTTTTTTAAACTTTTAACAAACATAAGATTTGTTAAAAGTTTATTTTAATTATTTTATTAACGGTTATTTGAAACGAACTAAAATTACATTTGTATTAATTCTTGCGCGGTACTATTATGTTACAATGCGAATGATTTCATTCTAATGATATAAATTAAACAAAGTTTAAGAAATCGAAGTAAGGATCAATCTCGATCTTATACATGCCATTTTCTGATAATAGTATTTTATTGCTTGTTCGACTGTACATTTAAAAAATAATGTTGACCAATTTTAAAACTATGCTATTTCGGAATTCTTTGCCACGTACCCCCTTTAGAATCACGCGTTTTTCACGCAGTTCTCCAGATTCATTTAGCCATAATTAGAGAAGTTAAAAGTTTTTAAATAAAATTTAATTACCTAATACGTTTCATAATTTATTTATTCTTAAATTATTACTTATTCAGACTAAGTATTTGAGAATTATTATATAAATATTTACCTCGCCCCTTCTTATTACAAACCTCCCCCTTTACCCCAAAACGTTAGGGAGAAAAAGGTAGCCTCTCATACTCAAACGACACCTTTACCCATACGTTGTTTAGCAACAGCCGATATTCGGTCGAATTAAAGAGCGCTTGTTCTACACGCGGCCGATATAACGAGTCGGGAGAGCGTCAAATGGAATTACAAACGCTTCGCTTGGCGCACGAAAGGGCTCGCTTGCAATATCGATAATTTATATTTTCAGAGTGATGCTGGAACGACGGGGGGGGGGTGGGAGGGGGATATTAGCACCAATAGAGGAAGAAGAAGAAGAAGAAGAAGAAAAAGAGCAGTCTCTCCCAGCTGATGACTTTATAATGGAAGCCCGCGTGGCAAACGCGCCGTAAAAGAATGGATCGATTGAGTTTGCTTTACAGCTCGATTTTCACCGCCTCCCCCCCCCCTACGAATCGGCGATTATTATTATTACGACGCGGATTGTTTTAGGACACAGTGGCGGAAGTTCAATATGTAATATACACACGGAGAGTCGCGCGCATTTGTACACACCCGCGAAATATATGGTTTGCTCGTCGAACGTTTCACCCATTATTCCTCTCCACCCCCGTATCGAGAGGATAAAAGAAGTCATAAACAAAAAAAACTTTCATAAAACTATTGCCTAATAGTGCTTTCGCTCTCTCGGTCTCGTCGCTCTCTCCGTACAAAGAAAAAAAAAAAAAAATACTTGCCACATTCATTCCTTTCAAAATTGCCGCGCGCGCGCGCGCGCATTCAAGGAGAGTTCGAAGATATATATATATAGCGAATAATACCGTTTTTATCTCCCGGTTTGGTCAACGTATACGTGTGTGTAGAGATATATATATATTATTTAGACGTTAACGCGGTCTTTACTGATACTTTTATGGCGTTTTTTCTCCCTCCCAAAACCTTACATTATATGTCGCGCGCATGCATTGTTTAGTTACATATATGTATATAACTTTGCACACAAGTAAGAGAATAATAAATTATACACCTATTACATCTTCTTTTTTGCGCTGTCAGTGGCTGTCTGCCGAGACGGCGTCTTTAATCGTTTGTACAGGGTTCGGCGCAGGGGCGAATTAATTTTTCTATAGTATTTAAGCTTTTTTTCCCATTTTCATGCGAAGGAGGAGAGAAGGTTTGAAACTAATGTATCCATAAACATTCGGAGATCTGTGTCTGTCTGTCTCTCTCTCTCTCTCTCTCTCTCTCTCTGTGTGTGTGTGTGTGTGTGTGTGTGTGTGTGTGTGTGTGCGCGTGTGTGCGCGTGTGTAAAAGTTACAAAAAATATGTATCTATAGAGTCCATGCGTATTAAGTAAGCTGTATTATTAAATTAATTTATGGTTTCTTTTCCCCGTTTCGGTTATTTTATTATATAGTATAATATTAAGGATCTACCTCGATGAGTTGCAAAACAGCCAAATTACGCTTTCCCTATAACAATTAATTTATTTTCATAAAACTAAAAATTTAGAGTTTCTTCACCTTGCAGCATTATTCGTACGCAGACCCCTCTGAAGAACCGTCGATATATTTAAGGCAAAAAAAAAAGAAAGAAAAACTTAAACGTGAAAATACTAATTGCCGTGCAATGCAGCAGCCTATCGCGCTCTAATATGTTGTACCTTAAAGGAAAAGTATAAAAAAAAAAAAAAAAAAACTGACAATTTCTTGGAGTTTTTGCACGGACGTCGATGCCGTCGCTGTTGTCGCTGCGGCCGCTGTTGCGCTTCGAAGAACAGCCTTGGAAACCATCCGTATAGTATGATGCGTTTCTTTCGCAAAACCCGCAGCCGCGCGAGCTCGCAAAATTTGCGACGATTCGCGCACGCCCGCGCGCGCGCGTGTTTGTGTGTGTGTGTGTGTGTACGAATCGAATATCCACGCGCTCCGGGGTCAACATCGATCAGATGACGCGCGCCCCCTTTCACTCGCTCTGGGGGGATTGCGCGAGGGAGTCGTCGATACGGCTCCTTGAGAAGGATCGAACAGAGAAAGAGAGAGAGAGAGAGAGAGCGCGAATTACTGGGATGGCTCCACAGCGTTGCCTCGACGGCTGCCAGCGTGGCAGCGTTTTATCACAAAGCCTCCGAATAGTAGAGAGGTAAGGGGGCTGCCCCCCCCGGATGCATCGCGCCCCCGTTTAAAAATTGCGCAATGCTTCAAAGAGCGAGCCCGCGGGAGGCGCTTCTTTCTTTCTTTTTGCTTTTTTTGTTTTGTTTTGTTTTGTTTTTTTTTTTTTTTTTATCTTTGCGCGCGTTTTACGCCGAGACGAGCGCGACGGGAGATTGTGCGCCGCCCGTGTAAAACGCATTGTGTAAAACGCCGTGTATCGGTTGCGCAACTTCATTGTTTCACTCGCGCCGAATGCGTGGGTCGTATAGACGCACCGTATATATATATATATATATATTGGTATGTACGTACACATATTGGATAGCACGGGAGAGAAACATTTATTTCAGCTACTGGCGAAATTTTTTTAATGCGATGCAATAATTGTAAAATTTTCGAAAGGAGCGAGGAAGTTGATTATTAACCGTACGAAGCGAGGAATGGAAATTTCAAAAGTTAAAAATCAACTTACAAACTAAGATTGGCTTTAAATAAATAAATATTTTTATCGGTCTCTACAGTCTTTGTAATTTAACATATAAACAAAAATAATGTAAGTCACATTATCCTGGTTTATTATCACACCCCCCCCCCCCGGAAAAATCTGAAATAGAACTTATTACTAAAAATAAATTAGATGAAAATTTAAAAATAATAAAGATAAAATAGTAATAGAATAAAATGCAATAATAAACATAATAAACTATACTCTATATTAGTGAAGGACAACCTGACTGCCCCCACCGCTTTAAATCTAACTTCTTTGGCGTCCGACGCTTCGAACCGCTACGGTTCATCCTCGGGATCTAAACCCCAAACTAAACAGTTTAGTTTTAAATAGAAATTTGTACGATATTAAATAACCAAGAATTTTATTAGTCTTGAGAAAAGAATCGACATTTCGAAATAAATCCGACAGGATCGTCATTGCTTTTACCGTATGGAATACACGTCGATAATATCGTGGAAATTTAACACCTTATTAACCCCGTAAATCCAATAAATAATGAATACGGACGCTTTATTTAATTAGTTTCCCAATTTATACATACTCTATACACACGAAATAATTCAAGCTAACCGGGACAAAGGCGTACGCTCCTCCTCGTCTGCAGATGGCATCCGAGCTATCTCGTAACACATCGTAACACCAAGAGTTTCTACGTTCGACTTTTCAAATGAATTCCCGAATACTCGCGGCTCTTTGTCGACCTATGCGACGCAAGCGCACACAGAGCCTCCATCCGGACATATGCACACACACACACACACGCGCGCGCACACACAAAAAAAAGAAAGATCGTGATCAATCATTAAGTATTTACAGAGGCCGCGGGCGCGCGCTCTTTATTCATGCATGTGTGTATATATACACACATAGGAGCACAGTTCTCTGTTGCATAATAATCGGGTGGCTCACGCCGGTCACACAGCACATATATAGTCAGAGCAGAGCACCGCGGGCGCATATAAACACATACATAACCCGTTCCTTTGTCGCCGAACCTTCTCTATTTCTCTCTCTCTCTCTCTCTCTCTCTCTCTCTCGCTCTCTCGTTTTATTTATGTCGGATACAGGTAGGAGCGGTCATGCTTGTTCTCTCGTGCACACACGCGCGCGCGTGCCCACACACTATATATATATATATATATGAGATTCGTGTATTCCTATTCGAATTGTGTGGAAGTTTGGTTTTTTGTGTCACGCTCCCGGCGTGCGTTTGCGTGTTAAATGTCTGCATATTCTAGATGGAACACTGGAGCGTAGGTCCGAGGGAACAGGGAAGATCGTCGGCTAAATGTTTTTTGTTTTTGTTTTTTCATTTGCAATTGAACGCGTTCCTCGCGACTTACGAACTCGTCTGTGGTACAGGCCAATTTTCGGATTCGCATTGGTTTCCGAGGAGGCGCGCTCTCTTTCGCGTAAAAGGAGCAAACGATATTTGGACGAACATTTGGAGGGGAGGGGGGCTCGTTCTAAAAAAGGGCTCGCAATACTGCGCGCGGTGGAATTGAAGAAAAAACAGACGATAGGTGAAACCTGTCTAGTAGTAATTAAAATATTAGAATATTAAATAAATATAATTTTTCTTATACGATGGATGATTTCAGCTTTCATAAGCTGATATAATCTTGTAAGCGACTTTTGTACTATTGATTATAAAAGTATTTTTATAGACTATGTAATAATTCTATTGAATTATACAAAGCCTCCAATTATTAAATGCAAATTACAGATGTCTTTATTAATATTAAACACAGTTAACAATTGTTTTAGAATGAGACAATGACAGTGAGAAGAGTCGGTTTTTAACAAAATTAATCTAGTTCTTATATTATTTGTGAATCTAAATTGTCGTAATATCCAATTGTGGTAAACTGATTTTTGTTGAAAGGAATTTTCAAAAAAGAAAAAAAAAATAATAATATACCGTCTTTGTCAATTGGAGAATTTTTTTTCTATTACTTTGGTTACTTTGTTTTGTATAAAGTTCGTGCCAGTTAGTCATCCTTTTAAATAAATGAATATGTTAATTATACATCCTTTTCTTTTCAATTCGATCAAGGTTTCATATTCCTGCCCAAATCTTGGAAGTAAGAAATGGAAAAATTTATCGGAACCAGGTTCACCCCCAAACTGTAACAGCCACTGCAGTAAATTAGAAAAACACTCTACTTGATTACATAAAATTCCAACTGGATCAACTTTGACCGTTTATTTATAAAAAAATATCAGAGTATCTTACATTCCAAAGATGCCCGGACTCGAGTGCTCATCAAAATTTCAGACGAAGTCACCTACAGATATATCAGTGCCATAACGCAAAACCGGCGCAAGGAGCATATAACCGATAAAACGCGCCGGCCCTCCATCGCGCTCACCGAGCGCTGAGGTCCATCGCTAAATCCCTTATTCGATGTAGGCTAAAAAGTTTTATTTCCAGCGGCGAACGCTTTTATATCCCCGGGCGTTTCGTATGTAGCGCGCGGCGTCAGCTCTCTCCGAAATTTGGTACCGAGACTTCGTGTGTGCCTGTGTGTCTATCCAGCTCTCGCGTCTGGATCCTAAATTCGAAACGTCCGACGGGTCGGTTAAATTTTTTACTACTTGCCCGGGCGAGTGCGCGCGTATACACCTATGCTCTCTGTCTCCCTCCGTACCTCTCTCTCTCTCTCTCTCTCTCTCTCTCTCTCTCTCTTCTAGTAAAACCGAATCCTTGTAATTGCACGCGTGTATCGAATTGGCGATACCACGGCGCGTTAACACCGCAATTAAACCTCGCCCAA
>JACCIC010000016.1:4785000-4835000 GCA_018907035.1 Sycobia sp. Sy_11 | reverse complement strand
ATGTAGTGAGAGTCGGAGAGAAAGAGAGAGATAGAGAAAGAGAGAGAAGAGAGAACCTTGCGGCGGCGTAGGCGCGCAAAATCCGCTCTCATGTGTGCTCCTTTCGCGCGCGCATTATATGCGATCACCTCCGCGACTTGTTTGTAGAGAGATGTATTGCGTTGCGAACTCCAAGCAGTGAAGTGCACGAGTGCGCGCCTGTAATGCTGTTATATATACATATTACTTTCTTCGGTGTGTGTATAACAGCATTGAGGGCGCGCTCGTGAAAGAAAGGATATAGCTGTGTATTATACGGATGAGATGGGAAATAATGCTGGAGGGTCTTGCAAGAGAGAAGAGGAAGGAGCTTTTGCGCTCGAACGACCGGTGTGATAGGGAGACTCTCGAGAGTCTTCTTGTTTACGCGCGTACTGTTGCAACTTCGAATAAGGCGGATGGCTTGCTGGGAAGAGAGAGGGGCAGGGAGAGATGGATTGCAGTTTTGCATACCGTTACCGGCATGGATGTTAAAGTTAATTGAAAGAAGGGAGATACAAAGGTTGAAATTTCACTCCTTCGCGAGGGAATAAAATAGCTATATATATTGTTCAATAAATTTTCGTTATTACGTAATAATACGGTGAAAATATTTTCTACAATAGTCGTATTGCGGCTAAAGTTGATCACGCTGACGTGAAGAGGTCATCAGATATTGGTGATGGATTCGGTCCAAATTGAGCCGTCTGGTATAACTGTAATATATCTAACTCCGCGTTGTTCCATTTCCAATTGAAGGTGCTCCATTACTTAGAAAGTAGTAGATCTCTCTAATTAAATTAGAGTGCTTCGTATAGAGTCACAGGTATTTTTTTTAATGATCCTATTTTGATGACTTTTAGTTGTCGATGGAATGTACACCGATAATGCTTACATTCTCCTTAAATAAACTTTTGCAGCAGAAATATACATAGGTCAACGAGGAAAATATAGTTTTCTCAACAAACTCGTGTTATAGTTATTCGTAATACTACAGAGGTTTCAAGAAATCAACCATATATATATATACTTTTTAATTCTGTAGGCTAAAATGTGAACAGATTATAATTCATTAGTCATGTTTTCCAATTACTAAATAAATGTACATTTACACTGAAACTAAACTTTTTTGATTCTCAAATGTTCCAATGAACCTGTGGTATAGCAATGAATACTTGGTACTTCTAAAAATAAGTACCAATCTCTACACTATGAACGATTGTGTTAGTGTCGCTTTTCTTGGAGGGAACTCAACGCAAATATGTCTTTATACTCATACATGCCATTGAAGAGCGCAAGGGAATCGTGTATCCTCCAAAAGTGTGAACTGTGGGTGTGTTACGGAAAGGAGCATCTCCGAGATCACTCACTTGGAGGGACTTTCTGTCTTCGTATCAGCTGAGGATCGAGTGATTTATTCCTCTCAATTTCGCCAAATTTTATGGCAGATCACAAAGTGACTGTCATTCTGGCTATCCCAATAAGATTGACTAGATCAACCTTCAGTCTATATAGGCAGACACACCTGGAATTGCCAGCGCGTTTAAAGCAAAGATTACATACAATTCCGTTACTGCTGTTATTACTGCAGAGCGCAGTTACTATCTTCGGTACAGAATGTACTGGTTTCCAAACCACAGAAGCTCGTCTGGGTGAGGCAATTTAGGTTAAGATGTTAGTACTTGCAGGATCGCGTAGCAATTCCTACTAGCCTATAGACGTATTCTGTTAATAATAAAGATTGCCTGTCAATGATGCTGGGACATTCAAAATTTTTAAAACTTCATTTAGTCATGAATTCGTATTATTATACTGTTTTAAGGTTAATGTTACAGAAAAATTAAAGCGAGAACAATATTTAAATTCATTACTTTTAACGACTACCCAACCCTTCAACAGTATCTCTCTAAGTTAATTACAAGGAAGTAATAATTACAAGAATTAAGAATACATTCTCATTTCATCTTGAGAATGAGACAGCATTAGCACATATAACTTAGCAGAAGTCAATTAACGTGATTTGGACTACGTATATGAAATATGTCTGGTAACCTTTTTTTTTTTAATCATATTGAAAGTTTTCTGTCTAATAAATATCATTCTTCTTAAAGTAACTCAAGTATATTTAACATTATCTAGTTATATCCAATTAAATAAAATATATTTTCAATAAATATATCCTTAATCACCTCACAAGTTGATTATAACACTTCGTTCAACGATTTACGCTTCGTTTTTTCATTTCACTCGCTTCACGCGGCGTTCTAATCAATATTATCTGTTATCATTCCTCGATCGCGATTCGTTCACACCCTCTTCTTCCACAACTTAACGTGGGCATTTTTCTCAAGCGCGCTATATATCCTATAGCGGCATTTTCCAACGAGCCAGTACCTTTTACATTGGTGGATAACACAAGTGCGTCGTGTTATTATGTGGCGCGTCTTTGTATCTCGCGCAAAAATCGGCTTTAAAATGTCAGGGTCGAGAGTAGCGTAGAGAATGAGGAAAGAGTGGAAGGGGGGATGAGAGGTCGGTCCCCTTTCTACCTGCTTTATTCCGAGACGATGAACCTTCGCGTTGCCGCGCAGTGGTCGCGGCTACGCCGTTCATCTAGCTTTTTTCCTTACTTTTTGCCGTTCGTTGTTTTTTTCCTCCCTCTCTCCGCTTTCTTTCCTTCTATTCCACTCCCTCTCTTTATCTATCTATCTTACTGTTCGTCTTTCCGTTTCGTATACAAGCGTCTCTTAAAGGAAGAGGAGAGCTACACTATATAATGTACTTGACTACTTATTAAAAGAGCCTTAGTTAATTCAACATAATACTGCATCAAAAGATTATGGAAACTGTAATATAATATCTTGAAAAATCAAATGTTCCCTTATTATTGAATGATAATTTTTACGATTTTTATAACTCATATATTATGAACCGCATGTATGAATGTTAAAATAAATTTTCAAGAAATTTTATGATAACATTAAAAAGAGTCATATAATATTTAAGCAAATAATCGTAGAAAATTTAACTTATTTAAATATCTTTTAGCGAACATAGTAACACAGTTAGTTTATCGTATGAAATTTTTTAGCCCGAATAAAATAAACCTGTTAGTCTACAGATAAAAGATCCTTTCACACAATTAATGAACAAAATCTTTTAGTCAAATAGACTGAAACCTTTAGAGAAGAATTCTTTAAACAACATGAGTACCAGATTGGTGGATGATCCTGAAGGCATTCGTAGAATATGCCAGCTATAAAGCATGACGTAAACTCCAGTTTTTATTAGGTTTTAATGAAGAAAACACGGTTTAATATGTCTTCAGGAAGCCTTTGAAAACTCTGATAATAATTTCGAAAAACTCGTTTAAATTTTGTTTCTCGTGAACGATGTTAATTGGAAATAAATAAATCTTGAAATAGATATTAGATATTTCACAATATTTTAGAATAACCGGGTGTATATCAAAGAAACTTAGGCAGCGGTTTCGACGATTCTGACGTTTAATGTGATTATCAAGATTATTTGCAGATCAATGTGACGTGTAAAAATAGAAATCGTTATTTCTAACCCTCGAATTATTGTGCCAGCCAGAATTGTATCCTTGGATATGAAAATTGTGGTTCTGAGATTACAACAAAAGCAAATGATGGCCAAATTTCCAGAGTAATATAAATAATTTAACTTATAAAACTATAAGAAAACACGATGTGAATGTAATAGGATTTCCCTAGAACGTCCCTTTTAAGTGATTCAGGAAAAAAAGTATACGTTATGTAACATGTAAACGTGTGTGTATACATATATATATATATATATACATAACGTTTCTTCCAGAATTAATAAGTGGTCTGGAGACCAGCATGTATGATCGAAGTACAGATATTCAAAAATAAACGCTGTTGTTGAAAGTTTTTGAATGATGATTCAATTAATGTAACGCACTAAAAAACGGGGCAAGAAGATTCACTTTCATCAAGTAAGCATCCCAAAAGAAGCACTGAGAAAACTTTACTATTATACGTTGGATAAAGAAGCGAAATATTTTCTACATGGTTCATTCGATAACGCACGTCACGATTGCATCGGGTTCATATAACTCGAGTCTTCGTTTGCTTATACATCGAACTTTTTCGATGCGTTCGTACATATTATAGATCTACTGTACATGTTCGCTTAAAAGTAATGTCAACACGAAAAATTCCAGAATTGCGTGTATTGGAGTCATTCAAATAATAATAATCAAGCAATATTTTCAATGTAAGATAATCAGTTTCCATTTGCATTGCTTATGGCCAATTATTATGTTTACTCTTCAATTGGCATTACTTTAATTTTTACAAAACGATAAGTTCCCAGATCGGTGATAAAAAATATCGGCCTCCTGTTTTTGGGTGATAAAATAACACTTTGATCTCGCAATGTCTTTGAAAATTGTAATCGAGATTAATCAGTTGCGATCGGCAATTGCACAAACTCGAACAATAACCAGCACATCCGGAAATCAATCCGAGAAGTTGCAGTTAAAGTATAATAATACATTTTCATCACTGACGAGGGGTTGATCAAATGTTGTAAATCAATTCTCAAGGATTCTAAGTTGGTTCAAATCATTGCGAATCTCGCGGAATGGTCATGGATACGATGAATTTTGATGGAAAGACCACCATCTACATAGAGGATAATCCCACCTATTTTAAACCTTAACTATCGATGACTTTTTGAAAATATTCAAAAACCAATGCTCGTTTTAATCCTAATTCTTCGCAGTAATTTAACCTCCAAACGTATATACCTATTCGTGTCATTTGTACATCAACAGGCGATTCTTGCTGCGTCACTTAATCGCTTTAATTGCAATTAAATCGGACTGAATTAAGCGTGACGATTTATACGCTTAAATGCGAGACATCGTAACACCCAGCAATGACCCGTCGCTTACAATACACACATATTCATCGCGAAACGATTCTCTTCTATCGGCGCATCATACATAGATATAAAACACGAGGATACGATTTCGTAAGGCGAAACGAGAAGCCAGAAAATCAGTGCACGTTGCCCGATGCCTCCTCATGCGCTCCACAATACAAATGTTTAATCTTCCCGCGCATCGAGAGCACAAGTTTATATACAGAGTAGCGCAAACGAGCCGTCCGCATATAACACACAATCGAGTCGGCTCGCGGGCGCGAGGTTTCCCAGGGAAATCCGCGCGCTTACACGCGTTTATACAGATACATAGACGAACATACACTCACACACACGCGCGCGCACACACACACACACACACATATAACCGAAGAACAGTTAACTTTGCGCGAGGCGCCCGCGCGGACAATAAGCTCTCCCCCGCGCGGATGCTCGAAGCGCGCCCGTGCTGCATCGCCTCGCGGCGAAGGTGGAGGTGGAGGAGTAGGAGAGGGAGGGGACAAGGAGAGGAGTTTACAAACTCACGGTATTTTGTGTGTGTGTGTGTGTGTGGTGTGTGTGTGTGTTGTGTGTGGTGTGTGTGTGTGGTGTGTGTGTGTGTGTGGTGTGTGTGTGTGTGTGTGTGTGTGTGTGTGTGTGTGTGTGTGTGTGTGTGTGTGTGTGTGTGTCGTATAGTATCGTATATATATATATATATATATATATATATATATATATAGATATATATATATATATATATATGTATGGCGAGCGGAAAAGGTGCCTCGAATTCGATTCGACGCGATCCTGTTACGGAATGCCTTGGCTTCTCCACCTATCTCTCTCTCCCTCCTCTCTCTCTCTCTCTCTCTTCTCTCTCCTCCTCCCTCTCACATCTCTTTCCCTCTTTAATCCTCGTCGCGAGGAGCTCGTTTTCCGGCATTCGTTATAATCGTCGCCTCGAGTGCGCGAGCTGTACGGTATAATATGTATTAAAGTAGTGCCGTCATGGACATCGTCGCCGACGTCGCGGGAGTTAAAAAAAAGAGTTACAGGCGACTTAAAACTTATATATATATATATATATATATATATATATATATATATATATATATATATATATTGGACTCGAAGATCAGCGTAATTCGGTGCGTAACGCGACTATGTATAAAGCGAATTAATTTGATCGCTGATCGCGCTAAAATGTTTCGAGCTTGCCGAGCCAAATGTTCGGTATAATTCGTTGTATTGTGTATAGATTACGATGGAAAAAAAATAAAGGAAGTTAGTTTAGGCAAGACTTATTTAGTAGAATAAGAGTTATTGGTGCATATAAGGTATAGTGAAATAGTGAATTTTCAGCGAATAATTGTTGGTGCATATAGTGCAAAGGTGCAAAAAGCTTGTAATAAAGGCCGAGTGTTGGAGGCATATTATAATAAGTTTACACGCGGCTATTACAAGAGTTTCTTACAGTGGGAGAATGCGTGATTATTCCACCGCGGCTTAGAAAATTATGTACTTATTTCAAAGGTAATATTAATTTTAATAAAATTAGACATTTTCTTGTAACAAGTGTCATAATTATTGGTATATTATATATAATATGTACTTTATAATTGTATTACTTTTACTATATAATTTAACTTTCAATTATCCGGGCATTGGGTGAGAATCAGATGTTTGTTTAGTTTGTTAAATTTTGTTTCATTTATCATTAAATGCTATATCACACTATTTATTCAAAATTTAAATGACGAACGTTTGAATCGTTTAAAAATACACATAGTCGGTTCATTGAGTGATACTGATCGTATAACAGACAAAGAGAGAGAGAGAGAGGAGAGAGAGAGAGAGAGAGAGAGAAATTTACAATCAATTAAGAAATATGCAAAGTAAGGTGTGCCGTTCTCATTTGTTGTCCACCCCCCTGCTTATGTAAGGTAATTTTAAACCGCTTCGCGCCAGCGAAATGTCAGTTGTATATGCAGCAAAAAAAGAGAACTATATCTCTAAAACTTTTTTAAAGTTCGATGAAACTTCTGGTTTCTTTATTGCAATGAAAGAAATATATTTTATGTAAGTTTCTTTCTTTATATGTTTTAGATTTATTGAAATGTGATGAAAGCGTATTAAAATAAAATTATAAAAACGATAAAAAAAGAATAGAAACTCCCATAGGCCTGTATAGTTGCCGGCAATTATTTTGACTTTGAAAAAGATCCATCTTTTGTTTCATTAGGAGAAGAGGCAACCATTGTTCGTCCATTTAAAGTTTATCAATGAAATAACAAGGTGACGATTCAATAAAAAATATCTTAGCTTTGCATTCAGATAAAATCGTGCAGAAACGATGTATGAGTTTTAAGATGACATTGGAGTGCAACAAAAGTTTAAAATATTGATTTGCATTCTAAGTTTATATTTATTATTTTATAAATTTATTATTTTGTTACTAAAGTAAAATTAAATTAAAGATGAAATTATAGTATTCTTTTTTGCTTCTTAATACGTAAAATAATTGTATAAAACTATTCCATTTCACCTTTCAAGGATGCAAGCTCCGCATAAAGAAAAAAATGAGCTCTTAGCTCTCTCTCTCTATCTGTGCTTAGCCAATCGTTTCATGGCACATCAGCTTAACTTTAACATTCTCTTCCCACAATCGATGTTCAATCAACCTGTCCTCTCATTATTTAAGAACACTTTTTTCAATTATCTTCTTATGAAACAAATCAATGAGTAGCTGCCATACTCGTCTTCACCTCACTTACCTTACTTTTGGCTCTCAAGAAAATGAACTTATCAGTACTGGATATCTAACTTTTGCGTTACTCAAACTCATTCTTATCGTTGATTTTAATCCTTGCCTATGTTTCAAACAATGTTCCTCTATTTCAGCTCCTCCCCCTACCTGATATGAATTATGTTTCTACTATAGAACCTATGTTTTTATATTAAATTTATAACTGCTGATATAATAATTACACTACTCCATTTTTGTATAATAATGTACTAAATAACTCTCCCTCCCTCCCATTTCTCTCTCTCTCCCTCTCTCTTTCATTCTATCTTTTATTGATGGACAAGGAAATCATCCAATAGAGTATTCCATTGTAAATCTGTGACGGATCGATTGTAATCGACGAATGTACTTATATATAACCTCCAAGAGATCTCCGCGATTGGAAGAAATAAGGGGAAAACAGAGAGAGAGAGAGAATAATTTTACCTTTGTCTTACAATCTTGGGCATATGGTTGGAAAATTAACACCAGCGCACCTGATAATTTCCTCCCTCGCTAACTCTTTTGGTTTTTTAGATATTATCGTATATCTCCGTATTATAAACGCTCCTTTCGCAGCGCTTGCCATATCGATGCCTTATATAATCATATCTAGTTGTAAGTCACGAGAAAGAAGGAGAAAATAATGAAAACCTCGTGGGTATAGGCAAGCCATCTCTAAAATCAATGGGGTGAAAAATCAATAATATTTCTTCGCTAGAGTTAAAAGTTGAACTCTTTATTAATAAAATCTAGAATAATACTCCATGTAACTCGTCATATATCCTAGTGAAATGAATTACTATAAAAATAGTACAACAGACATATGCTAGAAAATTTTCGGTGCATAAGGTCAGATTCACCCGATACGACCAAAAACGTCACTGGCTAAATTAACATCCTTAAAGTGACTCGATTCCGGACTCGACAGCTCATATGATGAAATTTGAACTTTGCTTTTAGATTTTTTTTACTTATATTCTCGGCAACCAGAAATTGTGATATACATACTCGACAGGAGAGCAGCGCGTCGGCATCTGATAGCAAGCGCACATCCTCTATAATTTATTTACGGCAGCTCAAATCAACCTTTACAATAGAATGACACTTCTAGGGACTGATTCGACTAGATTTTCAGGTTCACTCGTGCAAGGAGTGACATTTTCGCTTGTTGGCTTTCAGAAAATATATCATATATAGGTCATGCTAAATTGGACTGTACGCGTTGCTCTTTCATATATATATATATATATATATATATATATATATATATATATATATGTATATAATGTATTGAGTCACCATCATATTCCGGGGCTCGGTGCTCTAGAAATGGACCGACGCCTTGTATTTATCATAACAGTAAAATACATTTTCTCTATAATTTAACAGGCGTGGGCCCCGAGAGCTATACGATGGCGTTTGCTCTCGTATAGCTCGTCTTATATTATATACGACACGCAAACAACTGTATATAATAGGACTTGTTGGACCTAAACGAGAGAGAGAGAGAGAGAGTGAGTGAGTGAGTGGTGGAAGAGATACGAAATCGTTTTGTATTTAGGCTTAATTGGTGTTTCTATATATACATCTTGAATAGTGCACCGTAGGGGTTAATGGACGTTGCGCGCGAGAGAATGAAGAAGGCAGAGAAAAACGTCCGAGAGCCGTCAACGCCAATCGCTATATAGTTACTTATATTATACATCGGCTATTTGAACACATTTGGCCGATTGAATGATATATGTATAACTGTATTTTTGACTTTCGAAAGTTCTGTATATAAATATAGATCGCGTGCATATAGAGCATAATGCAAAAGAAAACTGCTGTACGTATGCGGGCGGGTGTAAGGAGAATGAGATCGGTGTCGAATTTCGACAAATGCATTCGAATCGAGTCACCGGTGCCCTAATTTTGGTAGCGGCATATATATGCATTTAACACCGATGCGCTGGAGTTATGCATTTCTCGAAGGCGTACGTGCGCTAATGTTGGATCTCTGATGTTTTCCTGAATCGGGATCAGGGACATACATTCTCGGATTTCGGACGTCCCCCTTCCCCGACGAGCTGCTAAAATCATCGGCTAAAAATAAAAATTCGCCCCTCTCTATAAGCATAAAAGAAAATATGCGGAGATGATTGTATAGCGGTGACGGAATAATCAAGAATAATTCATGTAAGCACTCGTATATAAAATTGGTGATGATTATATAGCGCCGGCAGAATAATCAAGAATAATTCGTATAATCATCGGAATTAACAATAAAATATAATTCGTATGCGAGATGGAACAAATGAAGAAAAACATTTCGTATAAAAAATAATGTTTGTATTATTATTTTATATTCAAGAAAGACATATTATATACCTAACAAAAAGTTGCCCAGCTTTGTTTTTTCTATTATGTTTCTTGTATAGCTTCAGCTTCCTTCGAACATTTTCGTCCCTGAATCCCAGGTCATATACCTTTTTTGTTCTGTTGTTCAGGTCTTCATAGGTCTCTTGTCAACTGCTTTCTTCTTCTTTCTTCTCATTGAAATTTTGGACACTGCTATCGTGCTCATTATTAACAGAGAAAGAATTTTACCGCCTTTTTTGTTAAAGAAATGGATTAATTTAGATCGTTTTTACAAAAGAACCACTTTCTTCTTTTCATTGGCGTTGAACGAGAGAAGGCTTTTTGATTTTTAATCAAAATAAGGACAACAGAACGAAAAAATATTATTAAATTCATGCTATTCACATAGAAGATAGTTTGTAAAACAGATTCAACTTACGACTGCGGAAGAAGATTGCTCGTTAGATTGTGAGAAATTTAAAGAACTAGTCGCCATAGATACAAGAATCCATATATATACATTCGAAAACTCTCACAGATATGATTAATTTTCGAATTGATCAGTGTTCCAAATGCGTTGACCTATTTCTCTAACAGTTATTTTATTCGGTTACTTATGGCGTGAAAATAATTTTGATAAAAAAAATTTTAGGTACAATGAAGTTACTTTTCTGATACCTTCATGAACCTATAAATCCAAAATCCCTTGTTTTTCCAATAAGTACGCGTTATTTTTCAGTATCTCTTTGTTTCTAATACGTCAAGGATTCTAATTGAGCCATACACCTCAAGTCCCGTTAGGAAAACCCGCTTCGGAATGATTGCTATGATGAACCTGCACGAGATGAATGCCCATGGCATATTTGGTATCTAGATATATAATATAAGCTTCGGCACCAATTTTATCTGCGTCACAGTTCCCAGTCACTTTGTTGGTTCTGAAGATAAAGCTAAAATATGCAAACGGTTATATCAAAATGTTAAAATTAAAAATTGTTAATGAACAATAAGAAAATTATTATTCTTTAAAATTTGTAGAATAGTAATACAAATTATAGACAAATTATATACAATTATAGACTTACAAATTATAGAATTATAGACTTACAAATTATAGCTTACATTTCCCTATTTAGAACTTTATATTGACGCTATTCACAATTTTATTATTTTATTTGTAGTTAAGTTCAGTAAATTGAATTTTAATTTTATCAATACTATATATAGGTGCTAATTTCTTAATTCTTTTAAATATTTAATGTATAGTTTCGAAAAATAAAAAATGAACGGAATATTAAAAATAAAATAAAATGTCTAAATAGTGCCCTTCTAGAAAGGGATAAATTGATGATAATTTGATTGAGACTAAAATTTAGGAAAAAAATTATTTTTTTAAATTTTGGAAGAGTAAATAGAAAAAGTAAGACGTCTCAATTGAAGAAGAATCAAAATAATGTTAAAATAATAAATTCTATAAATGTTTCAAAGTTTTTTCAACATGTTAACTCATTTCCCAAAAAGTGTTTTAAACGATTTCAATCTATTTGAAATCATTTCATACGTTTTCAAGTAGTCGCCATATATTCAAGTGATTTTAATCAAATTGAAATATTATTTTAGAATTTTTTCTTCAAAATCATTGTAATTATTTTATGCGAATTTTGATTGATATAATGATTTGAATTACTTTTGATTAAAGACTTAAAAACAATAAAAAAAACCATAAAACTATATTAACACTAAATATAAGGATTAAGTGTAAAGAAAACTATTGTATTCATAAATACGCTCAGATGCGAGTACTCCATGATAAATATTTCTTAATTTTATTTTGAATTATTTTGTGATTTATGAGATCATCTTGCATGGGTATAAGTGTAGGAAGCTGTACCAAAGTTATGTGTCAGAGCTCTATCAGAACTACATAGTGAGAGAAAGAAGGGCTGTGCTAACTATACTTCTTATTTATTTTCAAGTGCTGATCTACCATATTCTCTGATTCTAACATTGGGCTCTTGAAAAAGCACAAAATTTACGTTTAATAATTTTTTTTTTGCCGTTCTTTTTATCATTGTGTAAACGAGCAACGTAAAATAAAATGACATATTTTTGTAAATAATTGCGAAGCCAGGATATACAGGAATATTATAAGGGTTCTAGCGTCGATTTCGACGGCGCCCCGGTCGTTTCGATAAATTCCCACGTCCCATCCCCCTCTCCGGACGCACGAAACGAATACGAGATAACACCGCCATGGTTCAATTGACGCGAACGTTCCCGTTTCAGGGGCAGACGGCGAACCAATACGCGCGCATCGCGACGTTTAATCTAATAAATGTTATACGCTCACATTTAGGATATACAAAATTAAATCCGGCCCCTGAACGCCAGTCGGACGAACTTCTCTCTCTCTCTCTCTCTCTCTCTCTCTCTATATATATATATATATATATATATATATATATATATATATATATATATGTAGAGCCCAATCTCCGATCGTTCAACGTCAACCCTCCTGTGGGTGTCATCACGAAGATCGTCAATATATTATGCCGGAAGGGTTGCTTTCCGGTGGCGATGGTGGGGGGCAACACCATCTCGCGTTCCACACGATTGCTCATTGCGAGTGACGCCCCCGCGATATATATATATATATATATATATATATATATATATATATAGCACAGAGATGGTAGAACTGCACTTGAGGTCCTTAACCCGAGCGATGCAGCAGCGTTCGAAAGTGACACTCGACCATATATATATATATATATAGAATTCAGGCTTGAGTAAAGGAAAGCGCCTGAATATCCTGTATGTGTCTACCACAACTGAGCGGAATTTTATTTCCGCACACTTCAGCATCAGATCCTCCTCCCCCACTTTGTTACTGCAAAAGAGACCGCGATCGCTATATATATATATATATATATATATATATATATATATATGTATATATGTATATATGTATACATGTATGTATATATGTATATATATATATCATAGGTGGAAAATTCCGCAGAAGACAAAATTTGAAGTTTCCAAGGGAGAGAGAGGCATTTGTGCGGTGTTTTTCTAGCTTTGGTTTGGTTTTTTAGTTAATGGACATGCGTCGTCTACATAGCTTCGAAAGTTCGAATGAATTTTCAACGAAAGCATAATACCGAAGTATTTAGGAGCGCCGGTATTATTATTAATGTATTCGGAGAAAACACGCGCTGTCACTGTAAAATAACTGGAAATTTTTAGAGCTGCCTTAGAAGCAAAAAAAAATATATATATAGGTTGACGTACGATTTTCGATTTGTATATTTAGAAATATTGTGAAAGTTATATGCGTTATTCCAGCAGTATAGCTGGATAATTACTTCTACAGTATCATAACAAACGGCGGTGCTGTATATAATGGGGCTGTAATTGATGATTCATAAACTCTTCACAGCTACACCAATCGTACAATATTATTTTTAGAATTTTTTGAATTGTTAAAATCTGTTACTTTGTAGAGAAGCTCGTCGAGTATAATTGAATCCCTTGTGTAAAAGTATAATTTATTTTAAAAAGTATGTATTTTGAATTCTCTCAACTATGATAGGTATTACTAAAAAAGTTTTTTTTTGTAATATTTTCATTATCTTAATGGAAATATATAGAAAATTTGTATAGCGTATAAAAAAATATATGATGAAGATCGCAGTTTATAATTTAATACAATTTTTGCAATGTGAGTAATTTTACATTTGGGAAAATTTATTACGAAAATTATTCGAATAAAACGAGCAGTTTTGACGAGGTGCAAACTTTTTTATTTTCACATCACACTTAAATATATATATAGCTATAAGAATGACATGTATGACGATGCGAACTACAGTAGTTTCGCTGTGATCGAGCTAAAATATTTATTTCGCGAATAGAATAATAAAAGAGTGTTCGTTTCGAGTAAAAAACTATTGTTCATCGACAAATTTGAGATCTGACAAATATTTTTTGGCATGATAGTAATTACGGAATAAGCTTTTTCACGAGATTCGGACTCTCTTTACAGGGCCATAATTAAAACATCGCTATGTAAACACTTTTAAAATCATACTCATAAATTGTTGTAATATCGCTGATGTCACTTTAGCATTTTCTTATTCATTTCTTATCATTTATAGCCAATTTTTTCCAACTCAAGTTTATTTGTTGTTTTTTGCCCAATATTCTAGATGCCAACCTTACTGATTAAATTCGTAAGACAAATAAGGTTTTCATTCGTTTGCAATTATTACGTGTCGCGGAAATTCGACGAATATTTTATTTATTATACAGAACGCTTTTTAATAATTTATTGACCAAAATATATGAATTCTAAAAGATATATTTATAAATTTTTGTTTTATATATTAATTAATTCTATTGACCACTCGGAGAATCATTCCACATTGCATCGGGTATATTTCCCGCCCAGTACGAAAATCGAATGTTTCGCCCGCTCTATTAAAAAAAGAAAAAAGAAAACCAAGTCCCCAATATAAATCTCCCGCGCTTTTCTCGCGTTACGTCCATCGCGCGTCTAACGACGATTTCCATCGTAATGTGGCGCGACGTAAAATCCACAGCACCGATAAATATTCTAGTATACTTCGTCCTGTCGACGGAAAACTCTCGCGTTGCCGACCGCAGGTCGCCTGCCAGGTGCGCTGCATTTATATATATATCAGCCTGCATCGGTAGCGCCACGCAATCGTCGCATAACAATCGCGCCCGCGGTCGATAAATCTCCCCGATCGTCGTTTCGATCTTAAATATTCCAGCGTCAATATATATATATATATATATATATATATATATATATATATATATATATATATAGTTTTTATGTCGACTAGACAAATAAATTTTTTTGTTTAAGCCCCGACAATGTGCCGGTGACGATTTACATAATATACGCGTACGTAAGCTCGAAAACGAATTCACGTGTATATGTGTATATATATATATATATATATATATATATATACCACTTGTAGGCACGCGCCCCTAATCTTAACCGTAATTACGCGGCACTGGCCCATGCAAAGCGCTTTTGCACGCCTACGACTGGACCAATGCGACGACCAATTAAAGGGATACTTTGAGATGACGAATGCTTGGTTAACACACACACACACACACACACACACACATATATATATATATATATATATATATATCTTGCTTTTCTGCGCCGTAACAGCGGCTGGCCGCTGTTTTTTTTTTTTATATATAAACGCGTATTTTATACACGAATGGTGGGAGTGTGCACCAAAAATGTACAAAATCGATAAATTTTAAGTTGCTGACACTATAACTCATTATAGAATCTAATTAAAGCCAATACCCTGGGAAATTTTCCAATAATATTTGTTTGTCAGTCGTTATTGTATAAAAATATTTTTTTTTTAACGCCAATATAATACCTGGGCATTTTTTATACCTTATGGCTAAAAAAAAACAGCAACTTGCAGCAATTGGATTCGGTTTGATAAAATGAATAATTCCTCGGGAAAAAATTCGATGTCCACATATGCTTCGTTGGCTATTTATAGAAAGTCGTTTGATCGGTGGTTTGTCGTTTGATATGAAAATTATATAGATATATATACGTGTATATGTGTGTGTGTATATATATATATACACGCTCTTGCACAAACCTCGGCGTATAAAACATTCTTTACGGCATTCCGCAGGCACCCACTACACCGAAAAGTAAAAGGTTAAAATTATATTTCTGGACTTCACGCGATTCGAATAAAATCTGTACTACTATTTTAAAGACCATTATGTGTAAGCATTAAACTGTGGCAAATTTTAATTAGTTATATTCTTTTTTTTAACGGCTGTCATTTATATGGCAGTTAAGTGCGATGTTAATTTGCCAAACGCTGCGCAAATAGACGATTAGAAAATTTGAAAAATGTTCTAATTTCGTCACTGTATGTGAATTATGCTTGAAATTTTGCAACGATCTACAATTGACCTACGTAAAAAGATCGTAATCTAAACTAAAATTTCAAATATGTAATCTTTAGCTATAATATTCTTTAAATCAGAGCACCTTTTGCTGAATTGATAAAAGTTAGCTTCGACAGTCATCTATGTCCTGAAATCTTTAAATTCTTCGTATATGTTAGTAATATTTATTACAAATTATTTTATTGCAAATAATATTGTTCTTCAAATTACTTTGATTTAACATTCAAATTCATATGATTTAACATTATGTCACGTAATGTTAAGTAAATAATTTTACTGTAGAATGATTCCTTGGCAATAATTAACACAATTCAATTTCGTGACGAACGTAGCATCTTTTGTATTGTACAAATCGCATTATTTTCAGTGCAAAATTACGAATTGTGTTTTATTGGCCTCTGCTCAAAAATATGAATTCTGTTATAGTTGCCGATGAAGAAAATTTGAAGTATCCTAATTTCCGTTGAGAGCATCGAGAAGGTGACTTATATATATTTTTAAAATTTTTTATCGTAATATTCGAATGAAAAAACACCAGACCTGGACGGCCTGGCTTTATGCAGAAAAAAAGCGACGACTTGTTCTCTTGTCGAAGTTTTATACAAACCCAGAGACCCTCCTCTCTCTCTCTCTCATTTCTAAGAATGTATAAAAATCCCTCCAAAGCTGGTACATCAAGTTAATGACCACGACCCTCATTATCCTCGTGTCTTGGCTGACGCTTATAGTCCTTTCAATGATCCTCTCTCTCTCTCTATCTCTTTTTCTCTCTCCACACACACTTATATACCGAATTTCTCCTCGCAAACGATCCACGCGTATCCTGTCGCGATCTATATTATGTACCGTTTGTATATATCTTCAATTGATCTCTACACGGCCGGTACATAATAGAGGCCCCGGCTTCTTGAAACGCGCCAGCTCCGCGCGAAAAACCTTCGAAATAATATATATATATATACTTTCTCTTGTTAGATATATATATATATATATATATATATATATATATATATATAGTTGCGCGCAGCTAGGTTGACCCTGTTGCCTTTGTCGTCCGCCTACTCCTCTTCCCCCATCCCAATCGCATACCTTCGCGCACGTTATACCCCTGGAGGGGGAAACGTTTTTACACTCGACCGAGCAAACAGTCTCTCTCTCTCGCTCTTTTTCTCTCCCTCGTGACTTTACTGCTTATCTCTCTTTCTGTCTATCTCTAAATATAGCTGAGCTGGCCCCGTCGTTGATACACCGTGTTACACACACTAGCGGACTTTCACTCCTGATGTCTATGCCTATATATATATATATATATATATATATATATATATATATATATATATATATAGTTATAGATCACTATGGACGTGGTCCGTTCGCGAGCTGAATGGAAGAAAAGAGTTTACAAGTTTTCGATGCCGTGGAGGACGATGGGAGAGGGGGAGTAAGACTTTTAATGGGTGAGGAGTGCGGAGCTATGGTAGAGAGTGTATCTCTTTCTGGTGCGCAGTTTTCGAATACAGCGGACGTGCAGATTTTTTTTCTATTATCCACTATGGTTGTTACGTGAAGTTAGAGGGTGGTGGGTATACTGAAATATCTGCCCTTATTTTTTTCAAAGTACACGTATCCTTTTATTTGTCAAAGGGAAAATTGTAGCCAAACCGTTGGTCATTTATAGAATAGTTCACTTATAAAGATTCTTTCTTTGCTTTGTTAAAGGATTGACGAAGTCACTTGTTATTTCATTGGTAATGATCGATTTCAAGGGCCCCTTAAAAAGCGGCATCATTTAAATACCAAAAAAAATCGAGCTCTTTCTCGAGTTCTTTTAAAATTATTTCAAAATTTTATACCGTATATCTAATTACAGTATATCTGCTGCACTCTCTCAATGCATAAGGAGCGTACCATTTTTTTCTTCTCAAAAGAAATGAAACGTGAGCGTGATTATACAGGCGTAATAGCCAGATTTCTCGCTTTTTCAGATTTACATTCCACTTATGTAGGCTACGTTACTGAGCGCGCTTGCCATTTATGGTTAAGGATTGTACATTTTTATAGGCTATGTTCGGATGGAAACATTTACTTAATTAAGGTTTAAAATTTTTTTTGGCTGTATTATACGAATATCGAATAAATTTTAAAAAGTTGAGTGTAATATTAATCATTTCACTATTTCGTCACTTTTTCAAAGTTCAAAATAATCACTTACACAAAAGATATTTCGTTCATTCTTTCCTTAACAATTGCACATTTTTTTTACTTATTAAGATGTGAAAGTTTGTCATTCAGAATGGATTTTCACTAATTTATACGTTTAGAAAGTACCAAATAATAAGAGTTTTTTGTGCTATTTTATCTCCTTTACAAATGTATATAAAAGATTCTTAATAAAAACATGAACTATTTGAACTAAAAGCAAAATTATTTCATTTTTATTTCTGTAAGTTATTATTATTGTAATTAAAACATTTTTATCATCGTGTTGAATAAGATAAGAAGTATAGTATACCAAGATTAGTCGAAATTTCAAATTGCAAAATCGTCCTCCACTCAGTATCAAATCGCCCATTGTCCCGTTTGTCATAAGAAACAAACATTTATAACTGTCATCAATTCAGATTTGGACCAATGGCAAATATCTCTAGTAAGCGTGTATGTATATATATATATGGAACGGGAGACGATTTTGCAATTATATTCAGCTCGCGAGACAATCGATCGAACAGGCTCCTCACCAAATCGAAGGTTCAGATGAAAGATCGTTTTCTCTATATATGAAGCAGCAGTTCGAAGGTAGGTTAAACTTTTGCCGTTAAATCCAGAAGAGATGCGGGGCCTTATAATACCAGATTTAAGTAAATATTGTTTTAAATGCTTTGGAAATATACGGACTTTTTTTATAAATCTTTATGTAACTATCTAGTTCGAAATTGTAGACTAAGTTCAAAGTTCTCAATTATACAAATTTACGTACTTGATGGATGTAGTGGAAAAAATTTCGAAGGCCAAGAGGGAGGAACCACGACATATGGGTGACGAATTAGATCCAGATTGAACGGGGTAATACCTCTGATGATTACCTCAAACATGATCTGTGCAAAGTATATCCTCCTTATGCTGCCTAATTTCAAATCCTGGCACTTTCTTACATTGTCTATAGAGTTAGTACTTTCTTGTAATTAAGTTAAAGGTATTGTGTAGTTAGAGAACTTTGGAAATGGAAACCTCTCTTTTTATTTAAAAAATATCAAATCTTCCGGTCAATGTAATTCTACAGGTATATGAATAAATATAAAGACCGCAGATTGGAAATCAAGTAGCGTTAGATCCTAATACCATACATAGTTGATCATAGTCTTGGACACCTGTACCTGGACTAAATCCATCACCCACGTCCCTGATAACTTCTTTTTTGGAGTTCAAATTCAGATACAAAAAATTTATCGTTTTTAAAAGCTTAGCATCCTCACTTTCTGTATTTTATTTTCAAACACAGTCAAGGTGAATATAGTAACTATATAACGCATGACTACTTAACTTAAATTATTGGATTTCCATCGTATTATATCAGTCGCAACGAATAATTGAGCAATAATCTTTCCATTATTTTGGCCTTACCAGGAATCAATTGTTTTTGCTACGAACCAGTCCCATGAGCCTTGCTCATCTCAGCTTTAAAAAGCGAATCATTACTTTTAACGAGTCCACCGCACGCTCGAGAACGCGTAGAAACATACGCTAATGCACTTGCCTAATTTTAGGAGGTTTCAAAGCACACAGAACGCCCGTGTCGACTCCTGATCAAATATCATTAGCGTCTGACCCGTTAAACTTCCTTCAGGGACATCGACCCCAGGGTCCGCGCGTCAAGAGGAACGCGCAACGCCAGCGTGCGGCGCACCACCTTCATAGGCCAAAGAGAAAAAGAGAGAGAGGATCGAGGCTAATAGGAGGAAAAAGGATAATTGTAATGAGTCGACTTGCGGTTGTGTCGGTATGCGTGTGCGTATGTGTAGGGGGCGACAAGCAGAGCGCGACTTCTCCGCGGCCCAGTGCCCAGTAATATATTGCTTATATATATATATATATATATATGCCCGCGGCACATTAAGCCTTTTCTTTGTGCGCTATGAGGATATTTATTCGTCTGTTGCAATAGGTATGCATGCGTATAGCGGATCATTATAGGGCGATTCAACTACTTCGCTCTCTCCCTCTCTCTCTCTCGCTCTTTCATCCGGTGGGTTGTCTATGTATTAGTTCTTGGATTTTCCGTCACGCGTGTACCTTTCCCTTAAACGTATACTATATGAAGTAAAAAAAGTATGGTGTACTATTGGTGTCGAGACTGATTACAGTATCAGCATTGGACAATTACTTTGGTTAATGATCATACCATAATATAAAATGAGTTGTACATCAGAAAAGAAGGTCCAAAGTTTGTTAAAGGCAATCTTACAAAATTCTGGGTATGACACTGTATTCAAAATCAGTAGCTTCTTAAAATACATCAATTAAATAAGAACAATATATATTCTCGTTGGTGTTCCAAAGTAGCCAGTAAATCTACTATCGATCTAATGCTACTGCACCTGCTCAGTCGAGAACTCCACAACGGAGCCTTGCACTTTCGTCACAGTCGCTCTTACAACGACTTGTCGTATTTAACGACAATGAAAATGTCTTTCAACGGCCTTCTTATAATAGGCACGACGTTAACTGTCCTCCTTTTATCATAGGACATGACAGACACTTTGACAAGAAATTAATAACCTAAGTTCGTCGTCCACGAACTTACTTACCAACAGAAAATTCCTTCAAATTCACTGCCAGATCTTCATTTTTCCCAGCCAATGTCTATAGTTATATTCCCATTTCCTATAATTTCTGATCTATCTTCATAAGTCCTCCTCCTCCTCCTCATCCTCCTTCTCATCCTCCTCTTCCTGTTGCTTTTTACACCGATTTATATGCGCGAACTCGAGCTCAATAAAAGCCCGCATTGTGAGTAATTGGAGGAAAAAAAGAGGTCCTTGCTTCCTCGCGCGGTGAAAGTGCGATGACACGTTACCTCATCCATCTAATTAATTTTCAAGCGTCTACTCTTTTGCCAGCCTCGTGCATATTATTTACGCCCGGAATTTTCGACTTAATTAAGGCTCCTTTGTTTCGCCCAGGTGTTCTTGTCTGCTATATACCTGTGGCTTCATCTTTTCCGCTGTTTCTCTCTCTCTCTCTCTCTCTCTCTCTCTCTCTTTCTCTTTTATATGTGTATTTTTTGCGGGACCACGGGTTTCTGCATATTCTTGTATGCACATTTCATATATCTGAGAATGCTCGAGGGTAAATATCCCAATGAGTGTTTTCTATCTGTCATATTCTCTTTTGATCTCTCTCACTCACTCACTCACTCACTCACTCTCTCTCTCTCTCTCTCTCTCTCTCTCTCTCTCTCTTTCTATCCTGTCCACGGTACAAGTTGGCTATGGCATTTAATTGTCGTTGATTGTTAGGAAGTTGTTGGTTTTTGCTGACAGCGGCAGTATTTCACTGAATATATTGTGTTTTTTGGCAACAATTAATTGGCGCGCTTATACTTTGCCATGTGACGTAATTCTATTCGAGTCGTGCCTTATTTAAGCCTTTCTATAATATGTACGAGACTATACGATGACTCAATTTATCGGTTTAGGCAAAATTTGTAAGAACCGAGCGGAGTATAACACGCTTTAGAAGGAAAAGACAGTATCTTTCCTATACATTGTGAGCATATTACACGTTGCTAAAGTATTGATTTACAAATATTAATTAATATTTTTTTAATAACGGACGTATATATATATATATAAATTTTTGCTTGAGAAAATGATAATTTATTTCTTCAATTTTATTTTTGCAATTTAGTCATTTTTATAAAATTTGGCCGAATAACATTGTTAAAACTAAAAGAAAATTGGTTCCTATTTTAATAGTTTTTTTTTCTACCTTCAACCGTAACAGAATCTTGGAGCTTTTAAGTATTCCTCTATCATTAAACTAATTAAAAGATGGAGTCAAGGTCCGTATCGCAGAGTTCTTGTTAGGTAGTTCTACGTATTATCTATATCTTGCTAATAAAATCACAATAAAATTTTGTGATTCATCTATTTCATTTCAATTAACAAAAAAGTTGAATCATCTGTGTATTTGGATTATCGAAATTTTCGAATTAACAAAATTTCAAATATTGTTTTGGATTTATATCAACTCTGTTCTGTTCTATATTAGAATTATATTATATAGTTCTATAGAAAATGATGTATTCTCTCTCTCTCTCTCTCTCTCTCTCTCTCTCTCTCTCTCTCTCTCTCTCTCTCTCTCTCTCTCTCTCTTTCTATCTATTCTATAGAAAGATCTGATGGATTTTGACAGTGCAAGCAGCAACTGAACGTCTTGATCGGAAAAGTTTCCATAAGGCCACGCCTGCATACAGAGAATTAAATTACACGTTTTCCCAATGCCGTTTTCTCTTTCGTTAATCCAGTGACCTTAATAAATTTTATCGCCGTTTTAAAACGTGTTTATAATTTTAGGATTGGATTAACACAGCTTTCTTCCTTTTCGATTACGGTGGATTTGAGATATTAGGCGGCCGCATACCGCGGCATGCGTCATTGTACATACAATGGAACGCTTTTTCGGTAATTAAATGTGTAAAACCCCAATCTCCTATACTATCCTATTCCCTGTTAAGCTTCTAAATGGCAATGCGATCTAAGAGGCAAGACGAATGGCCGTAAAAGGAGCCTCTCTCTTTCTCTCCCCCCCCCTCACTTCTTCGGAGCGAATTTTTCCCTCTCGTATTCTCGCTTCCGCGGGCGTCTAACAACGCCACATGACCGAGGCATGCAGTAAGCGGCAAGGAAGAATACGCAAGAGCAACGCACAAGTGCACATCGTCGAGCACAGCATTAACACCGCCTCTCTTACCCCTCGATCTGTGTATACAAACAAGAAGACACCTCGCTTTTTTTTCTCTCGCATTTTTCGACACCGTTCGGCGTAGTGCTTTTTTGCCATATATATATTTTGAGCTTGTCCACTGTGTGTATATATATATATATGAAATGACTGTGGCGGGAGGGGGGCAACACGACACTCGGGGGCGTCCACATCCGACTCGCGCGGAAACAGGCAAGACCGCCCGAAAAGGGTTTCATCGTCGCCCGCGCGTGTGAGAACCCGTCACTCTACAGGTTTCTCCCCCGCTCTTCTTCCCTTTCGACCCGTTATTTTTTCCCTTTCCCTCTCTCTCTCTCTCTCTCTCTCTCTCTCTCTCGGTTTCTCTGTCTCTCTCGACACCTCCCCACCGCTCAAATAGGGGACGGCGACAATTTCTCCGCGTATCCTTGCTGCCGCTTCCTTGCATTTTTAAGAATGTGCTTGAATTTAACGAATTAAACGCGAGGCTATGGACGATAATTTTTCAAGTCGTCCTGAAAAATCTTTTTTCTCGACTGTCCCTCAAACTGGATCTCGTGAATTTTTTTTAATTTTTTTTTTTGCACGGATGAATGGCGGGAGGGAATTCTGAAAGTCGAAAACTTCATGTTCACGTTGAAGTGTATGGGACAGTGCTGGAAATTGGATTCGTATATTTTTGAAGAATTTACTGTCATAAACGTAACAAATGACGAGCAGTAAGGCGGATTCGAATAAACTATTGACTACTAAATCGCTTTCCTTCTTCTTGGTCAGATGGATTACTATCCACCAATAATGTGTGCAAGGAGGAATGCAAATTTCCGTGTGTGCATGCGTGGAAAATTTTCGAGGTAAAGACCGAGCGCATTTGTCATTGTTCTACTTAAAAATTCGTGCCGTACAGCGTATACTGTTTAGCTTGCATATACATACATATATATATATATATATATATATATATATATATATATATATATATATATATATAATAACTGATACATTAAAACAGTTACTTCTGCTGCTGTTGCAACCCATATTTTTCATACATTCTGTTTTTTTTACGCAGCAAACGTAATAATTACATTGGATTCATGACTTTGCTTAAATACACACAAAGATGCAGAATGCATTTCTCTTCGCGTTTTCTTGATTAACCTAAAGTTTTAGAGTTATTGCTATATATATATATATATATATATATATATATATGTACAACCCATCGAACCATATAATTCTCGCTCGGAAACCTAATGTAAAAAACGGGAAAATTTTATTCCCCCCTCGCCCCATCACCCATCAATATTTGTATTTAATTTAACGACTTTTAAATCCTGCCCTACTTTCACCTCTTCTTCTTCTTCTTCTTCTTCTTTTTTTTCTTCTTCTTTTTTTTCAAACGTTTATAATAGAGAGGCACTCCGCCCGGCTCTATCTATACATCTCACTCTCGCGCGCGGCAGTTACTCTCGCTCGTATAGCGCTCTCCCTGTGCGCATATACATGCGTGTATATATATATATATATATATATATATATATATATATATATATATATATATATAGCGTTTTAATAACCAAGGCATCGCTCCCCGTCGCGCAGCAGTATTAAAGTAGCACAAGTAGGTTCTGTTCTCGTAGCCTATACCTTTCGCACTTATATTCTTTTGTCTTGGGCATCTCGCATTTATACCCGCAGTAATAGTTGGCTTTAGCGTATCTACCCCCCCCCCCTCTCTCTCTCTCACCCCAAGTGTTCGGTAGTAAAAGGCCGAGCATTTGCACGTCGAATGATGCTAAGCTGCAATTATTGTCTCGATATTGTCCTTTGTTGCTTATATGGAAGAATTTGATTGAGAATAGTAACTCGGTTGTTTTTTTTTTTTTTTTTTTAATACCTTTATTGGTTCTGGTTATGGTATATTAATATGTATTTAAGAATAGTATGTACTCAAAATCATTACTTTTATGGAAAATTGTTGAAAATGTACCGAGAATACATTACAATGACTTTTTGATAAGTGTAATTCAGATCGGCTAGATTACAATAATTATTTAGAAAGCTATTCGTTAGTTACATTATCTTCGTTTTATAATATTTTTCTTCTTATATAATACGCGTGAGAATTCATTCGGAGATTATTAATTCCCGTAAAAAATATCGTGAAATTTTGTTAACAATCCCAAGATTACAATTAATTTAAAGTGATCTCAATCGACAAACCTAGAAGCAATAAATTTTATTTATCAGAATTACTTTTGGCAACTCTTAAGATGTATGTACGATATTTGTAAAAATTACTGATATCATTATAACAACATGTAATGACAAAAATGTCTGTTTCACGAAAGACGTATAATTTGATTTTATTTTTCTGTTTCAGGTGAGTTTAAAATGATGACGATCTATTCGAACTGGTCTTTGTAAAGCGTAAGTTTCTTCCGAATACTATTAAAAATTTATACGAATTGGAATGTAAAGGTCTAGGAAGATGTTATTCTCAAGAAAAAATTGTTATATCATTAAGGATACTCTTATACATATTACGAGTATAACAACTTAAGTTTAACGTTGGCTATTCATCATTTTCAGTTACGAGTGTAAAATAATTCAGTAAATCATACAGAAATTGTAAAAAAGTTAGCAAGATTTTTATTTTCTCTGGATACCAAAAAAATCTACTTTTCCATGCTATATCACAGATATACGTGTATAATAAAAGTCAATTCAATTCTCTAGGTTAATGATCTTAACAGGATGTCGATTTTTTTGGATATATTGAAACACGTTAGATTGCTTTGCATTCAAGAGTATTTTGGGCTATGACGTAAAAGTACCTGTTAGAGCTTTAAGCCTGTAACTAATCAAATGAGATATAAAGACATATCCAGCGATCATTCACTCCTAGAAATAATTCGACGTTAATAAATAATCTTTGCAATCATTGATATCAGTTTGACATCATAGAAAGTCTGAATTTTTCACTTTTTACGGCTACGAAAGATCCTAATAGTGTCCTAATAGTCCAATTAGTGTTATTTATGCTATTGTAGTTTTGTTTTTCACCTGTACAAGAGGTATTTAACTTGTAATTCGATTGACCCGATGCGATGTTTACTAGGCTGGGAGGATACGACCTCAGGATGATACGGTATAACACCAACTCTGATTTTGATTATTATGATTATGATATTTACAATATTTACAATATTTACAATAAGTTTTACATATTAATGTTATATTTTCTCTTAATTATTTTATATACATTTTAGTTATTGTTTTTTTCAAGATCAAATAAATCACATTTATCTGTCTATACATACAAGTTAATATCCACTATTAGTTAATATCCACTACAGTTCGATACTGATCAAATAATTAGGTTTTTGCTTGGGCATTTTCTTTCAAGCTCGATTATGAATTCGAATCGCTTAATATTCTGCAAATCTATATTTACACGTTTCATGAATAATTTGCATGAAAATTGCTATCGCCGTACTTATATAACTTCTCCAACCATAAGAGCGATAATTTCAGGCAAAAGCCCAAGTAATGCCGTTTTTCATTGTCATTTAATGGACGGTCTACGGGCCTTCGTAATTAATACGTAGCATAATTTTGTCAAGAATTTGTGGATACTTACTTTTCGAATAAAAATCCGCCCGTAATCTCAACCCATTCAAGCAACTTTTTATTCAATGTATATTGTTTCCTGGAATTTGGTCGCTCGCATCTAAATTTTCTTAATAGAACTTCGGATACGAATCAAACTAAAAGCTTAATCTCATAGAGTTTGCAAGTGTTTCCTTATAGAAAGTAATTTATTATATATATATATATATATATATATATATATATACTCATAATAGGCGACAAGGTAATTTATTCTTATAATTCGAATATATTTCAAATATACGTTTCTATAAGATATATAACAAACAATAAAAACCTATCCTTCCATTACTCCCTTAATTGATCTAAGCATAGAAAACAAGTGCCGCGTTTTCCCCGCCTATGCCGGCAAGATCTCTCCGACGGCCATCAGAGACCTCGAATAAACTCTCTCGATCCCACACCGTTACGATCGATATATATATATGTATATTCACTAACGACATATATACATGTATATATAAGTATACCTGACGTGCCGCGAAATCTGGCCTATGCGCGCGCGTGCTTGTGTACGGGATCGATTTTCAGAGCGTGCGAATCCCCACCGGTGAGCTGCGCTCTTTTACATGGTGCATGGCCAGAGAGAAGAGAGAGAGAGAGAGAGAGAGAGAGAGAGAGAGAGAGGTGTATACGTACGCTCGGTTGCGCAATTCTAAATAAACCGTCGTCGCGCCTGCACCGCGGCCCTGATACGGTAGTGGGCTCGGGCATAATATCAAGCGGTGCGATCGGACTGCAGTTGCGGGCGAAACGTCTGATACATATATACATACATTTACAGACGCATATACATGCATCGGCTAATATGGCAGCAGCTTCCTTTGTGCGCGCGACTGTATATATATATATGGATTATGCAGGCACGCGCTGAGAACGGTTATGGTTTTTGCGGCGCGACCGAGCCACCCTCCCATCATCCAGTGAGAAAATTTGCGCGTGCACTTTCAGCAGTGTGTGTGGTGTGTTGTGTGTATATATATATATATATATATATATATATATATATATATATATATAAAGTACCAGGAGAGTATAACGGTGCAGTAGGCTTTCGCATATTATGTAGGTATACAGGGACTCTCTCGTTTGCTCGCGTGTCTTGCTCACGTTTTAGAAGAATATGAAGAAGCGAGGAAAGCAGGAGGATAACTCTCGCTCTATCTCTCTCTCTCTCTCTCTCCAGACATTTGGTGGATTATCTGTGTGATGAATGTTTCCTTCACATTGGGATAAAAGAAATGTTGATAGTCGTGTGCAATTATTAAGGAAATTTTAAATTCCAGCAGAGTTATTTTCGAGTTTTGCGTTTTTTTTTATATTTATTTAATCGTTAACAGAGAAAAATGTTGATAATGTTATTACGCATACGTGTAATGTATGCCTCGGTGAATTGCATGGTAAATCGTAAAGTAATTATTATATAAGAAATTTCGTATAATTGGGCATTTTTCTGAGGTCTTCCCTAGGGTTTTCTGGTCATGAGCGAAATTTTTCTTAAAGAATTTTTCAATACGTACGGGACATGTGGATTATTGAAAAACATCATTTTTCTTTGACGAATAGAAAATACTTTGTAAAACCATGAAATTTTTAAGGAAGGATTTATTAGATTTATTAAATTTGTGAGCAATTACATACACCGTCGTCGCCTAATTTTTAAAATTCTGTAATATTTAAATTGTGGAATAGCTTGATAAATATAAAATAAAAATTCTTTTTAGAAAACATTTTATGTGAATTGCTATTATTAAAATGAATTCATAAATTTCTTGATGTACGAAAAGAATTGTTAAAATAAATCAAATTCATATTAATCAAACGCAATTGGAATTTTTATTTGTGGAAAAAGAACAAATTGAGAAAGACCATGTTTACATCTCAATTTGTCTATTACCTTTCTCCGATAAATAATTTAGTCATCTGTATGCAGTGAGTTGGTGTTTTATTTTTGGATTTTTATTCGCACGTCGATGAATACATCGGTCGTTGTCTTAGTAATCGACCAGCATGTGGCCTAGAGCAATCAAGCACACATACCAGTTAAAATTTTATCCATGCCCCTACAGCTATTCGATTCGTAAACGAGATAAAATAAGTTTTTTTTTTTTTTTAATATTTTAAATTTCATTCTTGTTTAATAAAAATTTGTTCAGCACTCATGAAGGAGAGCTTAAGCTGCAAAAATAAAAGATATCGATCGATGCTGTGATAATGTTCGTGTAAGTAAATAAATAATAAGTAAACGTTTGTAGAAATAGTAAATAATAAATTTTAACAAGAATTCCATCAATTATTTTAAAGATTTTACGCGAATCGTTCTTAAGAATTTACGGTTATAAATATCGCCTTTATATATATATCACGCATCGGCGCAAATACGCATGCTTTGCTAAACTTTGCGTACATTCTGCATGGATTATTAAAAGTCTAAAAAAGTTTTACTGATTCAATTATAGTTTAAGAACGTTTTGCAAAATAACAACGAGAGAGTCGGAATATTATCGGCCGCGGTGTAAACAGATATGTATATAATGCGAATGGGGCAGTTTCAAGCAATTGACGAATCACTTTTAAACGCCGCGGTTATTATACGAAATTCAATATCCTAATAACGCCAATAACACTGGGTAAAATTGCATGTTAATTGAAAATAAGAGTAGAGAGAGAGAGAGAGAGACAGAGAGCGAGGATATTAGCAATTATCAATTTAAATACGTTAGGCGCGGGCAATTTTCGTTAACTTGCACGCGGTCGTGAAACGCTGTTAGAGGCCCGCATGGCAGTTTCATTGAGAAAATTTGGGACATATACAATATATGCGCGCGCGTCTGTGTATTCCATACTTATACAACTAATTTTAAAGTGTTTCTCCATAGCCTATAAGATTCGAGGATTGCCGATAATAATGGCGGAAAATTTGCAATTATATTAATCCTAGTTGTTTACTTCTAAGTTTAAGCGGCAGAAAATTTCCACACGAAGCAAACACATCCATAAAAATATATAACCAAATGAGACAGAAGTAGAGATTGAGAGAGAGAGAGAGAGAGAGAGAGAGAGTGAGAGAAATGTGTAAGCTGATCTGGAATTGTACATAAGAAATTGAAAATAATAACAATTTTTTACCATGCCGAAATAAAATAAATAATTGATAAAATAATACTTAATTCAATCTGCAGTAAAGTAGCTTTATATCACGCAAAACAATTATAGAAACTGCAGAATCGAATATAATTATCCATTTCTAGGTGCATGATAATAATAGTACCAAGCAGAAGGATTAAAGTTGTGTATATAATTTAACGTATATATTTTTCTTCTAATGCTCCCATCAGTTGATAAATAAAAAATTCATGCTCTCATTATGTTTATTTCAGTTAGTTTTATCATTCAGTCCATTCTATCCTTAAATACATAGACTCCTATAGTTTAAAATCGATGAAATATGAGACGGTATGAAAATAAATGAACATAAAGCGAGACTAAAGTGATTAATGGAGTTCGAGCAGATTACTCTTCATCGCTGTTTCAAATTTACCAAGTATAGGAAGTTTAGGGATTTCAGCAAGGAGGAAAGTCAAAACAGCGCGCCCTGAACTTAAAAGCATCATCCACCAATTTTAATAAAAATTTCGGTGATGCAATTTTTTGTGGATCCTCTCTTTAGAAAATCTCTAGGAATATGATTGGAATAGTATTAGAACATATAGCCAGCTGTAATCAGTCGCAGTCATCCGACTGATATCTCGTACGAGGACACGCGATTGTCCAGCCCATTGTTACCCTTCACATATCGCAGATAAAAGTTTTTGGAAAGCATGCAGTCTGCTTATCGAACATATAGATTGAAAATGCAGCCATGCTGTACATGCTTTACATTTTTTAGAGGAATAATGTATGATCCCTTCCAATAGCTGAACAAAAAAAGCCACCGATAGCAGATAATAATTTAAGCAAAGACGCTTAATGCAATAAAACAACTATCTGCTTGAGATAAAAAATATGAGATTCCGAGTTTAAACTTAACACGCTGCTTCGAGGTGGATGGAATTGTTAGCTGCTAAACCCAATCCTCAACGTAAAAGGATCATTGAGACGTCCGCAAAGGATGCGTTCCATCTTTCAAGTGTAGACAATTCATAAATCGCTCATCCCATCTGGCTAAGAGACTCACGTTGCGCAGCTTCGTTCTGCAAATGATTTTGATAATAATTAGTTATTACCTCTTAGGCCAGTGGGTCAAAATTGCCTGCCTTACGTCTTCTAAAAATTTTCACCGATAGATTTTGTCCTGTACCTACTGAAAAGCAGAGCGGGCTCGTCATCAATCCAAGGAGATCTAATATGAAACTCGGAGAAAAGTTTTATTCGTTTCGTAAAGTATAACTAGTGTACCGTTATGGCGAACTGGCTTTCCATTATGCTGCAGAGAAGTTACTGCTATAGTATGAAAATATTCTGTAGTATACTATAGCAAAAGCGTAGAAAGAATATACTCAACGTCGAAATAGCTATACTGTCTTACCAAAAAGGGTCTCAAAAGTGCCATTTCGGTATACGAGCCTCGCTGATTGGGATAGAGTTGCGCTTTTTTCTTTTTTTTCTGAAAATATTCGCGAATATCAATAGATTTTGTTTCAGTGCACGTGCTGTGAAATTGTTGTGAGCTCCGTGTGTCATCGCAGAGGAATGGAACTCTCTCGATCTCGTATGTCCCGGCGAATTAAGCGCGCGATGTTTTATGGCCCCATCCCTCCTCTCCACCAACTCACGCGCGTAACTCGCGAGTCTTGGCATGCGCGCGATGAACGCGTCCCATCTTTTCTTCCCAATATTATCCATGCGTTGCTTTCTTTTTTTTTTTTTTTACTGGTTTAGGCGCGTTTAAGTCTACGTAGGTATAGTCGGACACGAAAAAAATTCTGAGGCCACAATGCCGAACAAGCAGGAGATCGCCGAGTGAAGCTATAGGTACCGGAATATTGAAAAATGTGGTGAGTAACAACGTCGTTTCAATTCGGTTCGAGGATATGTATATAAGGCGCGCGTGAATGATGCTTTTATAATTTGACGTCTTAATTGATTGTGTAACGGGCGCAGAAATTTGCGCTGCAATATATCGTTCGCTTAAGCGATTAAGGCGAATTTCCTTTTTGTTGCTTGGAAGAACAAAAACGGTGTATATCTTCTGTATTAAAATTATCTGTTTAAAAAACGTCGAGGATGATTTCTCTGACAAAGCCGTTATAAATGTTTCGTTTGAGGATATATTTTATTTCAGAAAGGTATTTTAACTGATTTATAATAGAGGCGTATTCGGAGATTCCGCATTGTGTGCAAATGTGAGAAAATATAATGTAACAGTAATTATTACGATCCATTGTACTTTTATTAGATTTTCTACTAATTAGCTTTTTATATGGTATGCTGATGCATATTGTACATAATTAATTTCTATCATATATTACTTCAGCATCTCGGTAATTTACCGTACTTTTATTTATATATAATAAAATAGAATTAAATAATATTATTTATTAAGATACTGCAGTATTTTATAGTTTATAATTGACTAATATAAGTTTGTAATTCAGTATTTAAAATGATTAAAGAAAAACATTAATTAGGATACTGGTTATTATAAAATTACAGTAGTTGTCAAAATATTTACCTTCATTCATTCGCAAGTGTATGTGTTATAATAAATGATGTCAGAATCATAATAAAAAATATCGCATAATGAAACATATTTTGTCTTTTTGGTATATTTCGATCAACGACGTTTGAATGGTGTGCGAATATCATCTATATCAAATTGATAAGAAAAGCAGTGGGAAAATATATTGCTACGTCAAAAATTTATGAATTGGAGATAAAAATTACACTTGGATATTATAGTTTCATAAAAACTAAATATGATACTTCGATGTAGCGTATAATAATATTTTGACCGTACTATGCTTTTGCTACTTCAATTCAATTATGATTTATTTGTTATCTTATTTAGCGCAACGTTTATATTTCAAAAACTTTTGCTTTGTTTCAGTTCTTTCCCTGTCCCCTTTCTCAACATTTCAATACAACGAGCATCCTGCGCGTATATGTGCAAATAACTTTCCACCGGATCGTACTACATAAATATATATAATAATAACCCAACGCCTACGGTTAGTACTGTATAATATTATTGATTGTTGCTCCCAACTGGCTCTCTCAAAATTTAAAACTTCGCACGTCGAGCCGTACGGACAACTGGTTGTGCTGCAGACTTTCCGGATGTATATTCGCAGAGTATGCAATTCTCCCTGTCTCTCTCTTTCTTTCTCTCTCTCTCTCTCTCTCTCTCTCTCCCTCTTTCCCTCTCTCGCTCTCGCTCCGCGTCCTCGACGCCCACATTCCAACCTGTCTGTGAATCTTGTTCTCGGTACCGGTGCACTCTGTTGCCGTGTGCATCAAGTCTGATGCCGGGCGGTGCGTTCCTCAACCCCCCTCCCTCCCATGCCTCGTGCTTCTTTCTCAGCAGCGCGCCCTCTCCCGACTTCCCTCCCGTTTTGATCTACAGCAGCAGTGCCGGGAGGGAGTTTTCGGGATGCAAGAAAAGAGATTATAGCTATATAAATATAGCAAAGCACGAACGACAGGTGCGCTTTTTGCGCATTTATTAAGAGGTAGCAGTGTCGTTTTCCAGATTTGGGAAACATTCGCCTCTTAGCGCTAGATCGGATCAAAGATCTACTCGCATTAACAAGCATGAATTAATTAGTATCCTCTCTCTCGTGACACCAGGTCTAATGGATACGGTAGGTTTCATATCGTCCCAATCTTCAATTGATCAATTATCTCGTAGACATTGAAAATGTAGATGTATGCACTTTTGCACGATGCTGTAATAAATGAAACATCTTTTTCTTCGAACGAGAACGTTATCTTTTATCTCATGATCTCGGCTAATTTAACAATCACGTGTAATACTGGCGGTGGATCGTCAATTCCTGCTCCAAATAGCCTATAAAGATAATACCAAGTAAATCCCATAATAAAGTAGCCGTAGCCTTTTCACTTGATTTCACCGTCTTTACCGTTCTTTAAAGTCCATTCGAATGTAACAATTCGTTGTTTCGACTGCGATTTTGTCCACAAAGTGTAATCGCGCAACCATGTTTTATCTACAGTGACTAATCTGTTCCGCAACTCGACTGCATTACGACGCATGGGCTACAAAATAGAGCAAACGCGCAATCTATCTCGCAAATTTATTTTTATCATTGTCAATTGATTATACAAAATTAAGTGACGGTATCTCTTGAAATTCTTGTACCCTCAACTTCGTTCGACCCCTTAATATTAACATCATATGCTGGATCTTATCGATCGTTTTCGAAATACTCACATGTATAAAACGACATGAATGATGTTTGTATACTGCCAATTAATGGCAATATTTATATTTATTTATCTTATTAGAAACTGTTGCACATACAGGGATAAACGCGATATGAAGTAAATATAACTCAGTATTTAATGTTTTCTGTTTACCTGTTTAAATACAAATATTTAATAATCTCTCTAAGCTTCCTTTTTTCCATTTCATTTAAAGAAATAATATTTGTTTCGAACTAACGATAAAAGTGAAATAACTCGATCAATATGGCTGTAAGTTTGTCAGATAGTTTCTGAAGAGTCATGCTTACTATAAAGAAAACTCAACGAATGAAACCGTGTCCTAATAAATATAATAGTTTATTCATTCTTCAATCGTTATCATTATTAATCTCTCTCTCTCTCTCTCTCTCTCTCTCTCTCTCTCTCTCTCCATATATATATACTTATCAGGTCCAAATCCCAAGACTTCCAGGTAAAAATTTAAAATTATTACTTGATATATATATATATATATATATATATATATATATAATAATAAATAAATTTATATATATATATATATATATATATAGTAATAATTTTAAATTTTTACCTGGAAGTCTTGGGATTTGGACCTGATAAGTCCCCTCTTAATCAGGACACTGAAGTCAAAAATAAGATAGTCTATTAAATTGTGCGTGAATATGTATATAATATATATACATATAAGCTGTATTAATTACCTTTAAAAAGGCATACGTAAAAGTTCTTCTGCATAAGATTAATTCTTAATAATATGCATAAAAATAGGACATTTATTAGTCCTTATATTTGAAGTGTCCATTTGGTCGTCGAGAACTGTCAATAATAATTTTTCAACGTTATCATGAGACAGCAACTGTCGTATACATAAAATATATAGTTCAGAGGCATAGATTCTTTGCTTTTATTTTAAGATATTGTAAGATCAAACTTACGAAGTAAAATTTTCTTAGCCTGTTTTTTCAATAAATATCTGGAGTCCCATAAATCGCAATGACCTGTTCGAAGGGAAATTTTGATAACATTATCTACAACGGGCCATCCTCTTATAAAACTTTTTAATCATATACAATCATGAGAATGAAACTATACATATTTATTAAAACACCAGACGATAGTAAGACAACTGAATGTACGTTCCTTGCGGCTCCGTTTAGATTAATGAAGAAACAATAAAAACCCGAGAGCCATTACATTATTAAATACCATAGAGCCGTGGAGCTTCCTCAAACCGTATACAGTTCGTGTATAAAATCCTGGCGAAGCGTAATTAAATGCAGGGAAATGAATGGGTTGGGGGGGGGGGGGGGGGGGGGAGCGATGCGCGATCCAGATTAAGCTGGGAGAAAAACGCATCGCATTCCTTCGAAAATAACTCGTGCGTAGCTGAGCGAAACGATCGCGCCGCGTCGGAGTTAGAGGTGCGCTCGGTGCGCGTATACGTGGAGAATCCTACAACCTGAAAAAGAAAAGAGCCCCCGATGCATTATTTAACAGGGAGCGTATATGCATATATATATATATATATATATATATATATATATATATATATACATATATACGCTGAGCGGCTAACGGTGGAAAAAATAGAGAATCGTCCGTTTTAAGCGAATGCAATCTTATAATCTTCATCCTTCCCTGCCCCCGTCCCCGGTCTGCGTGCCTCTTTGCTTTCGCCCGAAATCACGGATAGAGATGCAGTGGATTTCTTTTTGAAATATATAACCAAGTTGCTGTTGTGGACCGCGAGGTGCCGTCGAAATTCCACGGATGGGGCAGCCAGTTGAATCATCACGGAGGATTCAGACTCATTTTCAATCCTTGTGGTCTGAAGTTTTTTTTGTTGTTTCATTTTATTTAACGACGTTCTACGACTACGATGCGTTTCTAATTAAAGCACGTGTAAATTTTTCGAGCTGTGCTTGGGTCAATCGTAGGCTTCTGGATCGCATGATTGCTGATCAACAGGGGTTTCCTTCCAGTTGAAAAACTGTTCCGTCACATTCAACAAAAAACTCTTTTATTAATTAAGCGAAAGAAATATCAACTGTAGTTACTGATGTGTGAAAAAATATCAACTATAGTTATCCATCTTTCACTCCTGTTCTTATCTGACGTGAGGTAAGTAAATTTTGAAGATGTTTCAGTTACGCTGTCACAGCTTACACAGTGGAAATGTGTATGTATTGTTTACAAAAAATATTTGGAACACAAAAAAGGCAATCGCAGGAACAAGAGGAATTTAAACGAGATTTGTATTCCTAGTATATTCATACCTGTACCAGTCTACCGAAAATTTTTAAATCTGTTGACACATTGAGATTGATAGATAAGGAATGTACCTTTTATTCTTTAATTCCTCGAATTTTTATTTGTTTTTGGTTAACATAAATGGATTTATCTGAAACAAGGTTTATATGCAATTTACTGATACATTTATTTCGGAGTATTAAAGAGAGATGATATTAAATACAAAAATTAAAATTATCATTGAATATTACAGTCTCATCCAGCTGTAACAGAATATTAAGTAAATTAACCTTATTACTGGAACTTTTCCCCATCTGCATCGAACAACAATCCAAATAATACTATTATGTAGATTATAAAAATAAATCAGCTTTTGATTATACAATAAAATTGAACTAAAATATATACGAAATGATAATATTACTTTATATTTCATTCATGTATTTTCTATCTCGTATAAATAATAAAAACATATAAATGATTAATGAATAACAATGGTGGAATCCATCGAATCGTTATTTTCTGCAATGTATATTTATTACATTTCGCGGGGACTTAATTAACGTTTCCTTAAATTTCTCTTTTGAAGCGATATCTCTGTTTTTTTTTTTTTAATGCAAAAGGCAGAGCGTGTACGTGACTCGTAAACTGTACACGCGTTCGGTTGAATTTCTTACCCTTGTCAGAGAAAACGGCGCTGATAATGAGCTAACTTCATAGTATATTTACACGAAAACTTTCATTCGCATTTACAAATACATTCGATCTTGGGGTATATAATTTGAAATCTTTCTCTGTGTAGACGGGATAATTTTTGTCGACTGAACAGTTAGACCAATGAAAGTACGTAGGGTGCAATAATAATGAATAAAAAAACGTTAAGACTACAACTCATGCATATTTAAATATCGCAGCTCATTAACTGTATACTATCGTAAATGATTCATATTTTATGCACATTATTTTGAAATTTCTAACTTATATTATAGCCATTAATTGTTATTTTCTCTAACTTTTAAATGAACTGCTAATGATCATAAATCTATAATATTTTTTAGCAGTTTTAGCATGTAAATTTATTTCAAGATGCTATCGTATAATATGTAAGATGTTTGACACACAATGCCAAAAATTTAGTAATAACTTTTATTATTATCTATCGTCTGCAACGTCTCGAGTAAAGAAATGAAGAATTACTAATCTTTAGCAGATATAAGAATACAGTATGGGAATTGAAGATTTGGTCCTCAGGATTCCTCGACTTCCCATTATTTTTGTTTGGAAAAATTTATATCTAGAGCAATTCTGCATCTGTTAACTTCAAAATTACAAATTGGTCAACACATTGAGGTTGATCGATATAGGAATCCAAGTCTTGCTTCTGCCCTATCTCGGTTTTTTTTTTCGTGAATGAGGCTTCATAGATTAAATCACATTGGTTGAAATGACAGATGAACCTATTCCACGCGAACATTCCTGTCTCAGCTTTATAATTGTTCGCTTCTCTTCCTGCCACCAACTGTATAGTCCAATCGATCCAAGCCCTCGGATAAAATTCAGTAATAAACGCCGATGCCCAACGAACAAAGGCTTCAACTTTCACCACCTGTGCTTTTCCAATACGATCCAAAATAATCGCTCCACTGGCCAAATTCCTCGACCCCCCCCCCCGTATTCTCCACCTCCCCTGTCTCACTCTTTCGCTTACGCGGGGGGGGGGGGGGTCGTCGTCCTGTGCGCACGACTTCGAAAAACAAGGTCCGCGACTATACATAATATGTAGTCGAGAGCTCCGGCCTCCGGTCGCGCTCGGGCGTTCGCCAGAGCCGCGTCGCGCGATCGATAAACACCTGCAATTTCTCCCTGTCATTCGGCGCGGTGGCGTCGACGCCACCGCGCCGCGCGGCCCGCCGTTTCGCGCTTATGCGCGTTCAATATACATACACGTACTCGCGGATATAGACAAGGTGTATAACGCGCGCGCGGGAGAGCCATAAGCGCGCCGAGCGCTCGAGGTTCTGTTCACTGACCTCCTCTATACTCGCTTCTCCTCTTCACCCCCGCGCTCTCTTACTCCGCCTCCTCTTCCTCCTCCTCCTCCTCCTCCGCCGCCGATGCTGCGCACTTTACCTGTGCCGCGGGGAGCCGCTCTCGCTGTTATGAACGTCTGTGTATATATATATATATATACATACCATATGCATATATTATGTACATACACAGTGTTGCGTTATGGCCTCTAATCGATTAAGAAAAAATGTCAGGTAAATCTTCAAGCCTATATACTCTGCTGGATGCGCTCTCTGGCGCCTTTTCTTACCCCTCCCTCGCCACCCCCTTCCGAACCTCTGGCGCGACGAACGCACACCGAACCTCCTTCCACTCTCCACACAGCTACACACACACACACACTCACACAGGCGATTACTCTATAACGTCTCCAGCTAAAAATAGAAGCTCCGCCGGCATTTTTCTTCTCTTTGTTCTTTTACACATATATATATATATATATATATATATATATATATATATATATATATATGTATATATGCGTGCACACGCGCCCATGCGCTTGCGTCCGGTATAGCTTTTGAAGCTTTCGCCGTTTATATACCAGTTTTCGCGTCGGGTGCGCAGCGGCGAGACGAGCGGTCATTCGATCAGACGACGCTCGCACGGGTGGCGCTTGATTTTTTTTTTTTCACCGGCGGGGTTTTTTTTTTCTTTTTAGCGCGGATGCGGGAATGCATAGATGCGCGCCCAGCGGACCGTTAATTGCCCCGAGGATTATATTTGCCTTTGATGCGCGAGCAGGAAGGAAGATGAATATTTGCTCGCTGTGGAATGGGCCTCGGTCGTAAAGGGTTATACGCGAGTGAAAATGCAAAATAGCGTATATAGTTTCGAAAACCACTTATCGCTCGGCCGCGGTATTTGTTCGTGCCATTAGAAATGCGGCAAACTGTTCTAACTAGTAAAAATGCCGTGAAGGCGTATTTCTGTATTTGCAAACGACTTTTCATTCATTAATGGCGAAACACCGACTGATTTACTCGCAATTTTGCGCAAGGCGATATTTGAAGTATAGAATAAGTTAAAAAAAAAAGGTTCAAGCACCGAAGGTTACTTTATCAATGATGAAAGGGGAGTAAGTGAATGTAGTGAAACTATCTGTGGAGGATCGTGATACTATCAACTATAAATTTATGACACGAAAGCCTAACGGTTTCTTAAAGAGTTGCCAGAGCCAACTTATAAAGTTTATACGAGCTGAATGGCATTGGGGGATATTTTACCAGTAGGCTATTAGCTGGTTATAGTGTTATGAATGATGTTAAGACACGTGCAACAAATTTCTTTATGCTTATTTCGACTGCCTAGTCTTTGTGCGTTACATTGATGAGTGTTGCTATTAATGTTCTTCTTCCGATCGAGGCAGCACTTGAACTTGGTGTAAGTCGCAAACTTGTTTGTGAGTTATTGCTTCTATATTCATATATATCAGCCATGTGATCGATAGCAGTATAAGGTAAATTGTTTATAACTTGCGATGCATGAAATTGCAGAGAGATGCTGACCGTTGTTGTATATTAATTCTCTGATAATTATCATTCAAAAGTGGATTTGTAAAAATTTAGGTAAATATTTAGAATATTATATATTAAAACAACTATATGAATCGGTCCCTACATCTGGATAATGATTTTGCCTTAGAAGCCTTAGGGTAGAATCTTCGAAGAGCCAATGACTTAAACTTTCTACTTGGATAAAACATCAAAACTGCGCCAACACCCAGAGTCGAGCCCATAGAATTCGAATCTTTAGGTAGAGTTCATACGCTGTACCTCCACTTAAGATATTGAAAAGCCATTTTAGCCTCGAAAATTGGAATGATTCATATGCACAAAAATGTATATAATCTTCCTTTTTGATATCTTTTAATGCTCATTCCTATGACAACAAAAAACAAAACAATATTGACATCAATACAACTTCGTCTCGAACCAAAATAGTCCTATCAGATAATCACGATCAGCGTAGATGTATTAGAATCATCAATCAAGAAAAAAATAGACTTTAAATATATACAATAAGTTTATTTGTTTAAACTGAACTCAATGTAAATTCGAACTACTTGTGCATTTTTTGTGCCAAGCTTTCTATGACCAAACCGATATTTTGCTAGTTAATTAATCCTCTGAACACGTCGTGTGCAAGAGATTTGCGAAAGTACTGGGAGGGGGGGGGGCAAATGACTGAACACCTCCGTTGATATCCAATATGAAATAAAAAATATATAATATATATATAAAAAATCCTGCGCAATCCTCAAATTAACCTCTGACTATCTTACAATACAGAATAAGAGGAAGACAACGCGTAAAATTCGCCCCCTCCTTCCCTCTCTCTCTCTCTCTCTTTCTCTCTCTCTCGCATTATCCAGTCGTGCCACGGCAATATATATATATATATATATATATATATATATATATATATATATATATATATGGAAGAGTGGAGAAAGAGAGTGCGGGAGAGGGTGGACGGTGGGAGGGAGGAGAGAGCGTAGATTCTCTCCCTGCCTCTCTTGCATTTTTATCCGCGAGGGCTCGTCGGCGGCATCAGCCAGCCAGCAGCAGTGGCAGCAGCAGAGTCGTGACCGTGCGACCGGTGGGAATCCGCCCTGAGATCGACTCTCATACGCTTCCCGATGCTGGATTCCCGAGCAGCCGCGAGCCGAGCCGAACGCCTTTCGCCGTCAGCTTCTCTTTCAGCGCCGCGCGCACTGATACAGCGTCTTCGCTATGTGTGGTGCCGGAGTCCTCTCTCTCTCTCTCTCTCTCTCTCTCTCAAGCCCTGGTGATCCTATAATATACTTCTTTATACGAGAGATACACATCCCGCGCTCACTTGTGCTCTCTTTAGGCACGTGTTGTGTTTGTGGTCTGTGTACATGTTTGCGAGCTTCTACGAGTCTTCTCCACCATTTCTGTACCTCTCACTCACACACTCTTTTTGTTTATCTCTCACTCATTCGTTCACTCTTTTTCCCTCCTCCCCCCTCTCTCATTCTGTTGCCATTGCTTCTTCACGATCATTTCCCCCATGCGTCTTTTTACTCGGCGAATTAATCTTCTTGCGTCTGTTTGACTTGTGCTGGTCGGCCGGTATACATCTCTGGGACGAAAGACTGCGAGGCGATCCATCGATGTATGTATATATATACACCAACGTGTTACGAGGTAATGGGAAGTACAGTGGGAATGGGATATCAAAGGATTTCGGGGCTTGGGCGCAGAAAATAGTTTCATTTACTTTGACGAATGATGTAGGATGGGAAATACGACTAAAATCGAGGCTGCATTTTTATATGTACCTTTCTCAACTGATGGATTTATGCGTTCGAATCAAAGAATTGGACGGTTCGATGGCATTGATTATAATCGATGCCCTCATATAGGAACATTCAACGTCATTTAACTATTATAAACTGAAGTTTGCACGATTCAAAAAGCAATATATTGCTGTCACCATATGGGAATTCATCTAGGTGATTAATACTTAAGGTATTCATTTTTTTTTTGTAAACTCTCTCAATTATAAAAGCAAATCTCTTCAACAATTTTTTCGCAAGGTTTACCATAAAATCACAGCCTGATTGGGCGGCTTCCGCGGTACCAAATAATTTACAATATTGAATAGTAATAGTAATTTCCACATCAGTATTGAAATGTATGAATTCAGGTCATAAATAAATGTCATAGCCATTAAGATTTTTTCTTATTCATATTTTCTAGGTTGCCAGCTTCAATGATTAATTTTGATTTACCATATGTTAAATAATGAAAAGGAACGTTTGTTGTACTTATTTCAAAATCTATCGATAATTTAATTATAGGAGATCGATAAGACAGATTTCAAATTCATTTATCTGTACCTCTTTACCGAAGAGTTATACAGATAAATTATGATTATATGATAACGGCTAACGACAAAATGTTTTAAAATTAATAACAAGCTACTCCAAACGAAAGTTGCGGAACTCTAATAATGAAACGTTTTCCATAGTTGTCGCCTTTACGGCTTGCCAACAATATGTCTTGCAGCGAAAAAACTTATAGAATAATGCCGAATGGAAAAGCGCTCCTTAGACAAGCAGAATGAAGTATACTAAATAACCTATACAAAATATATTTTGCAATAGAGAATCAAAGTACAGTTATTCTAATGCGAATTGTTTCTCTCGCAGACAACGAAGCGCGCGCGCGCGCATGTGTGTGTGTTATGTTTCTTTTGGTGGGCGTCGATTGCGCGCGCGCGCCATTAACAATTGCTCTGTCGTTCCGTGCGTCATTGAGCTCGCGTATTTTTTCCTTCCTTTGTACACTTGATTGCGTATCCGTGCAGTAATAGAGGTGCATCTAGCAGTTCTTTTTTTTTTTTTTAACAAGCTATTGCTTTAGAAAAGTTCGCGTTTGTTTATCCTTTTAAAGTGTAGTTCGCACGTTCGACAAGGTCGATGGAGATCGACATTTCCAATCTAGATCGACGAGTATTTGTTATTTAGATTCATTGGATTGGAAATAAATTCTTAGGCAATCGATTTACGCTTTATTTTAACCTGATTTTGTTGCACATAGATGTTTGTAATCATTACGAGATGTAGATATAGTTATAGGATCAGGTATTTGTCAAATCTTTCAGTTTAAAGCTATTAATTAAGACTATCTGGTTTTTAGATTATTTACACGCAAAAGGGAAGCCCATTATTCTGGATCCGATAAAGATTTTAATCGCCTTTTATGAGGCATTAAATGAAAAAATTCCCGCCAATATCATTGTAATTGCGGAAATACGGAAAATTTAACTTTCGATTAGGCATTCTGTTCTTTATTTGCTTTGACTGCGTTGCGATAGAAATACGTGCGCTAGGCAAATGAGGTCAAAGTTGTGAGAGCAAGAGAAGGAAATGAATACCGAAAATAGAAAGACTAAAAACTAAAATGTCGTGCCCTTTGATCGTATGAAATTAAAAGCTAACTGAGTTTGATTGTGGAGCTCAACTGTGGATTGAACTAGAGTATATCTGAAAAAAATTTCAACTCTTTCATCTAATAGACGATCTGAATACTTTTTTGATATCAATGGGAATTACGGCATATAATTGTATATATAATTCAATAAAATCTACATAAACGTCCATGCTGCATTATCTCACATAAATATCATTACTGAACATAATTGATCCAATATGTTGTAAACTTCCATAATTTTAGAAACTCAATAGGGATAAAGTGAATTTTTCTACAGATAAATCTTGATCAAATCCATATTTAGATTACTCTTATATTTTAATTGTAGAACTGACAGAATAACGTGAACGGGAACTGTAGATTGAAATTCAATTTCCAGACTTCCAAATGTATACTAATCTTAACTAAACACAATCGCTTCGTTTTTCGTTATTCCTTCAAATTTAAAACTCCTCAACCGAATCAAATATAAGCTCCAATCCTTCAAATTCTCCCTCGACTCGTCCAATCGATCCCATTTCGGTGCTTGCTTCGACTCTCCAGAAACGCATTAAAATGTCCCTGATTCGTTTTATACGAGCCGCTTGACAAGTACGTTAAGGAAGCCGGGTGCTAGGTGGGCGCGACAATCCTCTCCCGAATTACCTCGAGCAACTATACAGAGATTGTCGATTCGAACATTCACCCGCGAGACATCTCCCCTGTAGAGTGAGAAATACACAGTCGTGCACACAGACTACTCGGGTAGTGAGAGGGAGATGGAGGAAGAGAGAGAAAGAGGGATCGAGCGAGCAATTAACGTTCAATTAGCCGTAGGCGTCCTCGGCTTGATTGATTCGAGATTGGCGCGCGGGAGTTGTCGTCGGAAGTTGTTTCGCGCGCGAGGGACGCGAGGGCGCGCGCTCGATCGCATCCGCTCTCGTCCGTGAAAATGAATCTTTGCCTATATAAGTGCCCGCCGCTCTTAGACGTCTAAATGGCGCACGAGCTACGCTCGTCGATTGCATCCGAATTTCGATTCCTTACGTTTATATCTATATATAGGTTCGAGTATATCATCTGGTATATCCTCAGTGTATCCCCTATGTTGTATATATAGGCGATGCTCTCGGTGTCTCCTCGCCCCGATGTATATACGATCTGGATGGTATCGAAATGGGAGACGGAGTAGAGCGCGGTGTTACATAAATTTCTTGCAGCTGTGCCTGCATCCGTCGTGTGCTTGGTTCGTTCCTTTTGGGTAGTAGGAATGGTTATATATGTGTATATATAGGGAGAGCATTGCGTAACCAGTGAATTATTGTCTCTCGCGTGCGGTCTGGTCGATACTATACAAAGCCCAGGGGTCGATTAAACGGACGTTCATCGAACCAGAAGAATCGGTTAATTTCAACGTGAGCATTATGTATTCGAACCTCAAAGACAATATTATATGAAGTGTCCATTGATAGTATTTGTATTATGATTTTGAATTTGATAATTAGAACAATATTAGAGAATTTATGGGTTTACCAGTCAGATTAATTACGTGACGGAACGGTAGGCGGCGTGATGTTGAGGCTTCTGACTCAGGGTTATTACCAAATTCATGATCAGATTAGTAATTTTAATTAATAGTTTCAAGTCAATTGAGATCTGGAAATGACGAAGACAAAGGAAAGGTCGTTTTAGATTAAGAAGATAAGCTCATGGTTAATTTAATGTATGTACTTAGTTACTGAAGATATTTTGTCAATATAGAAAATGTGACTTCCATATCGTATACATGATATAGTTATTGTAATACGATCCAACGTCAGTCTTGGTCAATATGTTACTTATGTATTTTAATGCAATTCTTGAACCATATAATTTAAGTATTATTAAAATGTCTACATTACGGAAGATAACTGCATGTATTCTCTCATTTATTAGTTTGCTATATTAAACTATACGCTGACCATTTAGTTTTAGTACGTCCAAAGTTTTTTATATTTTTCTACATTAAAACAAAATTGGAGATTTGCGGTTTGTGGGCTTGCGAAAAAGGGGTTGATGGCGTTGGGTTTGTAGTTTTAGGGCTTCTGGTGGTTTGAGAATAATATTCACGGTGGGTTGGTAGAGATGTGGTTGAAGTTTTGTTTTTGCAAATGAGAAAATCCCGACGTGTTATATTGCTTAACGGATTGGCATTTAGCAGATTCAAATGGAAATTAGCCCTCATCATATGCCTAATTCCAGGATTGCGAAAATTAACAAATAAAAAGTTAAATTAGTTGATATAAAATAACATTGCTACCGTTGGACTGTTGTCTGAAACGATCTCATTTCACTGAAACGTCTTGACATTGAACACAGGGTTAACTTGCGATATCAATGCATATAATAAAAAATATGTACTTTGTATAGAAAATAAATAATAATATTGCAGAAATAAAAAGTACTAATTTATGCAGAAATATAAATGGTAGTTTTTGTTCAAGAAATTTGGATATTTACACAATTGTAGACATTCTCTAGATAACTTTTGACTAACTGCTATGATTACTATCGATCACATGTAATGACATTTAATAAATTTTCATATACATACTGTACTCAATCTAAGCACACCATTACTGTACTTCAAATGAAGAATGGTGTTGCAAGTATATATATATATATATATATATATATATATATATATATATATATATATATGTATGTTTGTATGTATGTATGTATGTATATTTAAAGTGTGATTCTAATGATTGATTTACGAGCTATTCTAGCATATAAGTAAGTTTCATTCAATTTCGAGCTATGTTTCAAAGTTTATAAATCTGATATATTAGCAGACGAGATTTATTTATAATAAAAAGTTATAAACACAATGTTGAATAATGATAGTTTTCTAAAATTTTATTCATATGCAGAAAAATAACGATTGATTTCTTGTATTTCCAGGTGAGTTATCAAATATCTGGCTTTGCTACATCCCGATCTGAGAATACGTGAGTTTACAAGTTTACAACACTTCGGGCACAGAATTTTATTTCAATCCGCAATTCACAAAAAATTCAGAATTTCCATTCGCAGCACCTACGTTCATCTCACTACAGATGCAGCGCTGAAAGTCAAAGTGAAACAGTCACGGAGATTGTGTGTCAGCCCGTGCCGTCCGCGGGCCACTTAACCCGAATTTCAATACACATATACACACATACACAGATACACATGAAAACGAACCGTAACAATATAATAAAAAGCCAGTGGCGTCGGTGTCTATATAGTGCCAAAGGCGCAATTAACTCTCGGCCTTATACATACGCAGACGCGCGCGCGCGCCCGAGAATGACGCGTAATGGAAATCGACTAGGGAGGGAGGAGGAAGTGGGAGGAGGCGGCGGCCGCGCTTCGCTTCTGCACTCATCTCGGGCTTAATATACGACGCGGTAGCACCTCTCGACCCTCCTTCTCATCCACCTTCTCCCCCCCTCCCTCTTTCTCTCTCGCGCTCGCATGTACATACATTTACAGCTGTGGTGGCGCAAGTATAACGGTTTTAGAACCAAGCACGGACGATCCCTCTCTATCTATCTCTCTCTCTCTCTCTCTCTCTCTCTCTCGTATATATATATATATATATATATATATATAAACAGTCGACCGGTTTGCTCTCGCGCCCGGTTCCTCGTATAGGATAAATCGCGAATGTGCGCGCGCGCACTCGCGCTGCAAACTCGCCGAAGCCGCGTATTGCTCATTTATATACTGCTCCCCGCGCGGAGGAGATTACGCGCGGGGCCGCCTCTCTCGCGATTACATCCTTACGTCATTTTTATATTATGCGGCGAGCGCGCGCGCGCGCTGATGCGGTTCTTTTCCTTTATCTCCACGTATCTGTGGCCTCTGCCTGCTGTGTATGGGTTTGTATATATATATATATATAGTGGACGAGGAAGAGGAAGAAGCGAGGAGAGCGTGGTTTTCTTTGTGCGAGGAGCCGGAGGAGGAGGGTAAGTTGTTACATTCGAGTGGGGGGAGGCGTTGTATGCGGGCTCTGCTCTCTCTTTCTCTCTCTCTCTATCTCCCTCCTCCCGTCTCTTTCAGTGCTCATTTGCAACCTGTTTTCAAATCTTCCTTTTATCTTATGCATTTTTCGTCGCTGCAAGATAGATACATATAAATGTAAACAAGTTATTGAGTAATGCATTATATTATAGATTACACGACCTTTGTCAATTCACGAGTAACTGTTCTTTAACCTTTGTTGATGTTGCTTTTTTTTGATCAATCGAGTACAGTATAGAAATTCAGGTCATGTAAAAGCGCCCAAGCCGATTTTAAGAGAAAATAACATTCGGGCTATTTTAAGCTTTGGGTATAAACATATAATGTGTGTGTGCGTGTGTGTGTGTGTGTGCGCGCGCGCGCGTGTTAAACATAAGAATATACAGACGGTAAGATACAGATTGTAGACTATTGGTTTTATTACTTTTTGACAGTGCGCCTCCGCCCGTGTGATTGCGCGTAAATGTCCTTTCGCAATAATATTCTCGCGCGCGCGTACGCGGATGAATTATGTGCGCGTTTTAATCTCTTTTTCCTTTTTGTCTTTTGAACAATAAAAGATGGAGAACTAGAAACTCGCGGGGCTGGAGGAATTTATTTCTCGCTGGTGTTCGTATGATATATATATATATATATATATATATATATATATATCCTAATCACCGAAATACCGAAATGTCCCTGTAATCGTATCGTTACGTATTCATTTGGCTATGCAATTAATCTATTATTGTTTCACGAACATTAAATTTGCTCGATATGGCTTGCACGCATGCCTTTACATAAAGATTTAAACGCAGTTTTAAATTTAATTTCGAAACACAAGCAATAAATGAAAAACATTTCTGTTAGCTACTGTAATATATATACCATTACTTTTATTGTCTGTTTTCCAATTGTATTTTTGTTTTAAAATTAATTTCTAATTCTTATAATGATCAATTCTACATATACATTGATGAGTAAAACGATCTATATAAAATTTTTAAGAAAATCAATAAGGTACCACAAGAATTAATAATATCAAAATAAAATTCGAATAATTAGCGGACGTAGGAAAGCAAGAATGGAACATTTTTTTATGATTTTTTTCATGCACAAAAGAATATTTACATTTTTTTCATAATAGATATAATTATATTAAAGAAAATTCCAGATTTTAACAGTATGTGTACTTGACATGCCAATATTTTTACCCTTAGTTAGCGTTTCATGTTCTTAAAAATAACATCTGGTAATTTTTTTTGACCATAGAATACCTTTTAACATGACTGCGGAAGTTGATTATTCACCTCGTGAGACGGTTTACATAAATTATAGATATGAATTATGGATAAGTCGAACGGGGCAAGACTCAACTTATACACCTGTATTAGACTCATCTTTTTCTCCGCGAAGGCTGGCAAATCATATTTTGATTTTGAAGTTAGACTGGTGAAAAAGAATTTTTTAAAGCAAGAACAGAATTTTTTAGTATTAGAAAATAATTAAGAACATCTGTTCATTATTGACGCATCTTAAGGGAAATGTATAATTCAAATAAATAATAGTTCGGGTCAAATTAAATACTGAATTAAGTAAATAAGTAGTTTAGATAAATTGAATAAATAGAGTAGAGATCTTTTTCATGATTTTTTACTTTTTTTCATTATATAAATTACATGAAAGAATAAAAAAGGAATAATATAAATTTGCATCTTCAGATATTTCCATGTTTTTGTCGAGAGATTTTATAAAAAAAGATCGGGATATATTTTTGTTGTTTATGAACTGTCTGTACCAAGATTATATACTTGCACAAGCTCCTGATCGTAATTATTCGCGTAATTTTGATCTTGAATCAAAACATTCCAAATGTTTCACATTAGATCTTCGATGTGTATACATTCTGTGAATCACGAATTAGCTTGAAAAATTAAAAATTTCTCAAAGTAATATAAACCAAATAAATTAAATTTGAAAAAAATCCAATGTTTTTGTTTGTTATTTACAAAAAGTATACTGAATTATTATTTTTTCAATACGATTGGTCTATGTATAAACCAAATAAACGATTTCTTGGAAATCAATCCAAAATCGCAGGAACTTGAAAACAGATATTTTTAGAACAAGGCGTTTTAAACAGATATCCTTTCGACTTTTAGGAAATTATTATTCTAAAGCGACCAACCAAGTTTTATTATAAAAAAATTATATCTTGAATAATAATAAAGAATCATTTATCGAATTCATTCTGCACATTGGCCAATCCTAAGCGATCCCAAAATTTAATAAAATATTTTTTATCGATTTAAGTCCTCACGTTGATAATTACGGGCATGCGTACTTTACTTATTGTGTGGTTACAATACAATATAAAAAAAAGAAAATTATTAATTGAAAACCAAACATTGGTATAATTCATTTGGCAAGCAACGTATATATACGAGATAGAGAGAGACACCCGTGCAAGAAATAGATAAAATTCGTGAGCATATCTTTCTATACAAAAACATTAGGATACAGCATATGATTGACGGACGTCCAGTGTCAATTTCAACTTAATTCTCGTTAACTCTATCTACCTATCTGCACATATA
>JACCIC010000016.1:4767500-4782500 GCA_018907035.1 Sycobia sp. Sy_11 | reverse complement strand
TATGAGAACTATACGTGCGCGGATATGCTATAAATTGTCCGGATTTGCGTATACTTAAGCCTTTCATATAGAAATTGATCGTTGCAGCAATGCGGAATGACACGTGCATACATATACGTTTCATCTAATGAATTCAAGAAAATTTCTGGGATATACATATATATATATATATATATATAGGCGCAAGTGTTTTACGCTTCGTTTCCGAGCCAACGCGGCTCTATTATATCGATCTCGAGCCTTATAGAATTTCTCGATACCGCTTTTTCTCGATGCACACACACACACACACACTCACATACGCATGCACAATGATCGTTATTAATTCACGTCGAAACAGGTTGAAGCACCCCTCGGACGTCGGTACGACGGTGAGGGGGGGCGGCAGTTCCCCCCCCCCTCCCCCCACCATATGCACCAGTCGAATCGATGAAATAACTTATTACCAGCCGAACGAACTGTGCACAATGTACGCGTGTCCGGGGGGAGAAGGGGTGAAACGTGTGCGCCGAATCACGTTTGTAGAGAGCGCTGCGTTCATAAGACTCGGGGCCCCAATTTGCCGGGACGGGCGCTGGCCAATTTCGAGGGACCGGCCGAGGGCGCATTTTTGTCCTCGTTACGTATACGTTAAGGGGATGCCGGAGCAATGTCCGACTGCTTTATCGCCGTGTGGCGTCGCAGGATTTTTTATTTGAGAACGATCGTTGACGAATTTAACAGTTTTTTTTTTTTTTTTTTTTACACCTCAGTGCTAAGAAAAGTGATTATGGCGAAATTGTTCGTTGTCGATGATAGATCGTTTGAAATAGCGCAAATCACGGCTGTGAATTGTGAAATTCGATTCGAGACGATGCAAAATTATCGTCGAATCTTTTATTACGTGGTCACATTGCGCGACATTGCCACGATTCGATTTTACTCCCAACATACCCCCAATGTTAGGTCCCCCCATTTACTCGGTGATGATAAAATTATCAACGAAACTTTATTCCCATTGGTTTTACAGACAATTTAACAAATAAAATTATATACACAGTTCGACTGCTCCAATTTACCAAAGCCCCCGTTGAATTTGAAATTTATTTGTTAGCTCGCTAAAGCGAATGGTTATTAAAAATGTTAATAGTTACAGTAAATATCAATTATTCCAAATCAGACAGTATTCGACCATACTGGAGAAAGCATGCACGAGTAGTTGAAGACTAAGCGTTGATAAAACAAATGCATTTGTTGCATGCACCGCGTGATTTGAACAATCATTTGCTCTCTTGCAATACCTGAATATTACAACATTCCCAAACGATGTCTCGAAAATGCGATCGTATTTAAAATAAATTTATCATAAAACGAATTTTTTCAAGAATTCGCCTCGCGGGATTGTGAAATTTTTCCACGTCTCTCGCACACTCGCTCAAATTGGTTTGCTTTTAACGTCCCCAATAAACGACTGGCGCTTAATCGACCATTCGTCAGAAGAACAATTAAACTTTAATATCATTGCGACACATTCGAGTGATCGAAGTAAAAATAGAAAGCAATCGTGAATGTCGCAAGTATGCGGTAATATTATTGGATACGCTGGAGTTTTGTAGTATTTTGGTAAGCGTTTCACGCGGGTGCGCGAAATGTTTTCGAATGACACGAATTTTCACCAGGACTTTTTATTTTTAAATCTTCAATAAAACTCCCATTTGCGCCGATAAACCGGTACGCAGTTTACTTATTCGTTGCACCTTGTAATCTAATTTATGAAGTAACGATGTTTGTACAATAGTTTAATATACATTCCAAATTTGATGGACGAATAGTTCGTGTAGTCGTTAACAAAGCAATCATTACAAAATCAAATTTTAATACTCTCTCTCTCTCTCTCTCTTGTCGAATATTAGGTATACTATACGTACAAGAATGCCCGATTCATGAATGGCGCCAAGGTTTCGCCGGGAGCCCATGTCCACTTTTTCGATTAGTCATTAACGTGCGTAAAGCAGCTCTCGTTGCGCGGTATATATCGGCTTCGGAGGGGGGGGGAGGCAAAAAAATGTTCAGGATAATATCCTGTTTTATGTATCGAGAGTCCGCTGCCATCAGCTTTCTCGAATGCAGTGTACTTGTACATGATCGCCCGGTCGTGGGAATAGAATTTCTTTATCTCGAGTTTTCTATTGTATATATATATATATACATATGGGTTGTGTGGCCGTTTTTCCTCGATTATAAGCATATAATACATAAAAAAAAATAGACTTGCGCTGCAGGAAACTGCACTTTAGTTTTCATTCGGAGGCAATTCAGATCCGGTGCGAGCTGCCTTATACGAATGACTCGCGGCTTCAAGCACGCTTCATTGTTCACTGTTGTATACAGCATGCGCACTTTAACTTTTCCTGTTTATGCGAAATTTTCACTGTTTTTTATTATGTTAATGCATTAGTTATTCAATCCTAAAATTTTCATATTCCGATATGTGCCTCTACTTTATGCGAGTCTATAATTTTATTTTATTGTTATTTTTTTATGAAGCCGTTAAATTATATATCAATAAAGGAAAATTTTAGAAATTTGAGAAATATGTCTTTATTTTAGTAAAAAATAATTGGTACGAAAAAAATTGTTTCATAAAATGTACATTTATAGGTTTTCTTTATGCTTTCATTTTAATAAATACTGATCCATAGTGGTACATCTATTTTATATGATTCTCAAGGAAAATTAACAGCATACAATAAATAGATTATTTTACATTTTATAAATAATTTTTATCTTGAATTCTATGGGATAGAATTTCTTTTAGAGATTCCTAAATGGAGAGGCCATTCTAGTTCGTTTTTTTCTTGAGTTTTCCCTGATTTTAAAATTTTGTTTATAAAAAAACATTTAAATATCACAAAAGATTACATATTATTTTCCAAACAAGATAACGATTATGTTTTTCTTTTACGTTTTTCGATTGCTAAGAATAATGCTATCTTGAATACATTGAAATTATACTCGAGTAATCGACAAAAATCTAATTCGCTAAATTTTTTAGATATTAGAATTATTGGAATTCCCAAGTCCTTAGTAATAACCGATTGGCATCGAAAAAATCATTTGCCTGGACGTTTCATTAACTTCTCGTCATATCTCCCACTTTTATTTTAAAAAAGCAAACGATTTTTTTTTTAATTTAGTTTGCAATCCTATCAAACTTTCCAATAAATCCTTCCAGATAAAGAATATTTTGCCGCTGAAAGAAATTTTAATAAAGAATCAGAACTCTGGAAATGTATATCTTATCGAGTCAGTTTCAACGGGCAAAATTGGACGTAATTTAGTAATCATGGATAATATAATTTTTATTAAATTTATTACTAAGGCAAGAACGTTAAAAAAAGCACGATCCGAGGATCAATGATAGCTGCACGACGCAATGATCTAGATAACAATTTGCTTCGATCACTCTCTCCTCGAGAAATGGAAAACGATAAACTTTAACGACGATTTTACGAAACGAGACGCATTGACGACGTAAAGTTGGCAGAATTAGACAATTCTAATGGATTCCTTTCCCCCCTTTCACCGTCGTGTTTATATTGCCATGATTATATCTCACTTACGGCGATTAAAACAATATCAGTTTTCGAATATTGCGCTTGAGTGGCGAGGCGCGCGCAGCTTTCTCGCTGTACATCGGACACCCCCTAATGAGCAATCGCTTTCCGCACAAACGATCCGTTCTTCCTTGTATAATTCTCAGTAGTTCTCCGATTTTCGAATATTCTTTTATTATTACGTCTTATATAGGATTAAATTATTTGTGAAATTTTTCTAGAAGGACGTCTAAAGTATTCAGATTTTTCATTTTTTGACTGCAGTGCCTTCATAAGGGTATTCATATAATGTCGACACCAATGGCAAGTATAAAATATCAATTGCACACGAACCTATTGTTTTTCTAGTTTACACGAAAAATTACGATTCCCCGATGATTTCTTAACTATTACACATTTTTGTATCGGATTATTTAACGAAAGCCTGTATGAATACGTTATTTTAAAAAGTTTTGAAAAGCAAAATGACACGAAATACACAATTGAATATACTATGGAAAATGCCGTTTTATCCTAACGACTCCGCATTCACGCAACAGCGAATTCAACCCGTTGAAATGAAACATTTCCACCGTGTATATACATGGCCCTCCTACCGAAATGCGTCACCCAGCATTGAGCGAAAAATAAGCGAGCTCCCCCTCCCCCCCCCAAAAAAAAATTAAAAAAAATCCCTCCTCGACACACAATCGCGGCTCGAAACGCCTCTAATTACAAAGATCTCGTGAGGAGGGGGGGGGGGGTTCGGCGGCTGAAAAAGCAGGACACGAAAAAAAAAGCGCGGGGGTGCGGCGTGGCACACTTGGCCCAGTTGCGAATGGGAACTCTTGTGTGCCCAACCCCCTTCCTCTTCCACCCTCCTGCGCAGATTTTTCCATTTCCTGATGCGCGCGGCAAGGAAGTGCCGCTGCTCGGCGAAACAAATGCGGTAATTTTTGCGAATGCGTGCACGCACGGCTTGTTTCGCGATAAAAACGGTAAAGTACGGTGAAAAATGTACGGCTACGCGCGCGCGGGGGAGGGGCGGAAAAACGAAACACGCCTCGCGAGCAAACGAGAATGTCAAAAATTTTTTTTTTTTTTTTTTTTTTTGTTTTGTTAATCTGCATGTCGATGAAAGAGAGATAGATGGATATGTATATATAAAAATGTTCATTTTATGAACAATATGTTGTACCGAGTAAAATAAAGTATGAATAATTGTGCAAATAAAAATTCAAATTGCAGTTTAATTCTATTTTTAAATCTATAGTTTACAATTAATGCATGAAAGGCTCACGAGAAAGGGGTATGAGAGTTAATATGATGAAATAGAATGAAATAGAGAATGAAAATTATGATGAAGTATTAGGAATTTAGGTAGTGAATTGCTCAGAGATAAGGCAATTGAAAAGGGCGTGTTCAAATGAGAAGAGAGAAAGCAGATTGCGTATGGAGGAGGACAACTCCAGAAGTTTGCTGAAGTTATATGAAAAGATGGGCTCCTAACTGGCTTACTGTGGTTTGGTATAACTACAGTCATAGAGAGAGAGAGAGAGAGAGAGAGAGAGAAGAATATCTCTCAAATCATCAGTCCTGTCCGTGGTCGATTGTTGTCGTTTGCATCATATTTACGAAGCCACAAAGAATCACGGTCGGGAAAGTACCCAATGATACATCGTGGACTCTGTACGTAATAAAGCAAGTCATATAATGACGTGTAACGGTTCACGATTAGCGCGACCGCGCCAGTTAGACGGGCAATAATTTTGCCGACTTTTCGGGCACTGCTTGCTCGAGCCGAGCGCGCGGAGACTGGACGTATGGAGCGGTATAGTAGATTTGCGCAATTTTCATAATAAGTATACGCCCTATAATATGATCCGAGAATCGCTATGCCGACTGTAGTCGGTATGGGGGAGGGTGGATTGAGAGCTTATGTAGCCAGTTAAAGAATCAATCCGCGCGGTTTTTACGTTTGAAAGTATATCCGTTCAGTTTGGAGTATATATATACAAAAATGTGAATATATGACTATATGGTTTCTATCGCAAGGCTATATATATATATATAAAGGCATTGATCTGCTTATCATCCAGAATGCAGATATATTGAATGCGAAAAACTGAGATCCGTGTACCGAAAAGTGTAGTATTCTTCCGTTCCACCATTCGTCTAAAAAGAATATCAACAAATTCGCGTGAATTTCGTAACGAGCCACGCTTACTTACTTCGTTGACGCATAAGCGCGCTGCAAGCCGCGTCCCGTTGCAGGGGGGAAAAAAAACTCTCGGACACTCGTTCGAGAAACGCAGATCGACTGGTATCGCTGGCTCTACCGAGCAGCTGAATAATTTACGGAAAGGAAGGTATCTACCTCCGGTACAATTCCACGCGTCTACGTTATATCGTCGCGGGTATTCTCGCGCTTATTGGTGGAGTATCCTAGAAAAGGGATCTTAGGGACGTGCCAAGCATCATTCAGCGTACAGTTGATTTTCTATTGAAAAGTAATGCCTGAAAAAAATCTATAACGAGGCTTGAGCATTGCATTGGATAGTTGGCGAGTGTTACGGGCAGATTTATGTACGAGATCTTTGTACAATATTTCGGCTGGGACAAATTAATGCAGCGGGTCGGGTATCGGTAATTTCAGATAGAGGAGATTGCCATGTTTACTACGCTCACGTAAAAAAGCGAGGAAAAAGGAGAAGCGTGAGAAAACCCGGAACCTAATCTTTATTACAGTTGTAATGGTTTGGATAAGCTATAGATTTACGAATTACGGTGGACTTTTTTAATATTTCGTAATTTATCTCCGGCATTCAAGCTCAATTAGGCCCGATGTTATCGATATTATTTTAAATGACGGCATTGGACAACGGTCGATACAGTAACATTTGCTTTATCTATTATATGTATATGCGTATATAATGGAGCATAATGCCGATAAAAATGCAAGCGATACCTTCACTATACGTACACGATAACGCTTCATAAAATTATCGCATTAATTTTAAGGAGCATATAAAGGTTTTGCGTATGTTTATATAGAGTTATATATTTTTTATGTTAGTTTTTATAATTATTAATATACTTTTATAATTAAGTATTTTTGTAAGTTTTAGTATTAAAGCTTTAGTATTAATTACAATTTTACGTATAGATACAGGTGACTTGACTTGCACGTTATTAACATCTTTCTTCGATGTAACCAGTAAAGCGACTTTTTTTTAATATTATTTGCTTATCTTATTGAATCGTCATTTAGTAATCTTTGAACGAGCTCGTACGCAAATACTTTTCTTGAACGTTTTCGGAAGTGTCTAAGTCATTGGATGCGTTGTCGCGCCTTGAGAAATGATGCTACTTAATGTTCTGCATCGTCAGATAGCCTGGTAAAATAATTACCAATAAAAAAGTGATAGAGAGACGTGACATATACTTGATATATTCGGATATACATAGAGGATAATGGATCGATGGGATGAGAGTTCGAAACAACTTTAATCATATAAGATGAAGCTCTTGGTCTACGAATAGAGCGCGAATAGTTGTACGGAAATGGCGTATATACCGAAACGATTTTAAAGACATTTCTAACAACAGTTTATCAATGTCAAGGTATTATTATATTGAAATTTAGCATGATAATAAACCATTCGATATTATTATTCGCCTTTATGAAATTGGCTTTATCGTCCACGCATGCAATTGCTATATGATTTTTTTAAAATAATAATCGACATAGTGGACTGAAAGTGGGAAATTTAAGATTGGACTTCCTACTTCGAAATACAGCTACTTCAATGACATCTTTATAATACTTGAATTCGTACATTCGAGAATCCTCAGGAAATTATATATAACTGATTGGTTGATTCCGCATTTCTTATAATCCATTTTTCAAAACTTTGAACTAGTCCCAAGTGCCCTCGATGATATTGATTTATACTTTCAACGTAAAATCGCTTAAACCCGACCTGAAGATCCTATGCGGGCACTTATTTGTTTTTTTTTTCTTCTTCAGCTATGAACTTGACGTATGTTTAATTATGTTCTGTTACAATATTGAATTTTCTAAGTTGTAGAATAACTTCTTCATCTTTTTCCCAGCGAATCAGATATAACTTAGGTAACCGTTTCATCCGTTGATGCGGGCAGTGGGAATCGCAGAGCTATTAAATGTACGTATTTCGCGAGGCAACCCGCATTTCATTCATGCAAATAAAATATAGTGCATCTTCGAAGATGTGGCAAGTAATAAGGCTTACACTTGTTCCGTTATAGTAAACAACGTCTAATCGGCAAAAATCATTTGTTAATACGTCTGATATTAATTTTTGTACAAAAGGATAGTCAATTCAATTTTTCATCTCATTTTGAATGACTGAATTTCGCCAAGAATTCAATATATAATAGATTTCTACCATTTTTGTTAGTACCTCAAACAGAATCTCGTAGGAAATAACTTAATTTATTGCGAATAATAATTTAATAAGCTATTATTAAATTGTATATAATTTGAACGTTGACATATTTGAAGTCACGTTTGACTCCTTACAAATAGCTTGATCTGAGATATTTGAAATCTTAACTCGACGAAAATTATTTCTATTGGATTAATTTTAAATGTTTTTGAATGGAAGTTGACAATAATATCTATGGTCTTTAATTTAACATTCATAAGACTCATTTTTATAAACAGCCATACTTTCATACAATCTTTTATTGGCAGTATCAATGCTTTATACTAAATAATACCTTAAATCGTAATTATAGCAAGAAGTGTTGAATGAACTTAATCGCTTCTTTGTTTCCACTTTATTCCTAATATGGATCGTTATAAATATCTTCCATCTGATTCATGGACGTATATTTAATGTATGACTTGCCATGAAGAATATAAAAGGAACTCCAGCTCTTCAGATCGTTACAATAACGAGGCGGTCACCCCTTTAAATTTTTCTCACATACACTCACTTAAAAGTGGTTCACCGCAACAATTATTGTTATCAGGCCATCTTCACGGAGTAAGTGGCATAGATATTCCACTTTGACTAATATCTTTGCATCCTTTAATTAGCACCTCGTTTCCACTTACCGTTTATTTTTCATTAAATATTAATATAATAATATAATATATAATAATAATATTAATTATATCGCGCTTCATTGTAAGTTATTAACACTTATCAAATAACTTTAAAACATAATTCCAAACGAAAATTGCCCAAAAAGTCAATATATTTAAATATTAAAATTGCAATCAGTTATTCAATTACGATTTGGCATTTATTCGTTCAGGCCAGTATGTCCATAAATCATGAAAAGATGCTTATGGAATATAGAGAGTTCTATCGAAATTCGAAAACGAGCAAAGCTATTTTTGAAGAATTTTAGTATTTCAAACGCATCATATCTCAAAAGTACGGTCGAATTTTCTCGGCCAATTCTTTTTGATCTGATAATGTCAAAATTCAGCCTATTTCGCTAGCTTGATTAAATAATTAGCTATATTTTATGTCCATTCTTCGGTATCAAACATCCACCTCAATTTCCAACTTCCGTCAAAATAAAAGGAAATTGATGTCAAATCGAAAAATAACGCGTCTTTCGTTTCCGTAATAAGAAAGAATTACCTCTCCCTCGCCCTCTCGTCTATTCTCTCTATATTATTTCCCCGTTAACCTTCCCCATTATACAGCTTTCGAATTCTTTCTAGAACGCGGCATCGACGCGACATCCACGAGTCTACTTGACAAAAAATGCCGCGTATATAAAAAACAAAAAAAAAAAGTTCCCCCAAGCCACATTAGCATCCATCGTAGACCCCGACCTAAATATCCCCCCGCTCCCCAGCTCTGATACGGTGGGGGCGCTACGTACGATGCTTGAACTCCGCGCGCGCGCTCGAGAGGCCGAGAGAAATTAGCCGAATTAGAGGAAAATATATAGGTGCATTATACACGCGGCAGAGTTAAGTAGAGGTACAATAGGTGGATGGATTTTACGACGATATCCAAGCGTTAGCATTACGTACTTTTCTCGGAGAGGCCTTTTTGCTTGATATATATAATATATATATATATATATATATATATATATATATATATATATATATATATATATACATGCCTGTGCATGTAGGCGCCCGTATAAGATGTAAAACTATACAATCGAGCCGCGCAACTATCGCGCGCGCACCTGGCGCCTCGATACCTATATACATATACGCCTTCGTTCCGGTGGCGATGGCGTCGCGAAAAAGTGCCCGCCGGCGCGCATAAACAACAATAGCAATAATGCAGCTGCAGCGGCGGCAGCGACGGCAGCGGCAGCATCATCGGCACGTGTGCAATGCAAATGCGCCTCCGGCCCGCGCGCGCGCGCCCCGGCGACCCAGTTCGAAACACAATATTCCTTTTATGCCAGGCACGCGTAGATACGTTCTCTCTCGCTCTATCTATTCACATCTATCTACGTATCTCTTTCTCCCTGTATCGGTCGTTTCCTCGCGCCTCCGTTTCTTCCCTGAGACGCTAAGATTCCTCTCGCCCGTACATGTAATATATATATAGACGCCTTTATAGATTCCTATTTTTCGACCCGATTCCAGAATGCATACGTATATAGACGGCAGGAACGTACGGATGAGACTCGCGTCGCGTCGTATGGGCTTGCAGGCGTCGCATTCCCCTCGCCTATCGCGCGGTATTTTCGGAACGCCGAGGTGATGCGCGCCCCTAAATTTTTAAGCCCCGACGACGACGCGCCTCTACAGTGACTTTCCCTCCGCCGTGCGTCGGTTTCCCGCGAGGGAATCGCGCGCGTTTGAACACGTCAGTGGATGGGCGGGGAGAGGGATTTATGATCGAAGCCGGTTGGCTGCGAATACATCGTCGTCGGGCCCGAAATATTTTGTAAGGGAGATATAGGAGATGTTTCGTTGAGACAGTAGATGATAAAACGAGGACTACTGTATTATTAGATATTTCCCTTTTTACGCGGGATGCAATCCCTTTTAGTATAAGATTGCGAGAATGTAACAAAAGTTTGAGCTCTAGGATGCCTCGAATACTAGAGCAAAGTAGTAGTAATTTAATGATACAAGCTTAAATCCCCATCTCCACCGATTTATATAACCATAGAAGCATAAATATAGCGAAGTTAAATAACATAAAGAACCATAAAAATATATGTCCAAATCTGAATAAAATGATTCTATTGCACCAAATTGAAAATGCCTTTTATAAAAAATTAATTTTATGAAAGCAATTTCAGATTTAATATAAATTGTGTACTTTCAGTCAAAATGAGTTGTTTTATATAATATAAGAACGAAGAACGCTCGGTACAATTCATGCTGTTCTGCCAGATTGACTTCTATAATGAGAATTTAAAAACACAAATTGTTCTATTCAGGGCGATCATATACTTTTCTTATCTACGATTTCACCCAGGTTTACGCATAAACGTTTTCGATTTAAAGTGTTTAGAAAAGGAATACTCATAAATACTAAACGGCGTAGTACTGCAACTAGACGAGTTGAAGAGAGAAATATGATCATATTTCTTTGAATGGTTATTATTAAGTTTTATTTATTTCATATAATTATATTTAATTTTTACAGACTAAATTTCGCAAAGATAAATAATTAATAATTCCAAGTATTGAGTTTTCATTCGCATGATTCTTGTTACAAGAATACTATATTTTTAGTACGTGACAGATTCCATGCGATGCATTCAATAGAGTCGCAAATTTTTCAGAAAGGTTTCTTTTAAATTTGAATGGACTACAGTGAAGCTTACTAAGACGCTCTTCCCGTATAATGAGAGGCCAGCATTCAAATAACTTCTTTGTAACGCAAGGCGTTTTTCAAACCGTAACATTCCGACAACTGAAATGGCACTTAATCGTCCAAGGATTCTTCCAGTCGTGCACATTAGTGTCATCGTAAAAGTGGAATTATGACGAGAATTTGCGAAAAAGATCGTGGTCGAAAACCGGGAAACCTTCACAAATGGCACTATACCCGTATTGATGCCGAGGAAAAGGATGCTAAGTATTTGGCGGGGTAGGACAGGAATTGTTCTTTAGTAACTGTTCAAATCTGGCCAATCCATTAAACTAATGCCGTTAAAGAATTCGGTTAAAGACACCGTCAGTTGTCTACCACGCGGCCGTAGACTAGGATTCTAGAAAGAGCTTCTCTGGGAAATTCAGATGTATCCACTACATATCTGTACACGAGACCAATTTATATTAGATAAACACTTCATTTCATGTATACATAATTATTGTTTATGCTTGTGGTAAATATGCTATACTAAAAAGACCTTGTAGAGATTGGTTTTAGCGATTTGAAAATCATGATTTTAACGAAAAATCAGAAAAATTGGAAAAAAATAATTATACCGAATGAGAACACATCAGTTTCATAATGAGTAATAACAGCAGGGATAATCCATAACCGAGAACATTGGATAACATAGACAAAAATCCCATTGCCAAGGTCAAAAACAACGAATGGAATATTATATTTTTCAATTTAAAAGGAACAGAAATTTTTTTCATTTTGCGTTGTGATTGGTGATTAAAAATGGATACAATACGATAACTTTATGCATAAAAAAATCATAAGGTAAAGGTGACTATACATGAACACCGTGCCCAAATCTATGGTACAATTATGATGCTCTATATAAGGTAGAATTATTCGCATGTAATGAGATCGCCACGATTGTAATTGATCTAGTTGCATATCGAGATCTGCAGGAAAAATATTCAATAAATGAGCACGATCACGTCAATTTGACTTTGCTGCACGATTACAAACACGTTACAATCTATTTACAAATACGAAAATAAGATATCCGAGCGAACGAATCCGTTATCGTGGTTCATAAGCGTTCATCTCCCTATGAAGATATCACAAAGTGTATTTATTCATTGAGTGTCAAAACGATCGCAATTTTCTCGAGATAACCAGTCATGGTCAATACTTTGAATAACATGTTATTTCTACGTAATTTAAGTAATACTTCGATTTTTCACGAAAAGCTATATCCACACTAGAATAATGGTTTGAACGAAATTTTAAAAAACAGTAGTCTACCAGAATTCTATTATATCACATTTAAAAGTATACATGACTGAAATGGTCATAGTAAATCTAATATTTATGTTTTCTAATCAGTCGACTCAGAGTGGTGCAAAATTTATCTTAATAAATGGATTATGAGTTCAAAGCTAAATTTGAGAAGAGTTTTTTACTTATTTTACACATTTTCGAAGATTTTATGAATTTCCCAAGTTCCAACTTTGTAATAACACGATCTTCATCTTCTAATATCCCATAACGTAGATTTTTCCTCTCGTCCATTCGGCGCAATATTTCGTACAAAGCTATTTCTAAACTTGTAAGCTTGTCCTAAAATTGCGAAAAGTTATAAATTTTCAGATATAAGACTGTTTTGTAGAAATAAGTCAGATGACGGCGAAATGTGCAGGCTCCGGGCGCAATTCATATTCCGTCGCTCGAAACAAATTATCGGTCGGGTGAGCTTCGAAGTTTTAGCGTTCTCCGTCTGGACTCGGGAACGAGAGTAGGACAGAGATGAAATAAGAAAGAACGAAGATAGGGAGGGGGCAGGAGGGCAATTTTCTTCTCGCACCCAATGTGTATTTTAAGATTTTCACCTCTCTTTCTGTCTCCCTCTTGCTTGCCTTCCGTCGCTTCGAATATTAAACACCCAGCTACGATTGCGTCTGTGCCAAGACATACATATAATATATAAAGCGAACAAGGCGCTGAGGTCGCGAATATATTTTAATGGCCAGCGGGACGGCCTCGATATATATATATATATATATGTGTGTGTATGATGTATGTATGTATACATACGTGGAAGAGAAACAGGAAGCGCGAGGGTAGGAGGGACGAGAGGTTCAAAGAAAGAGGAGTGAGTGTATGGAGGTTGGGGACAGCAGGAAAGAGATAGAGTTAGCCCGCGCGCACGCATCTGTATTTCGGCGAGTCGCCGCACGGTGGCGTACAGCGGTATGTATGAGTCACCGACGAAAGTCCCGCTCGTATGTGTCAATCTCGCTCTCTTTCTCGCGTCGCGTGGGTTGAACGTACGCGGTCGTTAAACTTTTCGGAAAGAAAACAATAACACGGAGCAATAGAGAGCCGCGCCGCGACGTTGATAGAGACGTCCTAAAAAGAAAAAAAGAGAAAAAATCGCTTGTTTCCGACATTTTTCTCTTCTTTTTTATCTTTTCTTTACTAATCGATAGTTCTTGTTGTGTTGCAGTTGCGCGCGTAGATGTATACAGATTATTAACTTCAGAATCATACCTACCGGTATTTTGTGTAAGATTGCGTGCACATCTATTCTCATATAAAAAATAAGGGTAGAGTTTCGATGTTTTTGTTTTTCTCAGTTGGTATACCCATTGTTAAAAATAGAAGATCCGAACGATAATGTTTGATGACTCTACGAGTTTTATAAGAAAGATAAAAATAGACGTTGATGCACGACAACGTGCTATTGTATCTATATACGTATCTATACTTTCAATTACATTTCGTGCCGAAGAAGAGCGCGTTGCTGTTTGATCAGCAACTAAGCGTCCATTAAAATGAAATAAATTTATATTGGCGCAGACACACAAAGCGTAAAATTTATTTTCTTCGTATAAGCTTTGAAAATATCATATAAATAGAATTTTTAAGAGGAAGCCCAGGGTTAATGAAAGTTTAATTGATTTATTTTTTTTTTATTAAATTTACGGGTTATTCCGTTTAATATAAAATTTATAATAGTTTTTTAATAGAATGGTGTAATAAATATAATCAATGAAATATTAATAGGTCATGTAATTGCTTTATATGAAAATCAAAAATCGAATTATAAATATCAATCAAAGAACTACGATTATTTAAAATACTTTTTTACATCGGTATGTGATATTTATAACCATTTGAAAACGTATTTATAAAAAAAATAGTTAGATCTCCATTTTATTATTCTTTTTTTTTGGTTTTCAAAAATTATATTCGCTTTATACAATTATATATCATTGGGCGAGAAATTGAAAATTTTAAATTAGCTTTTTCTCTGTACCCAGAGCTGAACAAAAAAAGTGTATCCAATCAACAAGAAAATTACACAAGCCGGTAGATATAATAAAAGGCGCGTCTTCCCATCAGCCACCGAAATTTCGCAAATCACTCGCGCATTACGCTTAGATGAGAATTTGTCCCCCCCCCCCTCTCTCTCTCTCTCTCCCCGTCTCTGTCCTCGCTAATTTGTATGTGAAACAGCGATACAGGAAAAGAGAAGAGCGTTCGTGTGTATCGCGCGGCGCTTCGTACATAACACAACGCAATTCGCATCCATATAGAAAACGAGC
>JACCIC010000016.1:4620000-4765000 GCA_018907035.1 Sycobia sp. Sy_11 | reverse complement strand
TCGACGTCGGCGACGCCGCGCACAGGGTCACGGACTCTATGCATCTCGCTCGCTCTCTCTCTCTCTCTCTCTCTCTCTCTCTATCCCGCTCGCTCTCGCACTCGAACGATGCCGATGACGAGGCCGAGTGGGCAGGGGTGAAAAAAATCCATACCGTTGATCATGCAAAGCAAGAGGATACAGAGGAGTGTCCCCCGCCCACCTGTATACAGGTAAGTAAGTGACTTCGCGCATGCCAAGCGCGCGCAGCCATAAGCGATGACTCACGCGCGCATCTCCCTATACCACACTATATCTGTTCATCCGTCCTCGCGTGCAGCGGGACAGCGGGACAGCGGGCTTTTACAACTGATTATCCAAAAACGTGCGCGCGGCGCTGCCTCTCCCACCCCCCTCTCCCTCTCGGCGACTCCGCGCCCATCTATATCCTACTTTCTCTCCCGCATGCATATATATATTGTGTGTGTGTGTGTATATATATATATATATATATATGTTTGCCCGCGCACATTCACGTACGTTTTGCGTTCTCGTCGCACGTCGCCCTCTCGAGGAAAAACAAAAAGACGCGGCGAAACCGCTGACGATGACGGCTCCCGCAGTCCGCGTTCCCCCGTTGCTTGCGGTCGAGGGGGCAGGGGAAATCTCGTGAGAGCAGCGGGGGCGGGAGAGGCACGTAACCCGATCCTGTCACGCATCGCTCCCCTGTCTTATACGAGGCGTTGCGAGCGCGACATTTTTAGCCCCCAGATCCTCGTGCTGGCTACCCGTCTCGTCGTCGGCCACAATGGGGTTTCGTGCAAGTGTGCCCCCCCCCCCGTGTGTGTGTGTGCGCGCGCGCTTGTGTGTGTGTGTGTGTATTTAGCGACGAAGAGCGCGACTGCGGTGGGGCGGGGGGAGGGGGCTAATTTAATCGAGGCACTCGAAATAAACTAGTATAATGTAAATTTCGGGGAATTTTTTTTCGGATAAAAATTCGTGGATGAGTCGTCGCTCGTGCGCTTGACGAGTATGCAAATAGTTACGACCTCTCTATCATAGTCCATTTACACGTATATTCAGTTGCTCAACTCTTGACAATTATAGCGTTTCTTTCGCTTTACGCTCAGCCGCGCATGTCGAAGTAGAATGCGATGGATGAATTCGAGAAGGAGGTATTTTGGCAGATCAAAATTATTAAAATTCAGCGATTGATATTTTTGCTCGAGTTGAATACGATGGGCTATTCGCACCGTGAAAACCATTAAACTGTACGAATAAGCTCGACACGATGTCATTGCAATATTTTTGTAAAAAAAAAACACATAATACATCTTTATGAAGGATTCGGAAGTCTTTATGACATCGTTTGAGGTGTGCGCGTAACTTTCATGAAATCACTTGTTCTCTTTACGAAATCGTTTTGAAATGTTTATGCAATTATTTGATTTAGTTTTCAAGTTTTAAAATTCAAAGAGGTCTGAAACATTATTTGAAATCATTCGAAATTCTTCAATAGTTATTATACTCGTTATTCGTCGAACGAGCAAAACCTTGGTTTCAATTTTACTTTTGATAAATGAAATTCGTTCATACAACATGCCAATAAATTTATACATTAATATTAATTGAACAATCATTTTTCGTGCTAAATTATATAAGTTCCAGTACGCGGAATAGTTGTTTTTTTCTTCTTGTATTTAACTTTTGTATTTAAGACTGATTAGCGTAGCTTTTTTCGTGGCCTGGCGATTACAATACATACGTTTGGATAGTTTCCGATTCGAACGTTACGTGATGTTTCTTTTGAAAAAATCGGTGAATCAGTCGTCTCGCATTCTTAATTTCGTCAGGAAAATTTGATTATACGTGCGTTGTTAACGAGACAGAGACAGAGAGAGAGAGAGAGAGAGAGAGAGAGAGAGAGAGAGAGAGAGAGAGCGCGCGAAAGCTAAGGTAAGAGTTCATCAATTACCGTTAGATTAAAAAAGATTAATCTTTTTCACGTCGTCGACGCTGCTATAGTATCGTATCTTGTGTAGGTCTTTGCATATACGTGCGCGCGCGCGCGTGTGTGGTGTGATTGTAAAATATGAGAACAAATTTACAAAAATTTCTTTTGTGCCTCTACACATTGTCGAATTGGTGTATAATAAATAATAAGCATATGCCTGATGCATCATGTAAATTTGATTGTCATGAGGTAAATTAATGATCTTTGAAAAAGAATGGAATTTACTGTGTTTATCAGTTATATCTAAGATCCTTGATACAGACATTTTATTTATATATATATATATATATATATATATATATATATATATATATTCTTTTTTGAAGCTGAGCTCTGAGCCTCTGCGCTTCATTTTAGACTGAAGAGAAGAATTATTATCGCCTCGAATTCAAACTACAAGCGTTACTAAATACTTCTACAATAAACGATTTCGGAATCTTTTAGAAAATATATAATGATGGCAGTGAAGAGAGGATGATAGAGGGAGAGAGAGAGAGAGAGAGAGAGAGAGAGAGAGAGAGGAGAGAGACCGAGATTGAGAGCGTAAACTAATTAAGTTAAAGCAGACGCCTTGTACGACCCCTTCCTCGGCACCTCCTCCCTGCCCCGCCCGCGCCGGAGCCGCTATACCACCTCGACACGGATCCTGATTGGCCAAATTAATTGGATCGTCGAAATCGAATTAATTGCAAAGCCGAGCTTGCGCTTGACCCCCGGCTCGGATGAATGGACCCGAGAAGCTTTCTAATGGGCTGTCCCCTTTTTTACCGCACGCCCCCGAGAGAGGCAGGACGATGGTTCTCGTTTATATTCAATTCAGCTTAATTTTAATGCGCTGTAATTGCGGCTCCTCGCTTAGCGGTCATTTGCGAGAATGCGTTTGACGCCTGAGATGAGAGCTCGTTTTTCGCGAGTCACTTTGATTTACTATTATTATTGTTGTTGTTCATTCTTGTTGTTGTTATTATTAGTATTATTATTATTATTATTACTATTATTATTTGATATACATGAAAAATACAATTTTAATGTGAAATCTAATAGTTCTTGACAGTGCGTATAAAAAATTACAAAAAGAGTTGCGTAAGTTTGCTGTATCCTACACGAAGAAGTAGACACAGTCGACGAAAAATTGCGCTATTTAGTGTATAATAAAATTTCGACTAATTAAAAACGAATAATGACAGGAGACTGTACGTAACAAGATATTGATAATAAAAATTAGAATTCATAACGATCATTGATTTTGTATCCCTTGAATGATATTGTGTATGCTCATTAAAGCTTTTCGACGAAGTTTGATTATTACGAGTTTCAGATCTACTTTTCCAAATTTTTCTTATAATGTGATGTATTAAATATTTCGTATACGGGTAATTTTTATTAAAATTCAATACAATATATAATACAAATACAATAAAATGTGTTAAATCATTGAATGTTATGTAATATATAACAATTACATAATTGTAGTGAAATTATTTATCAAACATTTTGACTCATCCTTTGCACAAAGATAATGTTGAGAATTTGCTTTGAAATTGATGACTCCGTCTCCTTTTGAAGCTAAGCAAGCGCAATCGTCCAATGAAATTCTCCGATACAACGAGGTTCCAAGAATTTTTAGTTCCGATCTCGAATATCTCGCTAATGCTGTAAACCTAACGCGTCGTTCGACTCGGAAAATTTATTACAAATCTCCGCGCGTGTAAGGAAAAGGCTCGAGAAACATTTATTACATTTATATATTACATGCCGATACTTAAAATAAAAACCTCGAGGTCCAAGAGAGAGTGAGAGAGTGAGGGGGAGAGGTAGGAAGAGGAGTAGGAGGAGAGAAAATATATAGATTTTTAGCACGTGCGCGTGTATGCGTATTGTATACATGAGCGATAGTCCTTCCCACGCGTCGACGCTGCGACATTAATATACTTCGACAGGATATATACGCGCGCGTATATAGAAGCGACGGCAGGCGACGGTGGGAGAGGGAGAGGGAGAGGGAGCATCGACCCGCCGATTATTATCATCCTTTACATTATCTCCCTTTTACTCTCTCTCTCTCTCTCTCTCTCTCTCTCTCTCTCTCTCTCTCTCTCTCTCTCTCTCGTCGCGATCCTTATTAATCGCACACGTCGGATGCTGAAGCGACGCGCGCGCGTTATTATATCGCGGACGCAGCGCTGCGCAGTTATGCGGGCGGGTCGTCGTCGGTCGGAGACTACAATCGAGCCGCTCTCTGAGAATCCGCTCCGAGTGGCCCGACGTTATTATCGAGTGTTTTATATAGAACTGTCTATACACATGCGCACGCGCGCACGCGCACGTTTTGTTTGCCCTGAATTTTTTTGTACGCGTGAATTATTATCCTATGGCTTAGAAATGGATTTTTTTTATTCGATTTTTTTATTTTCATAGATATTGTAGAAATGCCAAGGATTATTTTATATGCAAATATAATAAATTCCATAAAAGCTTCGTTGAGGATAAATTAAATATTATCATTTTTTATTTAAATTAAATTAGCTTAGACAGAGATCGGATGAAATTAATCAATCTATAAACGATTTCTGCTAGGAATAAGTGTAATTGACATTGTATCCGAAGATGTAAACTGTATTAAATTTTTTTTTCAAAATACCACCGTGAACAAAAGCAAATACGTGATTTTATAAAGTGAAGCTCGTAATGAAATTAAAATCATTATTTTATCGAAAATCTCCTCATAATACTACATTCCGTATATCATTATATTAAATTTAATTTATTTAACCCGATTTTAAATTCATTGTATAAAACACTTTTTAGCAAGGATTTCGTAAATCTTGCGCATTGTAAAAATTGTTTATCGTTTAATTTGAATGGGATTGAAACAATTGTTTACGCATTTAATTATCATAGATTCGCAATGCTATGCATTATGAAAGAACGAATGGAATGAATAAACATATTTTCTATGAGCATCGGTGGAAATATAACACTTGAATATTTACTCACTTTTTATATAATATATAAAATATTATAAAAATTTATTTTATATAATTATTATATATTATATATTATATATGAATAGATAGAACGACTTATTACTACTACACCTGCCGATATTTTGATGAGTTAAATATCATAGCGTTTCACGTCGATGGATTCTAGAATTTAAACGAAGACGGATGCTTTGCTGCTTCAAGTCGTCAGTTATCTATTATCATATAATATGACCAATATGATTCTTTCACATTTACAAAATAATGATAAATTTTTCTCATCATATCGTTACTTCATATCGCTTCACTTCGGCCAGTGGAGTGCGCGTTCACTTTAAAGATTAGTCAAATGAAATTCAACATACGTCTGTCTTTACTAGATTAAAAGTGCCCTTCCAGCAAAAGAAGCAAAGACTATCGCCGTTTCTAATTATAATACACGTTCGTGCATACACCATAATGTACCGCATGCGCATAAATAAACAAGGAGCAATGTCCTTTTGTGTATTTAGAACAGAAACAGAGGTAGAAACAGTTTGAGAACGAGAGAGAGAGAGAGGGGGGGGAGGACGAAAACCGCACAAGAAAAATTCCACAAAGGCGCAGACGAAATGCCGGGTGGTTGTTGCTTTTTTTTCTTCCACTGCATTCCTCCCACGCGCGCCGGGGCAGTTTTGCGAAAAAATTACCGGCTCGGGACAAAAAACGGCGCCACGTCGCGACTGCGTGTTTGTTTTTTTGTTTGATGGCTTTTTTTGTTGGTTTTTTTACAATACAAAAGAAAAGTTGCAACAAAGCCGCGGAAGTCGGTCGTCGATAAAAGAATATGGGAAATGCGCCCGTACAAAGAGGACGGCGAACGGAAAGTGTCACTTGGACGATGTTTTTCAGACCCCCATCCCCGCCCCCGCGGCCTCATCGCCGGGATTCAATCCGACGATCTGCAACGAGGGAAGGATGAAATGAAATTTCGACGGTCGGAGGTACGGTTTGACGGTGTAAAATGCGTCGGGATGTGGATTACGTGCGACGGATGGGCAATGCTGAAAATCTAGCTAAAGGTCGGGGAAAAATTGCCAGCCAGGCATCGCGAACTCTGCTACTCCGTGCATTGTTTTACAACTAAAAGCGGATTCGATTCATCGCATGGATGTATAAATCATTTATTAATCGATCAATCGTAGTTTCATATCTTGTAGGGATACAAGATGAAAACGGACTTTTCTTTTTATAGTGAAGAAATATCAGTTTAGTTTGATCAATTGCCAAGGGTATACATATACATGGAAAAATTGGGTACAATCATTCTTTAAATTAACAAATATATAATTGGTTACATGTTAAATTTCACTAACTAATGCCTAAGGAGTCTTGGAAACAAATTTCTATCGATTATCATCATCGGAAGCGTTTTGCACTTTGTACCATTCGTTTTACTACAGTTTGCATTTGAAAGCAAAAGTCAAAAATGAAATAAATTTTCCTCATATCCCCACTAGAACTTGCCTAACAGCTTGTATTTCTAGAAAATTTCTAAAATTATTGTATAAATGTCTTCCGCCTGAGAAAAAAAAGATTTATCTATTTCAGTAAGCAGTATGCCCGACTAGTTTTGCCCGACTAGTTTATGGTTTTTTTATTTCTAACTGTAAAAATATACTGCAGTTTATAAATCAAATAAAGGCTTAGAATTCAAAGTTCTGCCATTGCCACTATAACAGAATGACAATTACCTAAACTATGCAAAGTAAATTTATACCGAAAAAATTGTTTACTCTCTATTAAGTAGTTATAGGTGTGTCTGACTAGTTCTCGAGTCTCTGTACGTCCAATCGTAATAATTCAGCATACGTATGAATTCAAAGGCCGACAAATGAAACGCTCCGAAAAACTGGACCGTCCTCGTGTGACGCACTCGCACAGTTCTGTTGACCGTACTAAAAGTAGTCGGTTTAAATTATAAAAAAAAAAAAGATACTCCTATACATTTCTTATAAGTAGTAACGGTCCGTCCGACCAGTCCCACAAGTACTTGCGCCTCTAGTAGACTCATTCATTAGAGAAGTTGAACGATCGTATGTACGAGCGAAAAGAAATGAGATTTAAGAGCGGCTTCATCATTGACTCTTTTGCCGATTCACGAATCGGGCAAGTTCTTTATCCGAGGATATAAAGGCAAGCGAGAGAATACGTAATGAAGCAGCGAAAGACTCGGAGGAAAAAGAGAAAGAAAACGTAAGAAGCGATTCGCGATCCTCGCATATTTTATGTAAATTATTAAATAATATTTTTATTAACGAGCTCTCTTTCGTCGCATCGAGAAGTGGATTGCGCAGAGGAGAAAAAAAAGTTTTTCAAGGAGAACAAAAAAAAAAAAAACAAACGCAATTCCTTCTATTACGGTAAATAGAACAGGAAAATAAGCAGATGTCAACGAGATAAAATATTCATCGTTGCGGGAAACAAAAAACAAAGCGGCGAGGAGAAGAGGGGGAGCGTTGCAACATAAAATAGTATATATATAGTTTTGTCGCAATTGTTTCAGTCGTCTGTCGCGAACCAGCTAAGCATTTATCTCGTTGTCAGTAAGGAAACCCACACGCATAAAATCTGCTTAAAGCATCACAAATTTTAGGCCCGCGCGCGCGACGATCCGAATGCGGTCATCCTCTTAAGTCGTTTAAGCGCGGTTGGCGAAATCAAAAAAAAAAATAATAATAAAAGAATAAAAAAAAGAAACAAAAGTCAGGGCTACGAGAAATCGAGAGAGGAAAACTCGGTACGCCGGCGGTATTTACAACGAGTTCTCTTCTTCTTCGAGAGAGAGAGAGAGGAACGGGGAGGAAAGAACAGAGATGAGGAAAAGCAGCACCACGGCCGATTACTCTGACAAAAGGCAGCCAACCCTCCCCCCTCCCTCCCCCGCCAATCTCCACTAGCATAATCACCGCGCGAAAAATCACCAGACGGAAAGGACAAAGGATCGGTCGGCGGAGAAATGAGGGTGAGGCAGGGGAGTGGATATCCCGAGAGGGAAAATTCTGAAAAGGAAAAGAAATCCTGGCTTCGGCGAACGGATGTATTAAGGCCGCCGGTCTCTCCGTGGAAAAATAATGAAAAGCGCCGCCCGATGAAAGCGCTGAATTACCGAGCGCAGACGTAGCAAAAGTGGAAGAGGATCCTGTCTGTCTCCACATAGAAGAAAATCCGGAGAGCGGCATTAGCCGATCGTCGACTGAATGTGCGCGAGCCACAGCAGACAGGGTATGGATTTCAAAAAGGGACGGGATACATCCCGTTTTGTGCGAGTCGTTTTTGGATCGATGAATTCGAGTCCAAATTCAATCGACTCCTATTATGTTAGGATTAAAGTCTACTGAAGACCTATTTGTAAATTACCATATAAGTGTGAATAAAAAATTGTGAAATATATATATATGTACATATATGATATTTTTTAAATGCTGAATCTAAAGGTGTTTATTCCGGGTGAGGTACAAATCCATCGATGACGCTGGTCATGTTACCAATACGATGAAGACCTCATTATGCATTTGGATTTTAATTGACTTTATCAATTAATTGAGATTATTTACATTTATCTCCATGTAATTAAGAAAATTACTTCTATACTAGCTACATTAAGGGAGGGTGCTGGAATTGACTTTAATGGAATTTTTTCAATCAAATGAAACACTGACCACAAAACGAACTATAGATACACTCGGGACGAGAACGCTTCCTGCAAGATCAAATTCACATTTGCTCAAGATCACATTTTGCCTAAACGCCTTTCCAGGCGTTTAAAGAATCAAGTGTTTTTGCAAAAGTTTTAATTTTATTATCAGAACGTGTTTCATTAAATCTCATTGCGTATTTGTCAATCATAGTTTTTATTAGTAAAAGTACAGTTTAGCTAATGCACTTAAATGAGAAAATGTGCTCCAAACTAACAAGGAGACTTTCATTGAAAGGGACCGATTACTTGATATAGTAAGAACTGTCAAAGAAGAATATTATCCGAGCTAATTCTAACGTCTGAGTGACGATATCGGCAGTGCTTTATTAAAAAAGAAATCAAAGATCCATCAGTTCAACGGTGAACAACGCATGAACATGAGTTTTAATTGCGTCCTCGTTCAGCATCGTGCGACAAATTAAGGCCGCCCAGATTTTTGTTTCTTCCTTAACATCCGGAAGATATGACTCGGTGGCAAAAAAAAATTTCCAACACCAAAGAAATGACTATATTGGCGAGCACAATGTGTTTTATTAAGAACGCAGGGTATCGAACTTATGGAAAATTGCTGTAAAGCACCGTAACGATTTAAATGTAGATAATTGTGTTTCTTCATTAGGCCAGCCGCTGCTGCCACCAACATCATTATATCAATTATAGATACATCTTACGCATTCGCTTATACAAGTCGATCGCTGCACCGCGATGAGTCCTCTTATCCGCGCGCTTTACGAGCCACAGCTTCAGTGTCACCATCTTGGCACTCGTTTTACATTCGTCATTCATGCGCGAAGCAAGCGGTCGGTTCGTGTAAATACAGGAGACGCAGACATGACGCGCCTCCGCTTCTTTCAACCCCACTATAACTATGTATAATATATAACTGTGTATATATATATATATATACAATAGGTATGGGAAGGGGAGAGGAGAGAATAACGTATTTTTCAAAGAAAGGCGGAGATTAACGAGACGCCCGGCATCGTCCTTGTATCCTAAGCTCGTGACTTTAGAGTTTTCTCCCGTCGCGGGATTTCGGTAAAAAAGGGAGGTTTATCTCGTGGATTCTCGAAAAAGAACGCGTGCGACGGAGCTTATTTCTTAGCTGTCTTTTTTAGCGCCCGATGGGCCCAAAATATTGCGATTTCCGTCCATCCGATAATACCCTCGTCTCGCTGATGCTATTGTAGGGAAAAAATTTTTATTACATCGAAGAACAAAGGATATCTTAAAAAAGTCCAAATGCCCGGGCAACTTTCTGAGAAATATTCTTACAGAAAATTTAACAAAAGCATTGGAAATTTGTTTTTTTTTGGATAGCAATAAATATTTCCTCGATAAAAAAAAAAAAAAACTTTCGTCGTTTTATACATCAAACATATTTCACTGAGTATATTGAAAGTTTTCTATCAATTAAATAGAATGTTGATCTAAACAGTTTATAAAAAGATTTTTTTTTTGGTAATTTGAACAGAAGAAATATAAAAGATAGAAACTGAATCGAAAGTTTAAAAAATTACTTGTTACTTTAAGTGTATCATAAAAATCTTATTTAAAGATTAAAACAAGCTGAAAAGCTTTGTTATGTTAAAATTTTTTTTTGTAACCACTGATTTCGAAATATAAAAATATCCTTCGTTTATCCGATATACGAAATTTTTATACCAATTTATCAAAATATCATTAAAAATCATATTCTCTACCGATTTTCTAATGAATGTATTTACATAAGAAGCGTTTTTTTTTTAAATCAAATGTGACTAAATACACTTTATGGAGAGGATTTTTCACAAAAATTTACTTTTATTTTCCTTAATACCAAATCCTCGCATAGAAATAAATAGGTGGTCAAATGGCGAATTTGTTATAAAAGTGCTTAGTTGCAAAATAACCAAAAAATAAAAATAAAAATAAATTATACAAATAATAATCGTATACACGTACAAAAATATCACATACACATTCGTTTGGTTATGTTTAAATTCGGCCTCTCTAATTTCTATCACCGTGAGATCTCGCCGGACGTCACGCAAGCATGAGAGAATACTATATATAAACGTTTATAATATCCTCTCGAATTTGCATAAAATCCACGAACGCTTATCCTGCAAGTGTGTATGGCGGTATACATACATACATACATACATAAACATATATATATATGCGAAGCCCACCGAGCCACTTGTGCCGCGGGGCAATGCCGCGCGTTTCTTCGCTATATACTCCTTTATAAATAGCAGAGATAAACGGAGTCGGGGGTGTTCTCCTTTCCCCTCCGACCGGAGTTGGGGTGACTGCTCTGTCTCTACCTCTTTCTCCCTCTCTCTCTCTCTCTCTCTCTCTCTCTCTCAGGAGTGTCGACCCGCCCGCCCGTCGGTCGTCTCGACGCAACAGACCGCCGACCCTGCCCCTCCCCCCCTCGCCGAACTCATCTCTTCGGCTTTCGCTACTTCTTTTTATTCTTCATCATCTTCCACCTCTTCTCCCTCTCCTTCATCATCATCTTCTTCTTTTACTTTGCTTCGTCCGTCGGATTATTTTCGCGCGAGTATGTGCCCGGGCGCACTGACTTACGACGAATGAGGGCGCGAGGGGGGGGGGGAGGGAAGGAGGCGCTAGCAGCTCACTTTCGGCAGAGTGCGGGGCGAGTTCTCTCGAGCGCAATGTACGCGAGCTCGCTTAGTTCGCCATTCGAATGTATGTTATCTTCAAAGAGCTGCTGCATCATTCGTATGTGCATCGGGCTCTCTTTGAATCGCCTTTGCTGATTAATCCAGCTGATCGATGAACGGAAATGTGAACGATCGTGGAACAGGAATAACGTATATAAGAGATTTTCATCATCATCTTTTATATAGATGCATAGGTTTTTGAAGATTTTACGAGGCGTGTGTTAATTTTTCACGTGTCCGCACTTGTGAGAGGCAGACGAGGAATTGGGGACGTATGGTATTATTCATTAAAGATAACTCCTTTCATCGCTGACTTGGCGATTATTCTTTAAGAGGTTATTTAATAAAAATGAGTAAATGTTCCCACATATGCAATCTTTTGGAGTTAATATTTTCTGAACGTCTCTCTCCTAACGTTCAAGTAAATTTACAATCCTATAGTTTTATTTGATTTTTATTTCATCGATCGTGCTCTCGTAAATTTTTACTCTAATCTTTTTACTTTGTATGATTTCAGATTTTCGGGCTGCGGGCACTCCAGTTAAAATGTCGCTCGCCCTGTAAGGTAAGATACAAACTTTGCAATATTCACTTTTTGCGAACTTCACTGATTCAACAGAGAAAAGTTTAAATTAGTTTGAAACTTGTTGAAAATTAGCTTTTAATCAAAGCATTTGCATAATTGCTTCATTAATAAACATTGATTTATTTTGCAATTTTAGATCAATTGTGAATAATGTTCGTACAATGGAATTTTTATCTTCGTTTTATGCAAATATAAGTATACACATCATATATACAAGGTGTTCCATTCAAAAAAAATCTTCACAAATATCTTGACATGTAAGTGAGATGAAAAATAATTGAAAAATAAAATTATAGATTTCAGAGACGGGAGGGAGCAACTGATAGTAACTTTAATAATTACCTTGCAATCAAATTGAATGTCATTTGACAGTTAATTCAATTATTCAATATGCGAATACTAACTTTAGACTTTTCGAATAGAATTAATTATTAGTCAGATTTGATCAGATATGACACTGGGTCAAGGTCACGATTAGTTGTCCACTCCTGAACCATACAAATTTTTGATTTTGTAGTTTTCTCTAGTTTGGATCTACACCATTTTTTTACTTATTTAAATTCTAACTATGACCTTGATCATGACCTTCACCCAAGGTCATGCCTTTTTGTAAAATATGTTGTCTTTCCATTTATGACGGTTAAAAATGGGGGATGGAAATTCTATAATTTTTCTATATTTCAAGTTATTTCTCTCCATTGCTCGCTAAGATATTTGCGTGGATTTTTGAAAATGAGACAAAATGTATAAGTAAATTCAAGCATTGCATACTATCGCTTTTCAAGGACATTCGAAGAACTAATTGAACTATATGATTAGCCGTTTCTTTAATTTTCTCCTCGGCCGCCCTATCTATTCAGTGCGAGTAAGTCGAGCGCGTCTTCGGAATTTTACTCTAAATAACGCAATAAATGGAAGAAAGGGAAGCGATCCCAGCGTCTTTGGACGCCCCCCCCCCACCCCCGAAGAAAACTTCCGACTCTTCTCGCTCCCGTTCCGCGCGCCCGTATATAATTACAAGAATCGAAGAAAAAATGTTCGGGGGCGAGGTGGAAATTTTTTACCCCGTCTCCAGAATTTTTTCCACGCCCGCGTTTGCGGCATCCCGATAAAATTCTCGGGAATTTCTCTTAAGACTTTTTCAAGGAACTTTTTCCCCGGAGTCCGCGGGCTTCGCGAGACATAAAGGGGATCCGTGCAATTTGCGCTCGAGAACTGATATGAACTCGTTGCCCCGGGGTTTTATCGATTTTGGAAAGTTTTTAGCATAAAGTAGTATTTATATTAGTTTTTTCTTTTACGTACAAATAAAATTCTCGAAATCGTGGATTCTATTTTATGGTTACAATTGATTTTGCCATGTAATAATTTAAATCAATTTCTACAGTTGAATGAACGACCTTTTTTTTATTTGCAATAAGACGTTTGAAATTGGATGGAGAACATTTTATAAAGAAATTGCAATTTAATAAAATAATAGAATTTGAATCCTCTTATCTCTTACTTTTTATACGACTGAATTTTCTTTTTCTCATTATCTTTAACGAAATATTTGTTTCCTCTATAACTTTATAATGACGTGATTAATACTTAACCTTTCATTGTGTTACAATCTAATTATATTAATTGCAGTTCCCGAGTATCTTCATATAACCGGATGTAATTAATTCTTACATTACGACAAAATTGTCCGTACCCGAAAAGACGCGGGGGATGTAATTTAAGATTGAGAAAGTTCGTTCTTCGAAAAAAATGTGTATATATATATATATATATATATATATATATATATATATATATATATATATATGTCGCAAGGAAAACCGAATAAGTGCACTATATATATACGCAGCCAGAGACATAAAATTAACCTCTTCTCTTTTCCGTTTCTGGTCACAATCGTCATTATAAAAATCGCTCTAACGTGCGCGCGGGTGGCGGAAAAAAAATATATATATAGAACGAAAGCACTGATTCACTCTCGATTATAATCAAGATATACTAATCAAAACAGTTCTTGAAAATCGTTCTTGAATCTGGGTCACCTTATTTTGTACGCTAGCGTGCGTTGTAAAAAGTGTGCGCTGTATATCTATAAAGCTAAAAAAATGAAAGAAACGTTACGCGCGAGACGAGACAAAGCAATTCGATGTTCCGTTGAATTAAAAATATTACATATTTTATTAGTATGCAATGTTTGAATTTTTTTCCCTCTATGATCTTGTTAGAAGTTCATCCGATTTATTAAACCAAGTATGAAAACATTAGAAGAATAATTGATAATAAAGATTCATTTCGGTCATTGAATAGTTCGGACTACTATTGTGTCTCTTATAATCGCTTAAAATTAAATAATTAAATAACTAACATTATATTAATTTCTAGCTAATTTTTTAATTATTATATTAAATGTTATATTAAGAGTTTTACCTTTATTATTTTTATACGATGTAGCCAGATCTCTACCAGGAGTTTTTAATTATGTAAAGAATTGAAATATAATAACATCAAATTCTAAAATTTGGAAGAAAATATCTATGATTTAATATGGATATTATAAAGCAATAAATTAAACATACCTCTATTTCTAAAATATGTCCAACCATTCATATGTAGAAATGATTAAGTCGCTTTAAAAATCGTTAAAAGTACTCGTAATACACTTTCTTCGGGAAAATCCCCTCTGTGTGTTCATTCGACCCCAATTGCAAATTCAGTGCCCACATACAGGAACTAGAGCTAGAAGAATTGGGAATGGAATTTCACCCGGATCTGGAAAATTCTCTTTATCGTAATCGAGCAATTCAAATTATTCGACGATGCATTCAAATTGTATCCTTTAGATGTAGCTGCCTTTGTCGCATCACGAATTTTCGGTAGCACGGATCTGGATCGAAAAATTTGAATATTGGGTCGTTTTGCATTTCGGTCTCAGCGTCCTGTCTTCCTCTTGCTTTCGGCAAATCTCGTTAACCTTGACTCCGATTATGGACGACTTCCTATTCTCCGCGGAATATCGATTGATATTAAAATTTTAAGCGCCTCATTTTTTGCGTCCTTGTAGACTTTCACTCGAACTCCTCAATATCGGGCTCTGATGCGCATAATATTAAAAAGTTCTAGAGCGTGCTTAATTCGCAAAATTTCGTCATCGTCATAATTTTGTTTGCGATAAGATTACTATCTAGATTTCCTAATAGCTTCCACATTCGGCCTTTTTTCGCTGCCTTACCAACGAGAAACCGATATATAAACATCGAATTTCATACCGCGTCATCACATTCTTCGGAATAACTCGTGTATGCTTTTGAACTTTTGTAAAATGAGAAAGTGAATCTGATCCTTGAATTTCCTAAAAACTATCTTTAGCTCAAATCCAAGAAATTTAGCATGTAACTATTCAAAGAGTTGTGACTGATGATTCAGAAAATACTTTGTATTTAAAAATGGTAAAATTAATAATTATTTCAATATCTTTATAATATAATTAATGAAATACCTAATTAGCCTATTGAAATATAGTATGATAATTAAAAATTTTTAAATATTAGTCAAGTTTTTGAACTTCTTGGTTAAATGATAATTAACAATTAATGAACAGTTGAAAGTATTTTTTCTACGAAAAACAAATCTATACGATCACGAGTTGAAATTAATGATCAGCGTTCAATTGAATCTATTGTATAACGTTCCTCTTAACGAAGTTAATTCACTTCGTTAGTGAGAATCGATATGAAGTTCGTTCTTATTCTCATTATATTGCAAAACCGTTGGAGGTCGAGCTGCATGCCATGTATGTTTCGACTCTACCTACAGAAATCAGTCAATGAAGAGACTCTTTATCTCTAAAATAAATAAAGTACAATTATTATCACGTTCACATGGATTTAACCCTTTTTTATTGCGTATAATTCATTTTTTTGTAATTTTGATTCTGGATCAAGGCAATTCTCTCGTTTTTTAGAACCATTGTGAACTGGGTTTAACAAAAAAAGAGTATAGGACTTTGGACAGCTCATAGCGATGGTATTTGTGAACGAATGTTTTATATCTAACGTGGTTGATGGTATATCCGTCGTATTCGGCAAAGTTTTCCATTTTACCATCAACAAGTTCACGTTACCAAATCGTTTAGAAATTATTCAAATCTTGCTATCAAAATTCAAAAAGTGCTATTGCTTATATACAAAGTGCATTTTTTGCTGGGAATATTTTCGACTCCGCGTCCACTACCGGTTATATTTGATGGTTTGCTTTTTGGTGAAGTGAATGTACTTTTTAACTGTGGAATTATACGACGTAAAACAATCTCAGAAACAACGAAATCGAGACTACAATTTGCAGGTAAGGTTCCTTGTATAGCAAAGACACTACTTGACATTTGGTGGGGAGTACGGATAATTGTCACACGCTATGGCATCCTAAACTTTTTCATGACCAAATTGGAAACCGTACTAAATAGAGTTCAGAAGGGATTCTAAGAATGATTTAAGACACGATCCCTGTGAGTTGACAAAATCTTATCATCAATATTGATAGACCTTACAGTATATCTAGGGCGAAACGTCCAAAAGATTCCATGTCTAACTTTCATTTTGCTTCTATCATTTTTCCCGTCAGTACTTCTTCTAAAGTAAGAGTTTCGGAATTCCGCTTCATCACCTAATGAACAAGTCAGTGCTATATATCGGTTTTGCGAATCCTTTCAGGTATCTCAAAGCATATTTTTGGTACTAAAGTGTACACGCGTTACCGATCACATCTCCATTAATAAAGTACAAAGTATAACCTAGAAACCAGAGATTTACAAGCGTTTACTTTTCTCTCCTATATACACATATATAAATATACGTACCTCGCTATTCTGTAACGTCCCGTCGGTCTCTTCGCATTGCCCGCGCGCCAGCGAAAGGGGGAAGTGAGTGTACATGGGGCACATATATAAGCAACGCTCGCCGTGCAAGTTATATCAAGGAAGCAGCAAACAGCAGGAGGAGCAACATCGACGATCCGCTGCCAGAGTACATGTACATATATTATTATATATATGTATGTAATACACGGGCGGCTTTCCAGCGCGCCCAAGAGAGCGAGACCGCGAGCTATACATAATAATTCCGCCAGGCAGCGAACGCGCGCACCAGCTGGAGCTCTGGCAGGCGCGAGGGGAGGGGGTAAGGTCAAGGCCGTACGCGCGCGCGCATATACACACAGGTTGAGCGCTTTCGCGCGCACGCACACGAGTGCAATCGATGAGATGCTTCGCCACCCCCCCTCCCTCCTACCTCTACCACATCCTCCTGCAACGCAGCCATCGGCTCAACCCGCTCTTCGACTGCTGTTGCTGCACCGGCCACGCAGAAGGGAGCAACAGTAGTAGCAGCATCCTTCCTTCTTCTCCTCTGTGCTCCGCGTGACGGGTCTCGCCCTTGCACGAGAGAGAGAGAGAGAGAGAGAGAGAGAGAGAGAGAGAGAGATAGAGGAGGTCCTCTTGGCTGGTGTGCGGCGCGACCACTGCACAGTTGCCATAGGAACAAGTAGGTTCTCTCGCTTTGGCCTCCTCCTCCTCTTGCCTCCCTCCCTTCCCTCACTCTCTCTCTCTCTCTCTCCCCCTCCTGACCCATTCCCGAGACGAGGATTCGCGGATACAGCCCCGCGCCGGAGCCCTCCATCAGTAGTGCATCCTTGCGCCCGCGCACCGGATATATATATGCATATTTGTGTGTGTATGTGTGTGCGCGGGATGACGAGGAAAACGCGCTCACGGACGTTAACGCGCGCAGTCTCGAATTCCTGTTAATGCAGTGCGCGAGGTGTTCCGATAAAGTGTGATCCGATAATGCGTATGTTTTGTTATAATTATATCCGTGCGAACGCAAGATAGACAGTGGGTAGTAATTTGGATTTTCTGTGAGCAAATAATGGATTGTTAATAGTTGGTGCGGTCATTGTACAGTTTAAAGGAACCGCATTGTGTTAGATTCGGTAGCGTGATTTGGGCTTTTTATTGTCGGAAAATATATTATTAATATTTCGCTTTCCTTAATAGAAATACCATACTGAATGATACGATGTAATTTAAAATTGAGTGTTAGAGAGAAAAAGATGAATTACTTTGATTAATAGAAATGATCAACACGATGATACTTTGCATACTTCTTATATGATTGCTTGTTAGATTTTTTTGGTGGCCTATATTAAAACATGTAACACTATGAATTTATCATAAACAGTGATCTTTCAAAATCATCGTTAATATCGGCTTGAAAATAATATTTGCAATTAGATGATCCTATTTTATAAGCTCTATAAACGCGTATATATTATTTTGAATTATCATTTTGAACTCGGAAAGAGAATTTCGTGTAGACCTAATTATCAAAAGAAAAGTTGTATTTTATTTTTTAGATTATTCTAAAGGAAATCTTTGGATTTTTACTTTAATTGGACATTCCATATGTAGAATTCAATTGCTTAATTGTATAAATTATAGTTATTTTAACAATACCCATCAAGTCGAAGGATCATCCAAATCATCGAAAATAATAAGGCGAATATCTTTAATTTAAGTTTGAGTATTGAGATTTTGTTGCTGATCATAATTCTTTCGCTTGTTGATCATAAATATTAATGAATAATTCAAACTCATTAAAAAAACTCTATCTTTAATTTATTAATGATGGAGACTAATTATAAGCCAATTACAGTAGTAAAAATCCAAACATAGTTTTAAAATAAGGATTCAGTTCGCCTAATATTCTATGGTATCAAACAGTTTTCATACCATATAAAGATATCGGTATATAGATATAGGTTTGATACCATATAACTAATTTGCCAAATATAGATTATCGAACTTTCTCGTAAACGGCAAGGGTTCCTCGACAAAGGAAACCGAATACTTCGGCGAGGTTGTGGGCGCGAGCGACGTGACACCCCCTCTTACGTAAAATAAAAGAACAGTGCCCGGCGCTACTTACAACCCCCGCGTACCATCGAGTCACCCCGGTCTACACGTTGCACCGGCGAAAGAGACAAAGGACGAGCGGGCGCGCGTTAAGGGGATCGAGAATTAGGAAACAGTCGAGCGCACCCCGGGGGTCCGGGGCCTCGGCTCGGCGCGCGTGTCGCGCGCTGCTCTCTCGGAAAGACAACGGGGCGCAGAGGCGGCGCGCGTCGACCGACCCGACGCACGGAGGCCCTAAGGTCACGGCTGCCGCCCTAGCTGCTGGTACGCGCATCGATCGAGCTCGGTCGTCTCGAATACTCTCGTTGCTCTCGCGCGTACACCCTCGCTCCGAACCCCTCGCTCCTCGTGCCCACAGCTCTGGGAGTCTCGTCTCGCGTTGCAATCGCCGAGTGCAGGACGGGAAAAACTGTCTACGCCAGCGCTTTCGCCAACAAAGGCTTTATACCCAGACCGTCGATTGAACGATACCGTTGGTTTCGCGTTGCCACCATTGTTTGCCGGAGTGGATTTTTGTATGGGCATCGAAGTGACGTTGAATTACACGCGTCCTGGTGTTCATCATTGCGTAGTTTCAGCGTTTTTAAGGGTCGCCGTGAAAAAAGTTCGGTTTTTCGACAGTTCGATCATAGTTCAAATTCAGTCAGAAAGGAACATCTGATGATATATTTGGTTATGAATCAATCGGTAGTAAAATTTAGAAGCAGCATTGTTTCCTTTTATTAAATTATTAAAAAATCATCTCTACGTAGTGTTCTCAATGTCGTCAAAGCTAAAAAATTTAAAAAATACCAATGACGGATTTCCAAACTATTTTCACTTTTATATTTTTTTTTTATTAAAAGAACTGTAAAATTTTGACTTGTATGAATTTACTTGTCTTGGAGTGTATGAATTAACTTTTATAGTGAGTTTTTTCATTAGTAATCACCCCAAGATGCATGGTAAATGTCACCTTACTGCAAAAACAATTCAAGCAAAATTTTATATTTATCAAAAAGTTCAAAAGCTATATACTCAATCGAATTTTTTGCAATGTGCCTATTTTCATACCAAATACATATTCGTATGTTTTATCCCTGAACTCTCAGTAAACCGAGATTGAACAGGCGATCTTTGCGGTGACTCATTACTCTGACATTTTGTTTTCCCCCAATAAGATTTATGAAACAACTATTATTTCCTCTGTTGTTTTTTTTTTTATTTATTTTTAATTCTTTTCTTCTGGACCACTAAATGTTCTCATGTTTTACTCAAACTCTTGAAAATTGGCAAAAATGAAATTTTGCACGGTCATAAACTTGAAAACAGCATCGTCTTCCGATCCTCATCATCGAACCCCTTACAAGCCTTAAGTTCATAGTCTCGAAGATATCGCGGCTCTCATTGTTCTTTCACAAGGGGATACTTCTGAACGGTATAGTCATCTTCGGGACCCCTCTGAAAAATCCCCCGTTCCACTTTCTTGCAGTGCACCCTGCGTGAAAAGAAACTCTGGTGGATCGAGCACTTAATCATCCAGTCGTCAAAAAGAACAATCGCCGTGAAAAGTATTATCCAAAACGGACTATATCCAGTAAAATAGTTCGCCAACCAGACGAAAAACTCTTCCGCGCGTTAAAAGAATCGCGGCATAAGCGAAGGGAGAAACAGAGAGGAAGAAAAAACCGAGCAACGACATGTCCTCGGCGCCGCCGCGCGATCATGAGCATCCGCGCGCGGAGAGCGAACACGGCGGCGGTGGCGCCAAGGGGAATTACCCCCTGGTCGGGGTCTGGCTGCGTCGCCTCGGCGAAACGTATCTGGTAGCTTGGCTGCTTGACCTGTTCCAGAGCTCGGGCCATCAGGCGATGGCGACCGCGGCCACGGGCCCGGCCCACCAGGCTGCCCCAAGCGGCGGCGGGGGTGGGCCCCTCAGCTTCATGGGCTGCATGAGGGAGTCGTCGCCGCCACCGTTCGACGAGCAGCCGTCTCCGGTTCTGCTTCATCGTCCGCAGCAGCATTATCAGCATCACCATCACGGCAGGCCGGTCGGGCTGCCAACCGGCGAATTCGCCGCCCTCGGCCAGGGATTCGACTCCATGCCCAAAGGTGAGTCGAAAATGCTTTGTTTACTTTTATGCCCGATATTAAAGTTAATTAAAGATTCAAGTTATATAACTGAAAATCATGAATTAGGATACTATATGGAAAGGGATAAAATTAATTCATATTCTTTCACTTAATTTATTTAAATAATATTATATCGTTCTTTAATGTATAATCTGTGACAAAAGTGTCGATACTTTTCAAATAAATTTCTACAACTCGGCATGAATCGAGATGAATGGCAGATAGAAAAGTTCGATTAAAGACGTCGGCTTACATCTTCGAGTATGACCGCTATGGCTATTTTTCTGAGTCAGCTCGGTTTTATAAATAACAATTTCTTATTTGCCTAATGCAAAGACCAAAAAATTTTACGTTGAGATATTTATTTGATTTTGGGTTAAGGTAACTCCATGAGATCATTTCAACTTTCTCTCAAAGTATAGCAAAGCAATTCTCCTAAATAACTCTGTCGAAAAGGTTCGAAATGGATAAAAGAAAATTTTATTAAATCGAACTAGCTAATGACCTTAACATTGATTACCTTGAAATTGTTTACCACAAGCTTTTATTCCAAAAATGGAAGCTCTTATTTTATTATACGGGGCAATGCAAAGGAAATATTTTGCGTTCAAATATTTATTTGAATTAGATGGATCAAATTGAGCCTTAGAACGAGTGCTCTGGATACTCGGTGTGCCCAGTGAACGTTATAAATTTTTCGAAGAATAAATCCAAATGAACCACTATATAACTTTTGTAAGAAGCATTTTCTGAAATAAGGCGACTGTGGAAAGTTACACAGCCGTATCATTATAATGATACAATAATGCACAATATAAATTTTATTGTATATACTCGACCTTACCTTCAATACGCTATCGTGCTTTGATACTGAAAGATCCTTACAACTAAAATATTCAGTAGATTTTACAAAAATTTTATGAAGCTAAATTTTTATCATGCCAAACTATTGCAACTGTATGAATGCCAATTGTTTCAATTCAAATATTCCATAGAGTTAAGTTACAGAGTTGATTCGTTGAAGGAGGTCATTTGTTAAAACAAAGTGATCCAAGTTTTTTTCCAATATTCTATAAATGAAAGGGGAATCTGCAGTCACCGGATAATAAGCAAATTGCTCCCATCTTGATAAAGTTTATGAAATATAATAATTGACTTTATTGTGCTAAATGCCTCTTCCATCTGAGCACATTTTTTTTATCTAGTTTATAATTTCGAAATGGATATTCAGAACTCTTTTTGTTAAAAATGTTTGGCCAGCGTTTGGTCGGATTAACATAGAATATCACATATCAAAATAAATTCTATTTTATTAAAAGAGGAAGCTGTTTGGAAAATATTATAACTTAATTCATTATTAAAACTTTCATTTTGTTGCTACATAGGTAACAAACTCTAACTTTAGAATATGATAGAACAATTCTGTATACATTAAAATAAATATAAATGATTACTTTCATATTTACGCGTATAATCAATGAAATTTGTCGACTTATAATTCGTATATCATTTTACTAATGCCAAATAGAGCGTAGAGTTTAACTTAATGAGGCAAGATCCATTGAGGGGTATATTTATATAAAAAAAGTGTTGTAGATCACGCAAAGATTGAAACAATTAAAAAATCTTAGGATGCTGTGCAAATCGAGTTGAAACTAAATAATTTGCTCAAAAAAATAAATAGAAGAAAGGTTCATTATCAAGAAAAAAGACAAGTTATTCATTTTTTTATCTTATATTTCATGAATTTTATCAAAATGGGAGCAATTGGTTCTCCGGCGAGTGTATAAAATCCTTGTCAATTTATCCCTTGATCGAAAATGCATTGCTCGAAAAACCAAAATCATATGCCAATTTAACGAACTAAATTTTGGTCTTATTTGCTATAACTCTGCCAATAATCATATCTCAACAGTTCCGTATCCTAACGTTTCTGAAAATACTGACGCGATACAGTCGCGAAATTCTCAACCCGAATTCCAGTTAATCATATTTCCTCCCTTATCGCTACTCGGTCATTCGAATTTTTCGCCGAACAGAAATTCCGGTTTCCGGCATTATATCCTTCCATTGACGATAAAGTAATTTTTTATTATTACGTTATCTATAAGAATTAACGATAGCGACGAAGTGCTGCCGGAGATCGCTTCGATAATGCGGAATCAGACAAGGCAAATGCTCGAATTATTCTATTGAGAGAATAATTTATTATCTCTGAAATGGTCTTTGTGTCTCGTGAAAATCAAAAATTGTTCCACTTTAACATAGGGATTCGTTACAAAATTATTAAAGGATCTTTTAAAAATGAATTCGACTTTATACAGACACGCGCGGACGTTAATTAATGCGACGCACGTGAATCGCCCGCGCCGACTTTCCAACCGTTTTGTTCTCTCGACAATTTATTCCGAAGTTTCCTTTCGCGCTGTTAAACGAAAATAAAAAAAAAAACCCCAAGAAAAGAAAATAAGGAGGATAATAAATATATAGGCGTATTTATTACGGAACTTTTCATATTCGCGGCACGAAACACTCGCGTTGCCGGCTGCGGATTTTTTTTCGAAACGGCGCTCTCTTTTCATGCGCTGCGTCGGGATGTATATTCAGTGCGCGTGCGCGCGCAGCGCTGCCGCCTCGATTAAAGTCACGACTAGAAAGAACGCGAATGCATAGTAAATCGTGTGGAGGCTTAATCACGATTTCTTAGAATGTGTCTTAATTTCTCTCTCTCTCTCTCTCTCTCTCTCTCTCTCTCTCTCTCTCTTGCCCTATGCAAAATTAGTATAAAACACTGAAGTATAAAACTTACCGAAGTATGAAACACTAAAGTAATATACTTTTGATAAATTTCATTTACCCGCATTTTATCCGTTATATTATGCGAATGTATTGGCACTATTTTCCCGAAATTCGTCGAAAAGATTCCGAAGCTCGTTTCGTCGTGACCTCGATTTTGGGGGGGGGGGCGGGGGAGCGGATGCCGATCGAGAATCTACATTGTACACACATGACTGTGCTACATTGTGCTTAGCGTTAGTCAGTTATTCTTTCCATGCCATCGATACTCGTCAACGATTTTTTTTCGCCACCGCTCCCCCCACCCCGCTCCTCTTTCCACTTTCAATTTCGACGATAATCGGCATACAGCGCTAATTACATATACTTTATACAGCGCGGGACGGAGCGCAGCGATACTCCCAATCGACGGGAATGCATAGAGGCGTTTAATTGTTTTAGCCGCGCGAACGAACTGCTTCGTATGTGCTGCGATTGTTGCCGTATATTGCAGGGGTGGGGGCGTAGGGGGCGTATCGGGAACAATGAGCGGGCGGCCGCGTACTCGCGCGAAACGTCACGATCCGACTACGGCGATGGAATTTCATCGCTTTCGAGGTAATACGGCACTTCGGGGTCGGGAAAAACGAAAATCCAATTAACTGGGCGGACACGTACAGCGCTTCATCGAGATGCGTAGGAGTTATGACAGTGTTAATGCGCGTTTCGTGTGCAATTGATCGATACGAAAAAATCGAGGTGAAAACTTGTTTTCTGCTTTTGGAAATTTCGAACGAATCGCCTTTACTTAATAGGGTTGGACGAATCGCCAATAGCAGGGCTTTTGTTTTCATTTCAAATTTCCAGTTTGCCGCCCTGGATTTCGTGGGTCTTCATCAAAAGGCACTATAAAAATTTTTTTTCAAATCTCGGATAACCCGAAGCATCGCAGTACTTTCCTTTCAATTGTCGAATATCTATCTAACTGCTTGCCGAGAGGCCGCCTCCTCGAGAAGCCTCGCGACGATTGGCCTACCGGCGTGCGTCCCGGTCAGCCGGGAAAATGCGTCGTTACAATTCGACAGGATCGAGAATAATTTTTGATACCGCCCTGCCCGCCATCTGCGCCCGTTCGCATGGGTGCGCGTTGCGCGCGCGCGCGCGCGGCCGCGATGAAACGGGCGAAAAACGGCCCAACCCGTCGTTGGCGGTCGCTTTCGACTGGTTCGCGCGCGTATATATATATATATATATATATATATACACACACACGTAGAGCCCGAAAAATGCCGGGCGAACACGCCGCGATTGCGTTACGGAGCGCGGACGCGCGTCATGCAAATGCACGTATACCGAGTACGGCACACTTTCCGCAAATGGATCCGGAAAGTACATCTGGCGCAAAACTTGGGGGGGGGCGGGGGAGAGGGCATTACGACTTTTAGACCGCGACCCTCCGTCTCCGACTTTGATGTTCCTGTCTCCTCTCGCTCTGGTTCTTTCCATCTCTCTCTCTCTCTCTCTCTCTCTCTCTTTCAATAGGCCGTTTCATCGATAAAATTTTTGAGAAGGAAGTATATACGTATATACGTGTATACAGTTCCTTTTTCCTTTCGGAGTCGCGGGCGTCTCGAAAATCATCATCCCGCGCTCTATACGGCTATAAATAATAAAGCGTCGAGGGGAGGAGGGAAAAAGCACCGCCGCCGTGCTCCGTACTGGTACGTTTTATTGCTTCGACAAGGTTAAAACGGTCATATCGTTGCGACAGCGGACGCTTATACACGACCGACCCACATAAAACTCGGCAGCGAGCACTGATAAGAGAGAAATCGCCATATATATATATACTGCTCCGTCCAGGGATTTAATACCCTTTGTTCGCAGCCGAAGAGCGCGCGCGCGCGCACACAGACACACACAGACGGGCGCACGCACAAACACACGGGCGGGAGTCTGAGCGCGAAGATTTACGCCAGGTGGGAAAGGGGCCGCAGGGAGGAAGGCGGAGGAATTCGGTGGACTCGTCCGTGAGAGAGGCGGAGGGGAGGAGAGAGGCAGGCAGTGCGCGCGACCCTGACCCTGTTCCACTTAGCCCGCGGGGCGCGTATGGGGTCAAGTTGGGCGGGCGGTCGACGTACAATTTCAGGGCGCGCGTGCGCGCCCGTACGCTCCACACCGGGTCGTTGTTATATACACGTGTATGTAGATGTAATTGGCCGTCGTGGATCGGTCGAGAACGCGAGCTGTCCTCCCTGCGCCTCCCACGCGCTGCGCGACGGGATCGCGATTCCGGGAGCTAATGTGATTTGTTTTTTTTTTTTTTTTTTTTTTTTTTTTTATAATACCGGCTGCGTACGCGGCGGGACCTTGGTAAGTCTCGTTTTAATTGGATTACGTGGATAATCCAACGGTTTCCTTTACGTACGAGCTGATCTATGGTATTAGAATGGAGGGAGGGGGGAGGATTTGAGAGGTTGGCGGAAAATTGATCAAAAAAAAAAAAAAAAAAAAAACACGAGTTGTGGAGATGATATTATTTGGAAAAACGGTGGGCATTGCTGAGCAAATCTAGGTCTGGAAGTTAACATGGTTTTTCTATATAGCTGATGAAATTTTAATTTTAATTTTAAACAAAAAAACTAAATAATACACAAATAATTTCACTGAAGTGATTATTTACTTTTTTTTTGTTTACTATACAGAAAGACAATTGAAACTAAATTAAATTTCTGGTTTTCATTGATTTCCATTGATTTTCATTGTAAGAAGATTATACGAAACCAATTCGATAAGTTTTTTCGACTGTTTTTCAGAAAATTTCGATGCGAAAAGTTTACGAAAGACAATCCACAGACACTAACGAGATTCTACACATCTCATTTGTTTTTGAAAACGCATCGCAAACCTTAAGGAGAATACGTGACTGGCGGTTGGTACATTTTTTTACTAATTACCAGATAATGTACACATAGAGGTCATATTACATCCATCATTATTATTTTTTTCTCCTGTTAATTATCGGTTGTGTACACTCGGCTGCTCATTGCTTAGCCTTCTGCGCGTTACTCATATTCGCCGGCTATCCACGTATTGTCGACTCGTCTAGCTTTTTTTTTCTTTTTTACAACCGAGTACGTAGCGAACTCGTAGTCACGGTTTAACGAAAGTAATAATAACGATACACCTTAACGATTTTCGAGGTCCGCATTACTCGAGAAAATGGTTGATATAATGATTGGTTAATGGTTACAATATATATATATATTTGTTGGTTTGTTAAATAGAAAAGCTTATTTTTGAATCAAAATTCGAAGAGACCGAAAAATGCGGTCTATTGCATCTAATTACGGGCGCTCAATCTTCCGATTTCTCAAGATCGCGAGAAGGTCAATCTTTTTTTTTTTTATTCTTCATCATCCGAAATATTTCGTAAAGGAAAAGCTTTTAACGAAAACTATTTCATACACGAGTTGCTTGACACCGAGGAAGAAAACTGGTTTTAAGACACTGTCCTTTTCATTTTCGCGGTTATCTTTCAAGAGCATTTGAAGGTTGCTTAAAAGTATACATAAAAAAGTAATATTCGTCGTCTTATGATCTTAGTAGATCAAATACTGCGTAAATATACATTGTACCTTTCTCCGCTAATACGGGGTCAAATCTAAAGGTCGCTATTTTCAAAAAATTACAGTTGAGTTTCCATCGATCATGAGAGAGAGAGAGAGAGTGAGAGAGAGGAGAAGTATTCTGAACGTGGATTTCATTCTTTAATATATATAAGAAAAGAGAGGATAATTAAACAATTTGAGGAAGACAGCTTTCGAATATTATATATATATATATATATATATATATATATATATATATATATATATATAATATGTCCCTTGTTCTATGAACATAGTTAAAAAGGCAATCATAACTTTCGAAATTATTTAGGATCTCATATTATCTTACTCGCAATGACGATCGATCGAGCAGGGCCTTCTCATTCTGGCGTATAAAATAGATTGGGAGTAGAAAATGATTTTTTATTTCCATATCAAATGTAGAATTTTGAATAGATCAGAAAGATGCTTAATCCAATCTTCGGAAACACTGTGTGCGCGCGGCAGGCGCTGCCAATACGCGCGTCTTCTTTGATCGCGCACAATTTGCGCGACGAGATTATCGGCCGGCCTTGAAACAAATACCTCTGCATCCTCCTCCGCTGTTGCGATGCGCGCGACGTCGCGGCGGCGGCGGTGGCGGCGGTGGCGACGGGTCGCGTGCGCCGTCGACTGTGAAGGATCGACTGCGCATCGCGATGCCGGGGCGGGGTGAGGGGGCGGTGTTACAAACTCCCGGCGCGCGCGGGCATTCTCGCGAGGAAATTAAAATACCGCTATGTAAGAATCGTTGCATACGCGATCGCGCGCATACACACACATTGTTAATGGGTGGTTATTTGTAATAATTCATTGCTATTAATAAACGATGTACTGGTATGTATGTATGTATGTATATATATATATATATATATATATATATATATATATATATATATATATACGTTGTAAACTATCAGCATGGATCCAAGAATAAAATATACGCTAGATATATGTGGGTCAGGAGGAAAATGACTTATGAAACGCAGCTGTAGACAGGGATTACAATACGATGGCAATATTGGCGCGTTGCAGGAACAAATACCAGAGTTCTTCGAAATACAGATTTTGTAAAACTCGTAGGATTTCAACGGCTTATTATCTCGAAGTTCTGGAAAATCACCCGCAAGTTCTTCTGCGTGTGCAGGATGTCCTATTTTGACCTGCGCACTGGAACATTTGGATAACAAAAAATTTCAAGGAAAAAAAAACTGAGAAAACCAGTCTTTCGAAATATCAAAAGGGCTGATTCGAATAACGCAATTTTGGATTTAGTATAGCTTAGTAATATAGTTCTTGAGTTTAAGGATTATGTGTTTAATAAATGGAACTCCTAGTTTATGCTTAAAGACTTAATATATATGATCGTGAATTGATTTCAGCATGCGTAAATTATTGAGGAAGTTCGCTAATTTTACGAAGAATAAAATTGATTTCTTAATATTTCAATTTCCTTCAACTTCCTAACTATCGACTAAAAAGTTTTTTCGAATAAATTTGGCCCTCAGTACGTATAACATTGGCAATTGTGTTATTCCGCAAATTTATTTTTTTCATCCCGCGATTGTCTTATATTTATACGTATATATGCACCATGCCGTATACGAATCATCGAAACTGCGAAATTTAGCCGTGAATATATAGTGCTTTTTATCATAAACTGAAAACGATAAGAAATACATAACCTTGCGTAGAGCGTTTTCACGGTAAATTTATACGTGTATATAATACCCCACTTTCTAAAATCTGCCGCAACACGTGCGCGCTCTCTCTCTCTCTCTCTCTCTATCTCAAACGCCTATATTACACATACACGCGTGCACGCGCATACACAGAGCGATGAATATAATATTTAACGATCAAGTGAAAGTTTTTGAGTATTGTTGAAAAAAAAAAAAAAAATAGGCCTCCCCCGTTGGCATTAATTAAAGTGGAAAGCTTCACCAATTGTGTAAGCCCCATTCATAAATATCCTCGCGGCTCTCGTGGCCGCTACAACGGGAATCGAAGTTCGCGAGACGGAGTGGAAAATGAAAAAAGAACAAGCAAAAAACAAACAAGAACCAAATTCATGATTAAAAAAAAAAAAATAATCACTTTTTTCCTACTTCGAGTTCTCTACACACAGACACACGCGCACACATCTATCTATCTATCTATCTATCTATATATATATATAGATATATAGGCTAATTCCGAGAGAGTCCCGCGTCTTCACTTCTTTTCTCCTCTCGGCCTGTTATTATACATCTCCGCTTTTTATCTGTCTGCTTTTCTTCCTCCGCCCCCGCACTCCCCAACCAGAGCTCCGCCGTATGTCTCCGTACCAGGCTGCAGTCCTTGCTCCCGTATTAGACTTTAGCGAAACGGCCAACTGTTATCATTACGTATACATTCCGACTGCTCATGATGGCCTAGTAAGTTTTTTTGCTGTACAGTGCAGATATATATATATATATATATATATATATATATATATATATATATAAACGACTAATTTAAATAATTGCGCGGCTGGAGGGGGGGTTACAGCTATATATTATATTTGTGGCGGTAAAATTAAATATTTTCGTTGGTTGTATAATTATACGATTGTTCGGAGTATAATCATTGGCGTTGCGAATTTTGGGCCAAATGAAAATCCCCTCACAGGTATAATTAAATAATGAACGACGTATTTGTACTGGAATTATAATTATAGCACATTGAAAATATATATGCATACGTATAGATGATCGAAGCAAAAAAAAAAAAAGAAGGAAGGATTATCAATACGAGACGAAATCTTTGCATTTACGAATTAGCACGCGTTCGTAAAACTATGCATACAATAAAATATTAATCCATACCTTGACGTATATAATAATAATATAAACAACAAAAATTAACCATAACCACGAGCTTTGCTTCTGGGTTTTTTTTTTGATTTTATTTCGCGAAAGCTTCTTCAGACTGGGCGGAGAGAAATTAAGACAGAGAGAATTGGAATTAGAATTAGAATTGTATTTATTAGAGCCTAAGGACTCGTGGTCCTTCATAGGCCAAAAGGGAAAGAGAGAGAGAGAGAGAGAGAGAGAACCGATAACGTTGGCAATGCGTCGGCTGTAGCGCACGATCACGACGTGATTTGGGGGGGGGGGGCATCCCCGTCCCTTTCACATTTCTATTACCCTCTGTGAAATATGATTTTTTTCTATTCTTCGTTATCACTACAATGACAATCGCTGGAAGTTTTGTATCTCTACAACATTTTCTCTTCAGCTACGTTAAAAATAATATATTTTCCTCTTTCAAACTTACCCACTGAACCTTCGAAATTTATTTCCTATATTTCCAAATCTTTCTCCTGTTTATTTAATTATTCTGCCACTACTGTCTAACGTATTTGTTTGCTTAAAAGAGCTTGCATAGCTCGGGAATTTTCAATACGACAAGAATATAATACAATGCGATACAAACACATTCAGCACGTCCGTCTATATGGATGCGTGCATTAAGTCGATCTTCAAATAAATGTCGTAGAAAATTTTCCTATCAAAACGAGGAAATTTGAATAGCCTTTGGAATAAAAACTTCGAATTCGCCATTAAATGAATCGATGACAGTTTTTTTTTTATTAACATTAATAAATTTCGCATATGTACACATACGTGCGTGATTTCTGAAAAACACGATTTTCAATTGGAATTGTTTTTATCTGCAATTTGGATAGTGTTAAAACTAATCACATTCTGTAGAACTAATATGCTCAGATAAGATTAATTTTTTTCCATGATTTTTCTATTATTCAATTTTTTTTACAGACGCTGCTTTATATATATATACATACACACACACACACACTAATTAGACTGATTTTGCGAGTATTATATGTGCTCAATCCCTCTATAGATGAAAGCATCTAGATATGTAGCGACTGCAATTCTCATCGGAGAATTCATCGACGTGATCAAGGAAATATCTATATTGTATCTGGTATATATATACACGATCGGTTATTCGCTATTCCGGGATCGGCGCGCGCCGCCGCCTCGCCGCAGTCATCTTATCGGGCAGATCGGAAATCCATTAACCCCCGGAGGTGCGCGCGGCGTACGAGAAGCTCAAGCTCGTAGGCCAATCGCGTCAGGAGTCTTGTCCGATTTCTATGCATATGTGTCGCGACGATAGGACGCGTCGATGGTCAGCCCCGCGACGTTCTGCCGGCCGGCCGCCGATCGAGCCGTTCGTCCGTGCGCGGGCGCGCTAGAACTCTTCTCAATAAGTGCTCTTTCTAGCATTTCAATTACATTAATAAAATTAGAAATTCGAAATTGTACTTACGTCGTACGTCGACTGTTTTGCATTAAATTAATAAATATCTTTATCGGTCTTACGGTCTTTGTAATTTAACATATTAACTAAAATAATGTAAGTCACACTATCCTGGTTTATTATCATCCCCGAAGAATCTGAAATAGATCTTACGACGAAAAATAACATTAAATTAGATTCAAAAATTAAAAATAATAAAATAATAAACATGAAAATGATCAAAGAGTATTTTAATTATTGGTATTCGCGCGCATTTGCATAATTGCGTGTACAAAGGTTCGCTCAGCTGTGCGGAAGGTTATTTCTTTTTTTTTTTTTTTTTTTTTGTTTTTTGACGACGATATCACGCGGGGCTCACTGTTTCACGAGCGCTCGACAAAATCCAGATTGGTCGATCGGTGGATATTCCTGGCAAATATTTGCTTGGCCCGGATTTTTCTGAAAGGAACCTAATACGTTAGCAGAGAGCGCTTTGTTTTATGTCGGTTTGCGATCTAATATATATATATATATATATATATATATATATATATATATAGAGAGAGAGAGAGAGAGAGAGAGAGAGAGAGAGAGAGAGAGAGAGATAGAGAAGTTTCGAGTTGAGATTTCATTGCTGACTTTTTTTATGAAAATGCTGTTATTTATATAAAATGCAGAAAATTCGTGGACGATAGAAAATAAGAAATATACATAAATATTAAAATATTAAAATATTATAATGATTAATAATCAATGGATGATTATTAATTTAATTGTAGATTTTAATTCAATGTGAGAACACTTTTCTGCAGGGCTTTTGTAAAATCTACAATTAAAGCCCATTAAAGAAACAGTATCGATATTAAAACAAGAAGTTCGTCAAATTTTGTACGATTCAATGATCGAATTGGCGATTTTTTAAATAATATTACGATTAAATTATCACTAACATAGAGAAGAAAGTCACAAAATACAGCAAAGTACACAATACAATATTAACTCGGGACGATATTTGATACTTTTACGGACAAGAAATATCAATTATACGTCGATTTCTTGCAACTGGTTAATCGCAAAGTTTCGTTCAAAAAAAAAAAAAAAAAGAAAAAGAAAAAATTGATTATTTATAAAGAAAGCTATATACTATATTTGTAAAAACCTCCTAACCCCCCCCCCCGCGAGCCGCTCTGTCCGCCTGTCGCCGTTCTTATGTAAAGATAGACGTTTTTACTGTCTTGAATTCTCGTTTAAACTTACCATTATTTTAGCTCTGACAGTCGCTATCGCAAAATCAAATGAATCAATCGTTATCGCGCGCATATATATATATATATATATATATATATATATATATATATATATAGATTGCGAACAACCTGTCCTATATACCTCCAGGTCGAGCTCGCGGATTGCTATCGATACAGCCATGTTTCTACACATACACACAGGCACACATCATTATTAATCAAGGGAAGCCATGGTAATAGAATTTGACGTCGATGATTCTGACACGCTTGCTGCTCATTATTACGTAAAAGTTTGAAATTGAGCTCGTATGACGTAAAGCACCAGTGTAGCTGGTTGTTTGTTTTCATGTTGCGTATTATTATTTTTTTTTTTTTTTTTTTTTTTTTTGAATGGAACTACACAATGAAATTATGTAATAATAAAAAGATGCTATAACTATTATGCACATTACATTGAAGTATTTTAATTTAATTATCAAATCGTATATAAATCTACTTCGTTGATATTGAGAAATGCCAAATCACGATGTTAATATATACCCAAAAGAATAACGATCAAAGAAAGTATTTTGAATAATATTTACATTTTGTTTCTGAATAATAAAAAACTTTTATATACTTTCAATTAGAATTTTCTGACGAATAGTTAGAATGAACATGATTATTTATTTGAAATTCAATTTCCTTTGTTAACGTTTGAAGTATTTTTATGCGTTGTTTGGTCATAGTTTCAATAATAAATTGTTTAAAACCTTGTTGATTGATAAGCATGAAATTATTACGTGTATAATAATTTTTGTTATAATACTTTATATATCTCATGCTATTTTCAATTCAGTCGTCTGCCAGCTCGCCTGTAGGGCAGGGCTGCAGTCATTGTACTTCCGGCAAAGCACGATAAGACCGCTTTTGTAATTAAATATCTCCTCAAAATTACCATGGACACTTGACTTTCGAGATATCATTAAAAGTCTTTAGGGAATAATCAATACTGGGCTCATTTATGAAATGGATCTTTCATTTTTTGCGAGTGTTATCAATAAAATAAATCTCATTTCCGGCGAATCTCTCATAAGAGTTAATGCGAAACCAGGTTAAATTTCTGATATTCAAAAGGCTCATTCTCGAAACGGACTTTATTATTCTTTTATAATTTCTAATTGTTTCAAACTACTAACGTATCGTATAATATTTCTTTTACTCTACAAACCATATAATTTTATAATATCGTGTAAATATTAATTTTTTGATTGTATAGTAATTGAAACTTACATCCAAATTGAAATGTTCATTTACCAGCCAGAAACAAGGTTCTACCTATTCTTTAATTTCATTGACAAGCTTCACATTTTTCATTCTAAACTTTGCCTAGTTTTAAGCCACGATAGTCGATTCTATTTTTAATACTTGGTAACTACTTTTCAACGTATTGACAATCGTTGGATTCCTACCAGTGCTTGTGCGCGACATTAAAATCAACTCACGTATAACGAAATTCCGATAAGATCCCGATCGAAAGCCATAAATATCGCGGTCAAAGTTTAATAGCTTGGGTGGCAACTCGTTCTTTTTTTTTTTTTGTTTTGTTTTGTTTTTCTTTTTCTCGTTGTCGCACGACGCCCCAGCGTACGTTAACGCTATTAATGAAGTAAAACGAACGGGAAAAACGGAGGAATGATTGATGGTAAGTCTCGTGGACGTAAAAATCAAATCACAATTTCGAACAAACGATAGTCCTCGGATCCATTGAACTAATGCACGTGGACTAACGAGCGCCGCGCAATGACACATTGACATCCGCAATAAACAACAAAAAAAGTCCAAAAAAAAAAAACCCCCGTAACTGGCCAATTTGACATTTTCAATCGCTTCGCCTCCCTGATGCATGCGGCAAGAAAGTTTTATGGTTATTTCTCGCTGTAATCGCTTATTGCCGATTCATTGACGATGTACGAGTGTACGATTAATGATGATTTTTTTTCTGCAAGCGTCATTTTATCCAATGTATATTCAGTTACATGTCAGTTTAATGTTAAGTTCTTTTCGTAATTCATCCGTTAGATTTCGTATTTATTTTTTAGTTCGATTATGTAAGATAAACTGATTTATGTCTGTGTGTATGTGTGTATGTATTATTATATTATAAGTATGCCGTGTGTCGGTATGGAAGAATGTTTTTCTTTATTAGGACGTGCACTTTATTCTTATTTTCAATTTCAAATGCATATAGACCTGCCACAAGGGATCAGATTATCCGTAGCATCCGGAAGCAAAATGTTAAAGACTATCAAAATCTTGTACATATACCGAATCTCACCCTAAGTTTGTATATCGCTGTTTTCTTGCTCTTGACAAAAATCGTACACAAAAAAATTTCGAGCGAGCGTGCCATCCGATTCGGGTAGTAAATCCATTCGTTTCCACAAAAAGCATTCGTACCAGTCCAATCGTTTCATCGACTTCGACAAATAGTATTTGGAGACCATTCGTATTCGATTATACGATTCGCCGAACCCTATATCGTTTGGGAATAAAATCTGAAGTCACGTGCCGTTTGATATGGGCAATCTGTGAATAAACGGAGATCAATTCTATTTAGAATCGCGTATCGTTGATTCGATGGTGCTTTTACTCGAGAGCTTAGTTGAAGTGTACGAAGAAATGAAAGTATAATTATAGCCATATATCCTGGATTAAAAGAGGAGATTTCGTGAATAAAGATTACGTTATTCCACTACATTCGGATGAAAGGTATAATATAAATTTTTAAAGTAAAATCTTCATTTGCAAATTTATTTAGTAATGTTGAAAAAAGTAAGGCCATATATCACACACATATATACACATATATATTATATATATATATATATATTTATTATTACATCCCCAATATATCAATAGAAACTGCGAAATTGCACTCGCATACTACGGAACTATAATACTTTTTTAAAACAGAGTAATTAAGACGTCACTTTACGTCCAGTGTGTGAAACTTAATTTTTCACACTATTCCTCGAAGATAGGGCTGTAACATTAAGTATTTTACACACGCACACACACATACACAAAGATCCTGAAGAAACGAATACGCTTGGTCGGCGACAGACGACACACGAAAAAAATTCTCCCCTCGAATGCTGGGGAATCGCGCAAATATTTCGCGCGCCCTCCCGCCTCATCATTTTCTCGCCATTGTGCCGCGAGTTCCGGCTCTGCAACTCGAGGCGGACAGAAAATTGCGGGGGGGACTCTTTTGCCTACGTCGGCTCGTGATTCTTGCTCTCCTGTTCCGAATGAACTGTGTATATTTGTGTGGGATGTATGGGTGCGTTTGTGTGTAAAAGCGAAATACGAAAGAGAGAGAGAGAGAGAGAGAGAGAGAGAGAGAGAGAGAGAACGTGCATTATCAGTACGGAGAGCTTTATTACTTCTCCCCGTTTTCTCGACGACGACAATAAACCGGTAGATGGGCGACGAGAAGAGCGACAAAAGCGCCCCGAAAATCCGTTAGGGGCGTGTTTCCGAAACGTCCCGTTCAATCCTATATATATATATATATATATATATATATATATATATATATATATATATAGATTATGCCGCCGGCTCGAGAGGCCCACAGGAGAGAACGAAGGGGTCTCTCTGTCCTCGTCGTTTTTTTTCTATGCCTACCACACAGCGTCCTAGCGGTGCCGCTCGTATTTTCATTTGGACTTCCGTAACTTTTCTTTGTATATCCGAATCGAGAATAGCGCCGATCGTCTCTGTACATCAGCACAGTCCCATTAGTGAGCCTCATGCGTTGTTGAATATATAATATTATATATATATATGCGCTACACTACACTACTGAATTCATTTTTTTCTACTAAAATTAAATTTCAAATTATGGTCTTTGTTCAAATTATTATATAAGTGTTTTTTTCTTGGTTTGCATAATACAAGATCAATTAGAAACAAAATAAAAAAAATTCCTCTTCGATACTCCATTTAATGATACAATATAATTATACACTTAGAGATCTAAATAACAAATTCATAATTCTTATATTTTTTTGCTTTCTTTACTTCTCCAATCTTTGAGACCACATGTATGTTCATACACACCTGTTGCTAGTTTTGCGTTTTTTTGTTTTTTACTTACCTGCGTCGTAGATTTATTGAGCTATTGCAATCACCCTTCATAACTGGCCAATAATTTTTTAGTAAAGCCATAACTGAAACTGTTCTTCGACACTCTTCTGTTATATATAAGAGTATTGATTATTCAAAAATCGTTCGTAATTAGTACAGTTCTGACTTGAAAAGGGATTCACTCGGTTCAGTTGCCTGAAACGTTGATACAATCAAATTAAACTAAATACGTTTTTATTTTAACACAAATTGTTTACACAGCAGAATCATTAAAAGCTAAGAATGTTATGTGAATTTTACAGATCAACTGTTCGGAAATTAGTAATTACATAAAACTTTTCGAGAACTATTAATATCGCTCAATTAAATTTTAAGTATGTAAACACGTAGACTCAAAAAAAAAATTTGACATTTCAAGCTCGATTTCAGTATAAAATACAGTACGATTTTTTATAGCCTCAATGAACAATAAAAAGAGAACTTCGTAAAATCGGCTTTAACGAGATATTCTTATAAAGATCAAGGTTGTATCGTCGCTTTCCTAAATATACCCGTACATACATCAGAGGTTTGGAAATTTTTATAAAAAGAACGAGCCCGCTCTCGGTATAATCAATACCTCAATACGCGCGTCAATATATATATAATCCAACAGAGTACACCATCTCGAACTTTTCTCTGCACTTCGACTGCTGCTTCCAAAAATATTTCCTCCTGCTCGTGATATACATGCAAGAGGCTGAGCGATAGATAGACAGAGAGAAAGAGAGAGAGAGAGAGAGAGCGAAATTACAGTTCGAGAATTCCTCTTTCGTCTGGCTCACCTCCGCCCCCCCGCGCAGCACGGGGCGGCGCTGTATTTACCATATAGAGTCGATTGAAAAGTCGACAGCGTGCAGTTTTTGCTGACACGACGCGTGAGCGAACGCGTCTCTGTATGTCCTTATCACTTTATGCAAGAGTTAGGTGAGTATATTTCTATACACTCACACACATACACACACCCATGCACAACACGCACATATTACTAACCGCGCGACTGTATGATAGGACGCTACACGACCGCGCGAGATCCCTGATTGATGATGGCTTCCCCGGCCTCCGTTTCAATTTGACGTCGACGTATCGCTCTGGAATGACTAATAATAATGAAGTTGCAAATACGTAAGAGAGAGAGAGAGAGAGAGAGGGAAAGAGAGAATATGACGGGTACTCGTGGCTGATATGCTTTTCGGGCTCCGATCAGCTTCTTTTTGGATTCTTTTTTTCCTTTTAATCTCTACGACTACGTAATAATCGTATATATGATCGAATTCGAAAATTCGACTCGTTAATGGTTTGGGTTAATTAAGAATACGTAAGCGGTTTTTTTTTCATTAACGGTTATATACATTATCGACACCGAACGCGCAAAATTTCCAATTTTCAAAATGGATAATTATCTGGTTGTTGTTGTTCTTTTTTTTTTTAAATAAAATTTTACGTGACATTAAAATATTAAATTATGGGCGAACTTGATTGTCGCTCGACCAAGTTGCGAGCACGATAAGAGAAAAAACGCTATGAGTGAGTAGACTTTACCAAAAACGCGCCTATCTAGACTATTTGACGCGTCGCTCTCTAGCCTCGACCTCAGTAATTGAGCACGATTTTACCACCCGAAACTGATATTTGCAAGTTGATGGTTGCACCGTGAAACGAAGCAAGGTAAGAATTAATCAACTTTCAGATCCGCGTTGAAATACAATGGTGCTAAACCAAGTGCGTTAAATTGGACTTTTGGCATCTATATTTTTAGAATACTATTAAGTATTAGATTGGCGTGCGCATAAAATGACATTATTGAAGGTCATTACTTTTGCGCGCCATGCAAGAAGTAATTGCTTTGTGAGAGTTTAGAAACTTAGCTTAGAAATAATGCATACAGTAATATATATATATAACCTTAAATTTCGAAGGGGAATTAGCAAATGGAGGTCAATCTTCCCAGCTTTGGAACCCCTTGCGTTAATCGCGCACTCGTACAGCTTCACAGTTATTAATGTCGATATACTGATTACAGAAATATAGATTCATTTCCTATAAAAATCAGCCTTGTACCTAATCTGCTGGAATTTATATGTCCAACACACGAGTACACTGAGACATCTTGTGTATCGACTCTAACCTGTATACACCTTGTGCAAACATTGGGGATAATTAAAAAAATATTATATAGTCATGACGTAATTTAAAAAAGGTTGTAACCTACCTTGTAAAATCGTACTTCTGGAAAAAAAATAAAAAATTTTAGTAGTTAAAATAGAGTATGAAAAAAAAGTCAGCAAATATTGTTGGAAACATTATTTTCATTTATATATATATATTACAAGCAATTATTTCACTCGACAGAAAATTAAATTCTATTCTTTTTCTGGCAACAACAACTCAAAATTCGATCAATTGTGAGAGTTAAACATAGTTTTAAAAAATTTTTGACAATGAAATTTTATTTAGGAACGGATTTCGGAATATTCAGTGAAATTCGATGAAATTTTAACTCAAATTCGAATGTATATTCATAACATTCCTCATTGAATTTGTTTACAACTCCTAGTGCATGATATATCAGTGAATATCATTGAAATTTTGATAAAGTTCATATAAAATGAATGAATATGCACTGATAGTTAAGCTTAATAAAATTTTTGAAAATGCGTGAAAAGTATAGTTTACTACTACTTGTATTGTAGTTCATAGATTCTATTTTATTTTATGTTAAGCACATTTCGTATCGAAATTCGGTTAATAAGGATTTGCATGATTTTGTTGAAGATATGTTGGTTAATGTATAAAAGTATAAATATTAATATAACGTATAAATATAAAATAGTTAATACAAAGTATGTACATATTCAACATGTTTAGTGATTGGCTACTGCCACAAGTGTAGAAAAATAAACTAAATTTGATGCGTTTGATATGTATAATATTTATCGAGGTATATGTCTGTGTGTAAGTTAATTAATAATTAGGAATTCAATAAAAATTTACGATTTATATATACAAATTCGTAGCAGATAATAAACGATCGAGGATTCGGTGTATTTTTATAAAGTATCAGCGATGATTATGAAATTTCACTGCACTGTTAATAATTCTTTTGTTTTTTTGTTTTTAATGGACATTGAAATTTCAGTACAACTTGAATTTTCATTGATTTCAATCTGACAAATTTCAGTGGCAACGGCGAGAAAAGCTTCGGTGCAATTTCATGAAATTTCAGTCATTTATTTTTAACAGGGCAGCCGCAGCGATCTTCAATTATACAGAAATTTATATTCACACCGCATATTATACACGTTATATGGGCTTGTGTATATGCAAGCACGTGTCAAAAGCCAACGAGCATCGCGCTTTCTAATTCACTAATTACCCGTGTACATTCGCTCATCGGACACTTTACGACATACTAATGCATTTATGTACATAAGTAATTAGTGAGTCATGCGCGCAGCGATTGTAAATTACTTGGATGTATTACTGAAAGATTTAAAAAACAAAATACAGTATTCGTAAAGAAAAAAGACCGGTTCTAATGATTTAGATACAGTGAATATCCCAATAATGGATTCGAGCAAAAACATTTCTTAGTAACGACATTGTTTTCGAAAATTTTCATCGAATTTTTATCCCCCCCCCCTCCAACGATACAGTAAAAACTGTATGAAAAAATCAAGAATGTATATAATATATAAAATATTATATTGTCGTGGAAATTATAATAATGCCATTCTTAGTTCATCATATGTATGATTCTTTCTACCTGACGTAAATAAAGGTTAAAACATAAATAGTTGCATATTCGCTTTATATATCCGTTAATTTTTGCGCGTGACCTCGCGAAAAATTCAGATAGCCCAATAATAAACCAAACGACGGAACGTCGATTTATTATCGGTTTCACGCCCCCGCGATTGAAAAAATAACATGTCGCATAAACGTGCTTATCGCATATACAGTCTATAAAACCTCTCCTCCATTAATTTTTTATCTTTTACACTCGCTCCTGTCTTGGGACAAAAAAAAAAAAATTAAATTTCGCTTTCTGCCGAATAATGACGTCCTACATAAACGGATGATGTATTTCCGAGATAACGGGCATCTGTCCAGAACTATAAATAAAGCTTATATGGTCGTAAAAGCGCAAAATTATGAAACTGGTTTTGTCTCGAGTATTAAAGTAAAATATTTAGCTCTGAATAATGCACATATCTATATCTATATATATATACTATGGAGCTGTCAAATATTCAAATAGAACTGTTAAAATATTCGGCAGGCGTAATAAGCTTGCTTTTCTGTCGTACTAAACCTTAAGTAAATATTATCACGAGCTCGTGATAAACATTAAAATAAATTACGTCTATTTTAGAGATAGTTATTTGGCATAAAATCAGAACTGCATTGATTTTCGGCCCGCGCAGAAACGTGTACAATTTATCGTGAAAAGACTGACCGAAATTTCATAAAATAATACTGTAATAAGTCAAGAAAAAAGAAAGGAGCCGAATCTTATTACACAATGCGTTTTGGAAATATATTATGGTTGAACTGTAAGTTGAATACACGGCACTTTCAGACGGACGTGGAGAAAAAATACTTTCAAAATCACATCCAAAAGAGAGTATTAGCGATGAACAAATCAAATTATTATAATTAAACTGACAAGATCGAGTTATAAAATTTACAAAAATTTTAGTTGATTTTACTAAAGCATTTTATCAATTACGGTTAGCTACGTCGATATTGAAAAACAAATTTTTATGTATTAAAATTAAAATAATCATTCGCCAGGATTCACAAAATATTTAATATCGAATGAGTATTTATTCCCTTTTCATAAATCGTATTATTGATTTTATTGAATATTTGTTAAACTGATTTTAGATTTTCTATGTGCAGCAAATTATTACGTTTATTACTACTTTCTGTGTCAAAAATGTCAAAATATTTCGATAATAAAATAATAATTTATAAATAACATTGAATATATTTTTAAAATCGAATCTTTTTATCATTAATATCTATTTTTTTAGTAATTTTATTTTTAATAAATATATTTATTGGAATATAATAATAAATAACTGCTTATTCGCAATCCTCAAAGAAGTGAGAAAAAGACGATATCTATTTAGTATTACTCGTTCTGATAAATTAGGATGAAAGATGTTTTTTTTTTTTTTTTTTTTTTTGAAGTTTTAGAAAATCATCGACAGTCAGGAATTTAAAAAGTATACCAATGGACAGAAAAATTATTATTCTCACGATTAGATTTTGATATTTTCAATCAATCCTGTGACTAGAAAATATTTTATCAGCCTGCAAAGCAGCATCCAAGGACTCTAAGGGAGGGAATCGCTAGTCTAGGACTAAAAAAAAAGGATATTGAGATGCTTATCGGTGGAATATCGAACGACCGCTTGCAGTGAGCTTTGGCGAAAAACCGACCCCTAAATAAACAATAAAACGAGCTTACGGTGTCAAAGTAGTCGGCGCGCGATTCGATCCAAAAAGCAACAGCGACCACGATAATCAAAACAGCCGCATTGCTGGAATTGACGGTCTTGCCGTACTTCTCTGCCGCGAGTACGGACTGTATGTTATTGCATACAGGGCGAACGGGGCACAGCGTCGGTGTATATACCCGGGACAAAGGCCAACTCCGCTTACTGTGCTGCATTACACGCGCGGCACGCGCGATTGGCGTAAAAATGCTCACGGCACGCTTTTCTGCACCCCTACCCACCTCCCTTTGATTTCTTTCTTTTGTTTTCTTCTTTTCGTTCTCTTCTCTCTTTTTATTCGACTTCCTGTTCGTGTGTGTATGTATTTATATATATATATATATATATATATATATATATATATATCTATGTACCAAAGCGTTTACAGCTCTTATTGTTGCCGGCTAGTGACGCGCGCAATTAAAAGCTACCCGGCCATTAACGAGTGCGCGTTCGGCTGCTCGAAGAGAGTCTGCCATGTGGATATATATATATATATATATATATATATATATGTATACACAAGAATGGGGAATGTTGCTTATTTCAAATACAATATGAATCTGGAGATCGAGCGCGTGTGTTTGACGAACGAGTCGAGATTGGTTTTTGGTAAAATCAATAGGATGTTTGGTTTTAATCACGAACAATGAATTATGAGATCTCTAATGAAATTCAAATTTTACGATTATCCTGGAGAATTTATTTGTAATTGTGAGATACAAATGATTGTTAAGAATTTTAAATTGAAAGAATTGTAAATTTATTTTTAATATCGTAAAAGTAAGAAAGCTGTTGCACGTTCTTATGCATACTATATATTTGTTATCTATATATATATATATATATATATATATATATATATATATATATATATATATAAAGTAATCCATTTTCCAATGTTCCCAGTTTACCACCAATAATTCAGATGAACATAATTCTTTACTCTTTCAGAATTTGATATTTAAATTTAGCTGAATATACTAGCGAATAAGCTATAAATAATTTATTTCTAGAAATGCAATTTCATCGACTTCGAAAAATATCTGATCCAAACATATTTTAATGAACGGCATCGTGGCCTAACTTTGTAAGTAAATATAATCCGGAATACCAATTTTATATAAAAATCCTACAATAATGTTTCGAATTTAAAATTTGTTTACTAAACATCAAGACATTTTGTATGTCGAATATTATGAATTTTTTTATGAAAATATCCTAAGAATGAAAAGTTCTCAGTTATTTTTTCAAGAAGTTTATAAACTTGGGGTATACTTACTTTTTCAAAATAATTAGAAAGAAAAGCAATGATTTTCAAAAAAAGACAGGTTGGTAGAATTATAGGGCTACACGTAAAATTTAAATTAAAATGTCTCGGTGGAAAATGAAGACGTCAAAACGAAGAAGATTTGATTTACAGAAGTGGTATGATTCTTTACGACACGTTTCATATGCTAACAAGATACATTTATACAATTCTATATAACCTCAAATGTACATAAAAATGACCCCTTGTTCCTCTTATTTCGATTAGGATGTATCATAGAACCCGGCGTAATCGAACATTTCGTTTGTCAGAGTCGGTCAGCGACCCCAAAACTCACCCGAAATGTCTCATCGTCATTAATCAAAAGAATCATCGCACGCCTGTGATTTTTATGTTTTAAGTTGAAGTTCATACAGTTAATTAAATAAACGCATAATGGATAATGGTATAAATGTGAAAATAATTGACAAAATGAAACAAGCAATAATTATTACTTTCATTATCGTATCAATTATGCCAACATATTTTTTGACAGTGATATATTATAATAGGTATTGCCTAAATTAAATTATTACTTAAATTTCATCAACAATGTTAACACGGATTACAACGTGTTACAATAAAAAGAATTAAAGGAACAATATATTGTTCCCAGATAATGCATACGTCGCGCGTCTTTCTTAGGAACAAAATAAATAAATAACAAAAAATGGAAGATAACCCATTACACACGTACACATTATAACTGATAATCAATTTCTCTTCTGCGCAGAGCCGAAGAAGCGGCGCTTCCACCCGCTGCGCGGTCTGCGGCGCATATTCCGCAAGAAGAGCCGGGGCGCGGCGGACGCGGCGACGTCGACCCCGCGGCCAGGCGGCGGCGGCGGCGGCGGCGAGCAGGAGCTGCCCATCGGCGTCGAGCGGCTGCGCGGCGACCGCGAGGACGACGGCCTGGGCGATCCGGCGGGCCGTGCCGCCGACGAGATGCGCAGCAGGAGCGCGAGCGAGCTGCTCACGGATTCGGCCGGCGACTGCGATCGGTGAGGGTGTGTGTGTGTGTGTGTGTGTGGGTGGGTGACGTATGTATGTGTAGAGAGAGAGAGAGAGAGAGAGAGAGAGAGAGAGAGAGAGAGAAAGAAAGAAGGAGAGAGAGAGAGCAGACGAAAGTCGAAAGAGTCTTTTAGCGGTCAACAGATTTTGCCCACCCAAGATCAATTTTTTCCGATAGAGCAAGTTTCATATAACTTCGGTCATATTCAAGTCTCGTGTATTTGAAAGTTAGAATCAATGCCTTACAACTACGCGTTTTAAACAAAAAGATATTTTAATTTTTGATTCTCTTGCAATAAAAATAAAACGTTTAGAAAAGAAATCATTTTTGTTTTTATCTTTAAAGTAACACTGATACTTTTGAAAGAAGAAAATCTTACTTGAATATCTTTTAAAATCACTTGCAAGAATATTTTAACAGCTTTTTCGGAATATACATATTTTTCTACAATGACTACATTTAATATTTTAGTTTTTAGTGTGTGAAATAATTTAAAAATGAAAATCTTCATTTTTTACGATAGCGTATGTTGAAAGGCTTTCACTTTGGTTGAAGATATAGTTTTAGGTATGGACTAAAACTGTGAAACTTTTTTATCGGGCAGAAATTAAGAATTATATCGAGTCTTGACCGGTAATCAAGATCTGTATGCACAATTAATGTAACTAATAATGGGGGATATTTTGTTATCAATAAGAATGGTACTTGGGTGGAAAATATCATTGTACCGTTAGTGTATAATTATACGGTGAATCTGGATTGATCGTACATGAAACTCAATTTTCTTAATTACAATATTATACATTATGTGCCCTTGTCATTTTTTAATAATAGAAACCCCTTACCTTTCACACCGAATTCTGATAAGGAGAAAATTTTAACTCTGCTCCAAATACGATTCAGCGTGTCTTCGTATTATAGGTTCCAAAACGAGATACGTCATATAAATATTACCGGGTTACCTTGACCTCGAATCGTGAGCCAATTTTAACGGTACTTTCAAGGTCATTTTAAAAATCGTACAGGAATGAGAATCTCTTTTTTCGATCTTGTAGAAAGTGAAAGAATTCGATATTTTACGACATAGTTCGTCATAACAGAGGTCAAAATTGTCTGTATATAATTATTTATTTAAAGTCAACTATTATACATAAAGACAATAATAGCTGTTATTCTTTTAATTTGTATATTTACATTAATTCCAGAACAATTGACGAGATAATTTTTGTACATACGTTGTGCATTGTAATTAAAGATTAATTGACAGGTTTAGCAAATCCATCCAAAGTTTATTTAAGAAAATGATTTTTTTCATAATAATACATGTATTGTGCACTATATCATCCGAAGCACGACCGAATCGTATTAATATAAAATGTTCAATTATAACCTGGGTCGATGAGCGTTCATGACGTCATTGCGACACACTTGTCGTTAAATGTTCGTCAGTCATTAGCGTGGAAACTGTTTTATAGCATATGCAAATTTTTCTGCCTTCTCTCCAAATCTTGCTTCATACAAGCACCAAACAATTTCGATGAGCTTATCATCGTTGGATTACGCAGGCCCATCCGATGTGGGACGAGATTTTTCTGGGATTGCCCGTCTGTGTAGAAAAGGCAGCAGCGCTGTTCGCCGTTCTCCTGCCGAATCCAGTCCTCGTTTTTGACGGTCAATTGGCAATTCGGTAGTGGGTATAGCGGGATTTCCTCCTAAATTTCCATTATCTCGGAAGGATCGATGGTACTCGATGGCAGAGAGAGCGTAAACTGCCAAACACCTTTTTTGAGATTCATCTGTAGGTATGTGGGCTGGACGAAGTCACTTGTGTACCGAGCCCGTGAGACGATCGCACGATCCCAAACAGAATCTTGACCAATGTATTCTGATGTCCAGTAATCCAATATATTCTGTACGATGGTAAACGATGCTACGAATTATACCATATAAGTAATCGATCCTACGTCATTTTGATTTTAATTTTACATTGGCAACCGTTTCGATTCCTTTTTTATGATTCTCATCAAGTCCAATTTCTTTTAGCTTTATTTTTTTTTCTTTTTTGAAGTGCTTAACGAAATAAATTTCATAATTGTTCTTGTCTGACAGAAACAGCGGTTTCCCCATTGCGTGCTTCGACATTGAAAATTATTTGCACTAAAATTATTTATTAAGAATGGTTACGCACGCGCGATCTCTTTACGCAGAGAGCTTTTTGTCTGGATTTGGCTTGACGACGACGCAAGCTCCATGCCACGATTCCGCAAAAATAGACTAATGATCTTTTTTTTTTCGTCCTTCGTGGTCACGCGTTCACCGGATGAAATACGACCGTCAAGGTCGTCGAGGCTGTTCGATTCGTTAAAGCGTCGCGCCTGCCTCCGGACCCAAGACATTGGCTTCTTTCAAATACTTTGGACGCCGGTGTATACGACAACAATTTTTGGTTCTTTTTGGCTGGATATGTGATCTCTAGTGGATATTTCCAACAAGGTTTTAACAAATCCAAAGTAACATTTTTTTTTATAAATTGGTAAGACGCAGAGCGTATATCTACATCGTACAAATTCTAGTGATATTTTTTCATTAACGATATAAAACTCCATGCGATGTCACCACAATGGTTTCTGGCATACGCACAGAGTTCACTTTGTATTAAATTGAAGTCTTTCGCCCAAGTCTAAGAGTGTAGAGTATGTAGCATAAGGCAATGGTAATAGACCTTTCTTTGATGTCCAAGCATAAATGGAAAATATCATTTTTACTTGTATAGAAAAAATGAATTTAGAATTTCATCATGGCGATGAAATCGTGGACCAGAGCCACAGACCTTGATATCTACTCTTTAAATGAATTTCGTCCTGCACGATATTACTTAAGAGACTGTCTAGGCAGACTGAATTGGTAATGGGGAGATTTGAGAGTTAAATTATTACACTTTCCGTATGGGTATTTAATTTTCATTGTTTTATTTCTTTATCTTTCATCAATAACAGTTTGAGAAACGTTTTCTAAAACTTATTATTCCAAGTATCTTGAACGAATAATGAAAGATTTAAGCGAGCCATCGAAAGACACGAGAATTCCACTGCAGATACGAGAAACATTAAACCTCCCAAGCCCCGAAGATTCGCACCGACTCTGAGCTGTCGGCTCGGCCGCAACCGGAGCCTCGTCCTCCCAATGGTATAGACATATTCGAGATCTCGAATAAACACCAAAAAAAAAAAAAAAAATAAAAAAAAAACAAATACAAGACGACAGAAAAAACAGACCAAATTACACCGCTGAGAAAAATTTCGCCCAATGTTGTCCCCGTTTTATTTTTCCTTGCTTTTCATTTTAATTTACACTCTATCCCCCCTCCTCCTGCCCTTGCAGGCTGTTCGTGCGGCGGCGGGGCATCATCGACGAGTCCTTCGCCAACCTGCAGCGGGGCAGCGGCCTGAACCAGCTCTCGGTCTCGCACGACAGCGTCTTTCCCGGCGAGGTGCTGTCCCACGCCCGGCCGCTCTCCTCGCTCGACATGCACGCGAGCCTCGAGGTAAGCTGTAGATATATATATATATATATATATATATATATATATATATATATATAGGTGTATATACATGTATGTATGCACGCGTGAATGCATGTACATGCATGCGCGTATAAGTATACAGAAACACTCTCCGTCGTTCTCGCTCTTGGAATCGTATATCTTTAAAAACAGAGTAATTTCCTTTGTCGCTCGTAACCTATATATATACATATATATATGGCGAGTCCTATAAAACTCCAAATACCACCGAGATTAAGTATCGATTGAGACGAGAAAAGTGTCTCTGTACATGCGCATGTGCGTACGAGTGTCAATAAACTAGCAAATATTTTTACAGATCTTACAGTCTTTATAAAATAATGTAATTATATAATTGTATATAATGACAGCCAAAGTATCTCTGTGTATTATACATATACCCCCGTAGAATATCGACTGCTACTAAAAGTTAAAAAAAACATTACCTAAAAATTAATAAATAGTCAATATACAGTTATGTTAGCAAAGTATAACAGGACTTCCCACCCAATTTTAGCAAATCCGCGCATCTGCCTCGTTCAATGCTTCGAGCCGCCTCGATTCCGTCTCGGGGACTGAAAATAAAATTCTAACGACGAAGCTATGCGTATTTCCTATCCCCACTCCCATCTCTAAATTATGTTCCCGACAAATATATTATATATCCCGAAATTTATTATCAGTATATGTTCAGGTACATATCGGATTTCTCTCACTTTGGTTAAATAATCTTGTATATTTACACCTGTCTATTAAAAAATTCCACTTATGTCGACTGTTGCAAATTAACTAATAAATATTTTTTTCGTATATTGGTGTAAATAAAATGGCATTCGCTGTGTAAGAGATCTAATCAAATTTAATTTAATATACCGGCAAAGGCAAATTATAATATTGTTTAATAAAATATAATGTACGTAAAAATAGTTTTTTTTGTAATACGGTAGAGAGACAAAATTATTTGATATATAATTTTAATTGGAAATTATTGTATTATTCAATAATACTGCAAAAAATTAAAAATGTTATACAAATAACATTCTTATTTACATATTTTTTTATTTGTTCTGGTAACGTAATAATTTTATTTTATAGGAAATGATTTTTACAAAAACATTTTTACAAAAACTTTGTGATTATAAACAAGCTTCTAAAGTAGTTATATAAATATATTGGATATGTTTATATATATATATATATATATATATATATATATATATATATATATTACAATTTAAATAAATACTTGTTTAGACATAAAATATACAATTAATCTTTACAAACTGACATTCAAAGATAAATAGTATCCGCATAATTTGTACTTTTAATTGCAGATTTAGTAAAATTATAATCTTTCTTATTTCTAAATAATTCGGCTATATATTAAATAACTCAGTTGCCCGATTACTTGATAATTACGTAGTTGTAAATTTCGATATTATACTTTCTAATCTTACAGCTTAATATGAGATATGTGTAATTAGTGTATTAAAGCATGTGAAATATACAATGCAGAAACTATATAAGAAATATTGCATTTCAAAACGTTCGGTCTCCAATATATCGAAATTAAACGTATACGTATGTGTATGTGCGTACGCATGGGCACAATATCCAAGAAAATACCTATGCAGTGTTATGTGTCCATTTAATTGAAAATCGATTTGGTTAATGTGTGCGTGTGCGTGCGTGTGTGTGTGTGTGTGTGTGTGTGTGTGTGTGTCCCACTTGTAATTAAACACCATTCCGAATTCTGAAATTCGGTTGAATTTCGTGAATCTACCGTCAATTATTCTTTAAGTATAGTAGCCCGGTTGCTTGGTGAAATGGTACCTGGACAATTAAGATTAGAAAGTGTGAAAACGAAGATGGAAATATCTTCACCGAGGAAACAAAAACGTAATTATTAGCGCAAGCCACTCTAAAATACCGTAATTTAATCGCGTAAATTATGTGACAAATATTATAACTACACACACACACACACATATAAACACACACACAGACACACACTTATTTAAATATTTTGAAAATTCTTAAAATATGACGTGCTCGCTTAATCTAAACGACGTCGATTTAAATAAAAGAAAATCATTTCTTATCTTTATACAAAAATTCCTTGGCGGATATTTTGTTTTTGTCTCCGCTCAGACGCATGTGTGGCTCTATGCGCGCGTGTACGAATGATTTCATCAATTTTACGGAATAACAGAGAGGCCGGGCCAAGTAGCGATGCAATCGCTCGAGGTATATCTACGATTTGAAAAAGGCAAAACAGCGCGAGTTTCATATATTACACACACGCACACACGCGCGCGAGTATGATTAAACAATCGGCGCAGTGACTCCCTCTGTCGCCAATCTGAAGTTATTGGTTTCCCGCTCGTTCGTGCCTCGTTATGTGGCAACAAGAAAAAATTCGAAAAAAAATTGAAAATTGCCAATCGCGCGCCGGGTACAAAAAAAAAAAAACAGCGCCGCGCGACCGCGCGTCGTCCATCCGCGCACGGAGTATCCGTTCCGTTCTGATAAGCGAGAAGAAAGTCGTCGGCTCGCCTCGCCTCGCGCCCGCGAAGTTTTCCTCGTTATATATATATATATATATATATATATATATATATATATATATATATATATATATGTATGTATGTATGTATGTATGTATGTATGTATGTATGTATGTATGTATGCATGTATAGTATATATAACTATGTGTAAAGAGTCTCTCCTGATAACTACATGAGTGGCAAAAGTATATATATATATATATATATATATATATATATATATATATATATATACACTCTTGCCACTCATGCAATATATATGCATTATGCATCAATGGCCTATGAGCGAGAGCCAAATTCAGAACGAGAATTTATGGCTCTTGACGTTTTCTATCGCGTGGCCGTACTTTTTATTTCTTAATTGATTTCGTTAATTACACTTTTTCGCGTATAGAGATGATAATAGGGTTTATTCGAAGATGTTTATTCAAATTTTTCATTTTATTATTCTCTATATATAAGTCTTTTCGCAATTAAATGCTGGAAAATACAATTCGTAGTCGAACGATTTTAAACAGAAGATCTTTTATCGCGCACTGAAACAGTATCGATGAAAGTGCATTGAAATTATCATTTTATACATACAAAAAAAAATTGTGCAAACATTGTTGGAATCTATAATTCTTATTCTTTGCTTTTTTTTATAAAGCAATCGAAGTCACGTTATTGGAATCCCGAAAAGAAAATATGCAAAATTAATAACATCGACATAATTACGAATTGTTTCGTGCTTGCTATCATTTTCCCTTAATATGATAATTATTATAAAATTAATAGTTTCAAATATTATTATATAGATTTTTTTATGAGGAAATAATTATTTATAAATTTTATTTTTATTTCACATATTTATAGAAATAAGCATTTATAAAATTTATTGAAAAATATAAAGGAACAGTCCCTGACGGTGAGCCGAAGCGCTTCGAAACGTTGGTCGAAGATACATACCTTCGGTAAATCTGGTTGTGGAGCGGTCAGATTATCATTTGCGGGAAATAGTGTATTCATTAATTTTTTTATGATTTTTTTGAATATTTCAAATACTTCGCGAGTTAATCAAAACAATAACTATCTGATGTCGTTATAATATTAATTTTAGAATGTTAAAAAGACTGTAAGAACGATAAAAATATTTGTTAGTTTAATAAATATTTATATTGTAAAAAATGTGCCTATCTCGTTCATAAAAAAGAATCTACAAAAATATATTTAATTTTCATGTAATTCAACTCCTTGAAAGTCAAATGCAAATATGATAAAATTAAATTTAATGCAATTTTGTATGACCAAGTAGAGTAACTGAAATTAAAGGTGTTTAAGAAAAGAACAGAAAACCTATATATAATATGACCTTCATTTAAATTCAATCCAATACGGGAAAAAATAATAATAAAAATTCTGAATGAAAATAAGAACAAAACGAAGTTAAAATGATAATGTATACAAAAAAGGACTACATTCTTGTTTTTTACGAATAAACTTGTATTTTACGTAATTATTTCTGACTTTTACTAAGATTAATGTCGAGTGAATCTAATAATCTTTGGTCGTGATTTCTTACGATCTTGTTTTAAAATTTATTATGCTAAACCAGTTCTTCAATACATTGAAATTTATTTATTACATGAAATTGAAAAATAGTTTCACTAATAATAATTGAAAGTGAATTAGATTATTTTGTGGTGATCTTATATAAATATTTTTTTATAGCTGAAATAATAAAGAATTGAATAACAACGCAAGTTTAATATATTTTTAATAAATTCTGTAACATTGACTGTATATTAGAAAGAAAATATTTTGAAAAATGAGATTAAATATTGATAAGGAAAACGACGAATATCGCTTATAAACAGAGATCGCGTCATATGTGACGAATTTACTCGAAAATGTGCAGCAAAAGTTGACATAAGATATCGAAATAAAACTCTGCATTATTTATTTTTGAGGTAATTTGTATTATACATATGTTATTCTTTATTATTATATTAATAATATATATTAGTATAATAATAAAGTTTTTCATATGTTATAAAACCCCATCTTCTCCATCTCAGAAAGTAAGTCAGAGAAAACAATGACAAGGACGAGCGTTATATAGGATTTCTCGAGCGCAATCTGACAGCGACCTTGAATTTGACCTTGACTTCCACCTTGAAGGTCAATATAAAGACAATTTTGTTTTTGAAATTGAAAACCTATATTTCCGATCAGTGAATCTGAAAAAGAAAAAATTTTACATTAAATATTTAAAACGACATCAATGTCAAATCTCTAATTTTTTACTAGCTATGAAAATTATAGTTGCATATTGTAGACATGAATAGAATACTTGCATATTATTAAAATATGGTTAAATATAAATTATAGCTAGTATCCCAGAGTAGCTATATACTATAATGCGTGTAATTTCAGTGGAGAAGGTTCTTGCAAATCGTCGCATTCTATCTTCTTTACGTAAAATTTTCTCCTTTTTCAAAATCGATCGTCAACAACGACATTTTCAAAAAGTAAAAATTTACCTCGAGATGACCTTCACGGCGAAGGCCAAGGTCAAATCAATGATCATCATAATATCTCGCACGCGAAAGCCTATGCAACTTTTCAGCCATTGATCCTGTGTTTTTGTTTTCTGATTAGTTTTTTCTGCGACAGAGGAAGGCAGGGCTTGGATTCAATTCCAAGTGTACGTTAACAATCGTTTCACGCTATCATCCTCCTTAGTACCAATGTTTTTTGCACGACTTCAGAGTAACTATTCGTCCTATTTGTTATTTTGTCCAAATAGTCAAATGGACTTTTTGTTTTTTTTTATGTTCTTTTTCATTATTATTATTATTATGATGATTTAAGAGCTATCAGGAGAGCTGTATTATACGTAATTTGTAACATTTTTCTCACCGCGTTTTTCAGCGACGAGGAACGGGCAAGGGGGGCGGAAGCAACGATGCGAACCACAAAGACACGCAGACCGCGCAGAGGCATCGGATATCCCTGCGGGTAAGTTGGTCTCGGCGATTTATCGCTGCGATGCAGCGAGTGCGCAAGCACTCGTTCCAAAGTCGGGGCTGAACGCGCGATTCTTCTGGAAAATCGATTTGTACACTTGTAAATACTGTAGGAAGCCCGCGCCGATTAATGGCCGAAGGTCGATATTCTTTGCTCCACGGCCAATTGACATTGGGCCAAGTGCTTAGTTCGAATTGCTCTTATTTTTCGGCGGCTTTAATCGATCGCACAGAATCGTGCCGGTGCAATCTAACGATGCGAACTTCAAACTGATCTATAATGTGTAAGGTAAATGAACCAATGAACGGCTGTCCAAGCAGTAAAATGCTCGCGATAATAGAGACCTATTTTATGTTATATTGAAAAATCAGATTTTTATTTGAAAGCATACCATACCTGATATGGATTAGTATCTGACGATGCTGAAAAAAAACAATTCAAAATTTGTGTTCCAATGCGCATAATCAAAATTTATATATGCATTATTTAACAATATCATTGCTTTACCAAATGCCTGTATACAGTTTTTCCTCGATTTCATGAAAAATAATTTCTAATTAAACGAAACTTTCACTAGATAAGAGGTTAATTGCTTACGGATCATATAGAGCATATAGATAATTTGGACGCCCCAACAGATAACTGGCGGTCGTTCGACCGTTGAGAATAACAATCAATTTAGATTATGATGGAGATGTTTTCTATTAGTCAAAAAAAAAAAAAGCACTCTCGAACATCATCAAGTACGGTATCAACGATTTTCATCGTTACGTTTTCATTTAATAAATTAATACAAAATACAAGTTTCGTTTACCTTGTACGATGATCATCCCCCACACCTACCGATTGTTCCGCGCCTCGACGATTCGCGTGCAACATTTAATACCGGCAGCCCTTGATTTTTTTTTTTTTTTTTTTTTTTTTTTTTTTTTTTTATCTACATCCATTTTACAGGTGCTCGAGCAGATAAAGACGGTGATCGAGAATCGGAATCAGATAGCGGCGGCGGCGGCGACGACGGTGACGACGACGACGGCCACGACGACGACGACGGCCACGGCGACAACGACGACGGAAACGAGGGAGACGACGGATTCCCCGCACGTAAGTACACGTTGACGAAGCAGGGGCTTTATAGATGATCGTGACGCCGTGCGTCTCCCATTGGCTCGCAATGGCACTGTCGTTGATCTCGGTCAAATGCGATAAATATATTAATGTTCTGGTAGAAATCCAGATTTGATCCAGTACAATCATTGTTGTGTTTAGCCGAAAGAAAATAGCCTATTCGTTTATGACGATTAACGAAGTATGATCGGGAATATATATATGATATATATACGTATATATGCGAGAAGAAGCTTCGCTATGTATGTATATATAAAGCTAATGACTATTATACTATCTAGAATTTATGACCGAAGCTGCGTCAGATTTGTTTCTTTTCCTTGATATATATATATATATATATATATATATATATATATATATATATATATATATAAACAACATCGCTTGATTGCCAACATGGGTGGAAAAGTTCAATTTCGGACGACTTCGTTTTGTACATTTAAGAGCGTAAATCTTTGGACTTTATTGTATATAGCCACGAGTGTTATTAGCTCGTATGTATTGCGTTATGATTTACGGATTAATTAACGGGACACGTTATACCGATCAATGCTTCAGTTTTATCTATTAACCATGCGAAAGTATACAGTAAATAGTAATTTAGTTTTAACTAGAGGCGTTCGTTGCCATGAGACTGAAATTTGAAGCCGATATAATACACGTTCAGTTGGGAATAACTGTGATACGATGGATATTATGACTTCTGGAGGCTCTTTAAATTCAGCTCTCAATTGATTTATTATTTTAAAATGTAATAATTGCCTGGATGTTACATTGCATTTTCACCGGTTTGTTTCGCGTGCCGATTTCCGGTGTCTGGCACGGTAACTCCTGAATATTCCTGGATACGCGCATTATTTACAAGACAATACAACAAGCACGCTTGATGAGAGTTCGGTTGTGCGCTCGGTCCAAATTTTTCTCAGTTCTCTGTGTATAATATGCCCATCTAGCATGTAATGCTTTCGTTTTCCGCCAGGAACGCGTAAGAACGTCGCAGAAGTAAAAAAAAAAAAAAAAAAAACAATAAACAACGAATTTGCAGCATCTAGCATTGATATTGTTGTTGTTGATGTCAGAGAAAAAAACTGGAGTAGTTTATGCTATAAATTTAGAACTATATAGCGGTATTAACCTTGAGGATCGAAAATAGCCAGAGTCCCCCCCCCCGCCGCAACCCATTACAAATTTATCGAAAATAGCTCCAATAATACGATCTGCGCGAATTGCAGCCGAAGCGTGGAAAAAAAAAACATCATAATCCAGACAGTGCGTCGTGTTTTCAAATCCACGTTTGAATTCGACCCACTTGCCCGGAGGAGAGCTCGCCCCGTTCGTAAAGTAGGGGTAAACTGGGATTTGCCGCTCGGTGGCCTTAAATCCAGCTTCCAGTGTTTTAACAGCCCGTCCGGGTTACATTGAGACGCCGGCGCTTTTCGACGGGCAGAGCGTCGTAAGTGGCCTGGGGCGTATTTGTAACGACGAGGTAAGCTTTGTGGGGCGAAATTTGATGTTTTCGACGAGGTTCAGGGGGCGAACACGTCGGCGAAGTTCGACGACAGGCTGCGCGCGTCGAAGTGTGTTCCATATGCCTGTACGCGTGTAAAACTTGTCGAAATGCGAATTTATGGAGCGATCACGGGGGGAGGGAGTGACATTCGCGCCAACGTCAAGTGTTATACATCTGAAAAGATTGTAACAAAGTTCTGTTTAAATTTTATTTAATAAAGGTTTGCAGTGGAAATATCCTCTGGCAAATGAATGAATGTGCTAACCATTGCGCGCCCGGTACAAATCGAATGGCCAACTGACCAGTGAACAGTGGGTCATTCGCTGATTTACCCGCGAAAAATTCATTTCTTCTTCCCAAGCAGATCGTTGATTATTCACTGATTGCAATTTTAAGATATTTTTGTCGCCACTGCGTTGAAATTCTGAGTTATTTTTTCTTGAGCCAGAGTCAAAAACAAAATGTATACTACGTATAATGTATATGCAATAGATGCCCAGGAGATCATTTATTTTGCCTTAAATGAAAATTGCCCCGATTTGCTCGCACGCGAGTATAGTGAACGGCATATCGGCGCCAGCCCATTCTTGGTTACATTGTATGTATGAGCCGTGCAGTTTTTATCGCCGACGCGCAATGCGCCTTCGATTACTCATTACGATTTCCAACAGACGCGCATATAAGCGCGCGCGCACAGCCAGGAACACAAGCACGACACCACGCCATAACCGGCACTTCGGTCGTGGCTCTCGGAGCTCGTTATATTATACCCATATAATATGCGCTCTCCTGTGCCTGTTATACATAGAATAAACGTATAACCGTGTTTTCTTTCTAGGTTTGCGAGCTCCTCTATATATATATATAATCGAATAACGCTCAGACGCGTATCGCGGGCAAAGCTTTTGCCGGACTTTTTTCTCTCCTTCTTGCGCTCACGTTCAACGAAAAGAAAAAAATAAAATAAAATAAAAACTCCGCGCTCGCCTAGTGCTCGCTGCTGTTCCAGAAGCTGCTTACACGATCTCGCTCGCTCTTAGAACAATGAAAAGTTGATGAATCGCCACTAGATTAGACGCCGCGCTTATTATTGCCTTACTATAGGCGAAGGCGCAGCTTGAATTTAACGATTCTCGATATATGTATATTACATATGTATAGAGAGAGAGAGAGAGAGAGAGAGAGAGAGAGAGAGACTTAATAACCGCGTTGACGCGGGCGGGCGCGTTATATTATGCGCCCACGATGATGCGCCAGTCTAATGCTTATTGCGCGGATGAATGAATAGGATTCATATTTTCGTGTATGTGTGTGTATATATGTATGTGTATATATATATAACATATGAATAAAGAATAATGTGCATAGGCATGTATGTATGCATATATGTATGAAATAAGGGAGTGCATTGTAAATGAATTCTTGCGCGTTTGATCTTGAGGCTTTAAAGGCTAACTGGATGTTAGGTAACTTCGGCGGGTAATTCCGTATAGATCACCGCCTTCTTAATATATATATATATATATATATATATATATATATATATATATATATATATATATAGCATATACGTATTATATATACTACTTTTTGAGATTTAAATATGCAAAATAATCATTACGTGAATTTACGCACGTACTTATGGATAACGTGAGAATATATTTTCGAAATTTATTCGTAATTTCAAAGTTTTAATCCTTCGCTTATACACATACTATATATATTATTTATATTCCATAAAAATTATAGAATGATCGATATGATAGATTTTCGATGATTATTATAATATTGTCAAGTGTAGGACGTGTGTCACATTGTCGCGCTATAGATACGTATAATGAGATTACAGTTGAGCTATTAATTAGATATAATTTGACGTTTATCTGTAATACATATGCTAAACAGCTCGATCATCATTACGTGGTGTTTACTTTTTAAATTTCGTAAATTTAGATTGTATATTAAGCGTGTCGCTTTAAGTCGACGAAAAAACGTGTTCTCGTAAAAAGTGTACTCGTCAACTATGTAGGATGGAAATTTTAAAGTGGAATATTGTCGTATGTATATGTGTGCGAGAGAGAGATAGAGGAAGAGTGAAAAAAAAATTAATTTATTGACTAAGGACTGATCTATATCAGTCTACATAGTTATGCAATGTTGTAGCTCGAATAAAACTATTCGTGAACAATAATTCAATACAATTGTTTGCGATTGCTTGAAACAAATAAGTTAATGATTCAAAAATAGATAAATAAAAAAAATAGAATTACAGTAGAAACGTACGCAATCACATAAGTAAAACGCAATACTACAAAATCATAAAATCATACATACTGCCGACAAATTAAAAGTAATATTAAAAATAAAATAAAATTAAATTAAATCCCACACGCCCCGTTTGTAGATTTTACCGCGGCCAATTTTCATCGGAGCCATCGACGATCAATTTTCCACGCATCGATCGTTAAAATTTTACAAGTGCATTATAATAATAATAATAATAATAATAATAATAATAATAATAATAATACTACTGCGCCGACTCTGGTTCGTCATTTTTTCTCTCGCCCGCGGACGCGAGAAGAGGAGCGACGAGTCTCGTAAAAATTTGCGCGGAATTTACTTGGATCCGTTATAATATATAATAATAATAATCATAATAGTAATGATGAAAAAAAAAAAATATATATATATATACACACAATCGCGCTATCGGCAGGAAGAGCGACAAGCCGCGCCGCGCCAGCCAGAGAGAGCCTGCGTGCGAGTGCGAGATATTATATAGACGGAGAGAGAGACGGAGAGATTGAGATTGAGAGAGAGAGAGAGAGAGAGAGAGAGAGAGAGAGAGAGCTCGCGCGCGCGCGCCGGCGAGAGAAGAGATAAAGGCGGAAAAACGACTCTCCCCGCGGGCCCGCGGCCGGGGAGAGCCTCTCGCGCGGATCAGTCGTGCAGCGGACTTTGTTGTCGCCGCGGCGCTCGCGAGGCGCGCGCGCGACGCTGCTGGTTGACGCCTGATCGCCCGCGCTGATACTTGCCATTGCCGTTACTGCCATTATTGTTGCGTCTGCTGCGCGTGCGAGCGCAGCTCGTACAACGCAAGCGCGCCAGTGTTCTCTTTTAATTTTTTTTTTTTTTTTTTTTTTTTTTTTTTTGTTTTTCGGGCGCACACCTCGCGTCCCTCTCCGCCGCGCCCCGCGACTTTTCCAAATACAATGTGGCGCGTGCACGGCAGAGACGCGCGCGCGCGCGACCGCGACGAGCGGTCCGTGCCCGCTGCGAATTTCGCGTCCCCAGTGTCGACGGCCGTTTATTTTGTTATTGGGAACGCGCGGCAGTGACGCATGATTTATAGTGCGCCCAACGGGCGATACTGTGTTCGTTCTGAATCGCCGTCTTGTTCTGCATTGCGCGTGGATTTCGTCGAGTGATCGCCGAGGAGGTTACCAAGGGCTCGGCGCAATGAAGAGATTCAGGCACTTCGTGGCGAAGCTCGGGGTGAGGAGGATCACACACACACGTGCATACATAGATACATATACATACACATACGTACGCATACAAACACACTTTTCCCTCCTCCGCCACCGCGGCGATTACTATTATTTTTTTTTTCTTTTTTTTTTTTTTTTCGTTTCAACCAGGTCATTGGGACGCGATTTTTCCTTTGCTCCATAAAAATTACAATAATATACTGAGACGCGCGCGCGCGAGCTCGTTCACCGAGACATCTGGTCTGCTGCTGCCGCTGCTGTTGCGCGCGCGCGCGCGCGTCCGTGCCTCGTGTCTCTCCGTTGTTTATGTATTTATATTACATGTAGGCGTGCGCGCGCGCACATACGTCGCGCAGTATAGACGCTTCGACCGGTTTTCCAATGTTATCATACGTATCATACGCGCTTATTCCGTGTTCGATGTTTTTTTTTTTTTTTTTTTTTTTATTTAATATTACAGAGAATGACTTTTACGTATACGATGATCCTCCCGCCCCCCCCCCAGTATTCTACTGCAGGTCAATTATTCGTGCTAATATACGCGTAATATACAAGTGCGTATAAAAATAATATAGCTCACAAAGTAGCACTCGTAATCGCGCGTGAAAAACGCTTGGAACAGCCGTAAAAAATTGTAAAAAAAAGAAGCAAAAAAAAAAAAAAAAGAAAAAGAAAAAGAAAACAGCCGCAGTCTATTTTTCATTTTACGGACTTCTGTAATAGACGCGTTCTTCGCGTTAATGTCACGCACACGGCACTATAGATCTACCGACGCGGATGACACAATATACGTATATCGCGCCTCGGATGACGAACAAAAAAACAAAGGCCCCCGCGACGACTTGTCCTTTGTTTATGCAATTGTAAAAATCGGCAAGAAAATAGAGAAAGAAGGAGAGAAATAGGAGAACAGATAAAAGAAAACACTCGCTTCCGATTTATCGAGCAGCTGGAGTGCGTGTATATATATATATATATATATATATATATTTAAGTATATCTAAGACGTGGAAAATCCCCCCTCCCCCTCGACGTAATCGCTTCATTTCACACCGGGCTACGCGGTCGTATCTCGGTACGTATATGCATATATACCGACAGTCGTTTTGACACCATTAGAATATATCGATTTCGGGCCGAGCTTGAATATTTTTTCCGTCTCTATCTCTCTTCCTCCCCCCCCCCGTCTCTGGCCCCTAATCAGCGAGTGACTCCGATGTGTCTCTTGTCGACCGCCGCCGCGGTTATTTCCAAACGAGGATTATTATCGCGCCATTTACATTCCGCGGGCGTAGTGCGCGCGCGCATACGTGCGTATATATATATTTACAAACGAAGAAGAATAAAGACAAACAAAATTAGAGGCGCGTTATGCATTATTCGATGGCGCTCTTTTCGGAAGCCTCCTAATATAGTTTTTTCCGGAGAAGAAAAATGCGACCAACAGCTGATCCATTGTATGTATGCATTTGAGAGCGACGGAAAAACAAAGTAGAAAACGTTAATGTATTCTTCGGCGTTTCGTAAAATCTCTCGTTCGTCCGATGGCCAAATTAATGTCGCGTGCCCCCCCCCCCTCCGTCCTCTGCACACTGATACATCTTTTCATCAAAATCTCGGAATTGGCGAAAAAAAAGAGAAAAAAATTGAAAGTACCTATACACGTCATGCTTCATATACATCAGGTCATAAGGTAGCTCCTCGAAAAATTGCAATAACCAATTTGAAATTATTAAATGAAAATCGGAAAATAATTAAAATAACCATGTTTTAAGGTCTTTATGTTTTAAGATCTCTGGTGAGTAATTTGTATATTCGCATATTCACGTAGTAAAAATGATCTATCATAAGGGGAAAAAAAGTGAAATTCTTCAGCAGTCGCTTGGAATATCTCAATAGGAATTAAATGACTAACGTTTAATGTTGACTTTACTGACGATTTCTTGATAATCTGTAATAAAATCATACGGTAAAATACAGTAAAACTACGATGTTGATTATAAATTCAACTCGACGATATGTGAACAATTTTTATCGTTCAATAAATCTTCGAAATTAATCAATGTACGATTCGTGTAATCACTACAATCCTCCCTTCTTCGTTCGACAATAATAATGAAGCAAATCGGGTTTCCGATTGGCTTCCGGTAAGAGTTTACGTTAAACATCCGCTAATGAAAAAAAGACTCGGTTCTCAAAGCAGGGAGTCGCGATAGTTTCATAGATTTTGAATCTTGACCTTATATAATTGGACAATCTTCCATGTTGATTGATTGAAAGACGGAGGAAGATAAGAAAAAAAAAATCGTGCATATGTATTTGAAAAAATTTGCACATAGAAAAGTCAAGCGAGAAGTATTTAGAAAGCAAAAGTTTTCTTTTATTCAAGAATCAGTATTTCATTTTACATATACCATAGAATTATAAGCATAGTGCAAAATAAAAACATATAGTTCGTGTATGCAAAAACGATATTTAAAATTATACTTTATGGGTGATATTTATATAAATGTGCGTAAGTACATGACACTTTCGTGTGCGCAATAAAAACAAACGTAAATCGCTAAAACTCTGTCTGATGGTTTTTAAAATTCAGAAAATTCGATCGATAAAAGTGATTAGAAGTTTTTTTTTTTTGACGGGATTATAAAAAGCTTTTTTTCTGTTCGACTCTCGTCTGATAATAGGCGTTTCTCTTCGAGGAGCTACCATAAACACATACATATACTACGTCGTCAATATAAAAAACAACATTCAATTAGTATATACTGATTTTTTCTTTTGTTTTGTTTTGTTTTTTTTTTTTTTTTTTTTTGTTTCTCATCTCGGGCCTCTTTGGTCTACGATAGAGCCGCCTCGCCAGTAGCCGGGACAGGGGCGAGCGCACGTCAGCCGACGACGAGGAGGAAACGAATCGGACAAAAGTGAGTAATCCACGAGTGTCTGTAATTTGTATAGATATATTATGTTTATGCCATTGCATTGTGTGTGTGTTTGTGTATGTGCGCGCGCCCGTGTACGTTTGCGATTACTGCGGAGCTTGCGAATCTTTTGTGTGCAGCCGCTTTTGCACGCGTGATTCAGAGCCCGTACCTATCCTGCGCGCGTGTAAACACAGGTGCGCACCTGTGTACGCGCGACCCGTACGTCGCTGTATACAACGAGTGTTTTTCTTCATTTTTTTTTTTTTTTGTTTTTTTTTTGTGCATTTCATCGTTGCGCAGAGGTTACTTTGATCATTGGATCCGTGCGATTGAATTACGATGTTGCGCAACGATGTGTACAAGTTGCAATACTCCGGCCCGTCCTGGTGTTATTTTTGCAATTTTTACGTGGCGGCGATCCCCGCCGCTCGATCGCTTCGATCGAGACGTCCGATCGCGGTTTCTATGTGTATGTATATATATACACATATAGAGCCCGTAGTCTCGATTTCCAACAGACTCCCGGAAATCGTTGGGGAATTCCTTCTCGACGTGCGCGTCATAATTTCGGCTCAGAATCTCGACAACGACGCTCCGGGCGATGCGATTCGTCCTAAGTCTACTATCTAATAACGTCGTTCGACTCTCGCGCGAGATGCCGGTCTCCCAAAATCGCGTACTACGCGTTCGCGTATGCATAGCGAATACGTGCGTTCGTATTTGTCACATTGTGTGTATGGAGGGGCGCGAGTCCCGGCGAGAAGAATCTCGGATGTATCAGTAACGAACCGTGAATTAACTCAATCCGCGCGTATAGGCACGAACAAGAGAATATGTGTAATATATATATATACACACACGTATCTTCGTGCTTTTTCGCGCGTCCGTGTCGGTTGTAATATGCGCACACGGGGCAGAATTATGCAAATGATAATGAAGTGTCTATAAACTGTCGGCGAGGTATTACTGAGATTCCGTCGGACGATGCTGCGCTGGAATTGTTGTTTGCAATGGCAGAAAGGAGTAGAAGCGGTTTTTGCTCATTCCCCGGGCTATTCCCGGACTTTCGATAATGACAGCTGTGCTGATGAAAGAATTTTTTTTCCCATTGTTATAGAGCAGAATATATGCCGAATAATGATTGTACACTGACGAGAAATTTATACTTATATTGTACCAAATATATAATTAATTAAAATACAATTCCTATTAATAATGAAAAATATAATAATAAGATAAAAAAATTTTAATTATTAATTAGGTGAAAATTTGTTTCTGTCAATTACAACAATTTTCTAAGATTTCTAATGATTTTTACAAATTAGTAAAGAGTTTTTTAATATCTAATACTTCGATGTACATAAAAATTTAAAACAGCATTTAATTAAATGTTTATTAAAATTCAGAATATTATTTATTACAAAGAAATATATATATTTATACATTGTTAGATGTATTATCATTAATTGAATATTTACTGCATACTTCTACTACGTTTTGAAACGTATTTAATATTTCTTTATTCCTGGTGAATAATTATTACTCTGAGAAAAAATATCTGTTATCAAGTCAATCTTTTCTTGTTTTGTATCAAGTAAATTATTTTCTTAAATTAAGAAAGCATCTTCTTAAATCAAGGAAGTATTTATTTAACTGCAACTAGAATTCATTTGAATCAAACCACGTGCGACCACGTGAGTACGTTAAATCTAGTGAATATTTTCTTAATTTAAGAAAATTAGTTACTTTGTACAAAACAAGTAAATATTTACTTAATATCGGAAAATATTTTTTCTGTATAACATTATGTCCCAAATTCATATATAATGTTTGTTTTTAATCAAAATTTAATAAATTATATTGGGAAAAATTCAGTGAAGTTCTAACTTAGTAAAATCAAGTAATGCCTTTTAACTAATATTACATATTCTTACAGTATATCTGTATATAACGTTTTTGTTTCATTAAGATCGCTGCCTATCGCAGACCAAATTTCGTTCGCCATTTTTCGTTCCTTTTACTTACATTGAAGATTTTAGATACACATGTATGCGTATATATACAATATACAGTGCAAATCTAATGTATTCGCGCGCGTGTGCAAGAGCGGGAAAAGCCTTGGAGACCATTGGAGCGTATCAAAGGCGCACAGAATCGCATCGCTGTGGTATAGTACGACTGTCAGTCGCGCCATTTATGTGTATGTGTATGTGTGTGTGTGTATATATATATATATATATATATATATATATATATATATATATATACAAGTGTGCGCGCGCACACGACAACCTGTGGATTATGTAGCCACGTGGTGTGACTTCTTTATAAAAGCCAGCGCAGGTTTATGATACTTGCGCTGATTTGTTTACTTTATTATTATTATTTTTTGTTATCGCTCTCACACCGGTGCACAATGAGCCTTTTTTTTAGTCATTATTAATCGTGCGAATGTGAATATATTATATATATATATATATATATATATATATATATATATATATAGCGTTGACAATGGATTGACAATGGAAGATAATTGGCTCCTACAATTTACAGTATGAATTCTCGCTCTACGCGCTGTAAAGATAATTGTAAAAATGCTCCTTGGCAATTGCGCTGATTGATCGAAGGAGCATTTCTGGTACAGCTACATATGGCAATCTTCTATACATATAGGATAACCGCTAGAAAAATAGCTCGATTATGATAAAAGGCAATTGTGAGAATTCATAAGGCTTGCGAATAAATATACAATTTTCATTTAAGACGAGCAATCGATTCGTTTTTGTTTGTTTTGTTTTTATTTATTTTTTTTTCATTTAAGTTTATCTCTAATAATGTATGACATTGTAGTCAGCGGATAAGGAAAACTGTATTGTTTAATGAAGAATGATTTGTAGCAATGAGCAATAATTGTAAATGCGTCGAATATCCATATAGTTTATAATTATTATAAAAAAAAATTTCATATAAAAATGCATATTTTTAACCACACACGATGAAACGTCTCAACAGAATATTATAGTAAAGTATAATAATATTCTGATAAAATGTTACGAATCTGTGTGTATATATAAGAAAGAGAATAATTTTGATAAATAATTACACAGTAACATACGTATCTATAGCTCTGCAATTAATTGTCAAGACTTAGGTGAAATTTACGAATCGACGTCTTTGATTTTTATGTTTGGGACAATTAGTTTTTAAGACTAATTAATTTTTTTTACTTATTTATCGATATAATCTTAGGAAGTGTTTAATGTTAATTAAAATAAGTATAAAGTTCAGCTTTAATTTTATATAATGCGATTATTTTAATATTAAATAATTATGTTATGATTTCCAACTTATTACTCGAGTAAAATCTCGAAATTCTTCGAAAACTATTTACCTACTGATTTTTTCTACATAAATCAATCTCGTGCTGACTCCAATTTATTTCATTTGTTACCTAACAGAAAGTCTCTATTCGTATTCGCAACGGCTTCTATTCTCCATCTGTGTTTCTATGAACGTTCAGTTAACCTTCTTACGAACATCGCCATATATTTCGGATTAATTATTATAGTTGTACTTTTTATAATATAAAAACATTGAAGATAATAGTTGAATTTCCTATGCTACCATAGATGCTTTAATAAACGTTCTTGTGTATATTCACTCGTGAGAAATTTTTTACAATTAGACCAATAGGTTTGCATTATTTTTATTTACTATTATTGAAATATAATGGAGATTATTTTCCAAAAACTTTAAAAACTTCCAAACTGGTTTCTGATTATTTTTATTCATTTAGATTGCTCAGTTTCATTCAAATCATATTCAGGTGTTCAATTCTCTTTCTTTACCTTTATTAATTGGTGATTGCAAGAATTTTTATAATAATGATAATAATAATAATAATAATAATAATAATAATAATATTAAGAAGAAGAAGAAGAAGAAGAAGAAGAAGAAGAAGAAGACGAGGAAGAAGTGGAGGAGGAAGAAGAGGAAGATGAAAAAAGAAAGAGAATAGCATGGTTTTTTCGCCAATCGCAAGAATTATTCAGAGCATTTACACCAAAATTCTATATAAAAGGAACAAGGAATATTTATTGGATTGCTGGTATGACGTGCGCGCGCTACGGGCATATAATATAGAAAAGTTCTGTGTCACTGTGATACTCGCGCGTATAAATTTATTTAAACCTGTTGAATCGGATCTGCGCGCTGCCTGCCCACCTCCCCCCCCCCTCGTTATCTCTCTTACGATCGGCTGGCACCACGACTGTTTTCGCCCGATGCACGCGCGTATCGTTTTTTTTTTTTTTTCTTTCTTCGACGCGTCTCGTTGCGCAAATTGCTGGGTATGCGCGATTTTATAGCGATTTAACACAAATAAGAGCGAGCAGAACACATTGCAAAGTTGGCGATGAATCTGAGTGTCCGTGTGTGGCTTGGCGTATGCGTGTGATAAGGGGTCAATTTGAGAATCGTTGATCTATTATCTTGTTCTTTACTCTTGTGATCGAAGTAATAGTCCGAGCTTACAGATTTTCAAAACGAAGCATGATTATATTTATATTATATAGATTATTCTCTGAAATGATATCGAGGGTGTTCTTGCGCGCGTGCGCGCGCGCGCCTGTATCGAGAGAAACTACGGTCGGTAAGGTAGCAATAGACAGCATGACTGTCGGAGGTGGATAATGCAGCGATCTGCCGCTCATACCACCGGATGTATACGCATGTCCCACAGCTCATGGAATGCAATAGACAGATGGCTCTGCGTGTATCAGAAGTGGTGCAATAACGTGTGGCATATATTGTATATATCTAAGCTTTTTAATTTTTAATTTCTGTATTTTAAAACGTAGCTTATCCTGCAGTAAATTTATTTATCTTTGAAATGTGAAATTGTCCCTTTCACCCGGCTTTATAATTGAGAATGATCGATATTTCGGAATATCTTCGAGCTCTTTTACAGGAATTGCCGTGAACAGATTGTTATTATAAAAGTCCGTTCATGATTGTTATTTATTTTTCATATTTTCATAATTATTAGTATTGACAAAAATTTCTAAATTCCTTATTGCGAGTTGCTAATATCGATTATGAGAAAAAGCTTTGACAATGCCCTTAACACTTCTTTGTAATAATAATAATAATAGAGCAATAAATATGGAATTTAATTAATAACTATAGTCTACATATTAGATCTACATTTTTCCCCATTGCAGATTTCGATGAATTCTTTCTCAAGTGTGTTACGTTTATAATTATTAATTTTACATAATCTCTTATTCTACTATTCAACTTATTCTATATATTTTATGTATTTTATAAAGTATATCGTTATTAACATTCTATTAAGATAACTAATATCGCAATTGGACTAACATTATTAATCTTAATGCTTCGATTTTGTTATACATTTACAATTATTAAACTGATCTTTATATCATACTCTAGTATACGTTAAAAGTTTGTTAATCCATTATTCTACTTATATTAATTAATATTTTATTAATCATACTTAACACCGTAGCTAGTCTATCAAAACAAACGTACGTGCACATGCATATGTATCGATGGCATACCATCCTTCAATTTATGATTTAGTCTCTACGTTCTTTTTCAATTTTAAAAATTACAAATCTAATATTAACGTCGATCGTAATGAGAAATTTCGACAGTTAATATTTGGCGTCGATTCGGGAACTTTCCTCCGAGGTCAGCGTCGACGCTCAGTTTCCGACAACAGTGTCCGGTTACTCTCGGTGATAAAAAAAAAAGGCGCCATGAAAATTGGTTCAACATTCGTGTAGATATATATATATATATATATATATATATATATATATATATATATATATATATCGTTCATAACGTCGCAGGACGCGACAAGTGTATATATATAATCATGATGTTTTATGATTCAAAAATTCTTTCAGGTAAAATTAAAAAATTATATATATTGTTGGAATTTTTTGAAATTCTTGAATTGTTTAAAAAAATATACAAATACGTATTAGTGGAAATGTCATGCAGATTGTATAATATTTTAAATAGACAAACGATTGTGTACTTTGCAATCAAGCGATACAATCTTAGATCAAATCAGTGTTGTAATGATCGGTATAGGATATAATGCATAAATACTATTCGGTAGTCGTAAGACAGGATTTAATTGATAGTTCTGTTTTATCGCGAACTCCGTGTGCGTTGCGCAATCGGTGACGCTTATCAATGCATAAGTGTCAAAATCGAAAAGAGATTTTTATCTCGCATCGGGACTACATTGTTAATAGAATTAAAAATCAAGTCAATGCGTCAACGGCTTTTCGTTCGATTAATTGTAAATCGAAGGTTCGATATAAATACATTGTGTTAATAATAAGCGTCTTCGTGAAACGAAAATAAAAAAATGAAAGAACAACAAACGCGAGTCACCGGATTAATCCCCTGTCCACGTTACTTTATACGGATTTTAATAATTCGCAAAAGAACGCAATAACATTTTTCTACGCGTTGCGTGCACTTTGCGCCAGTGTGTGTGTGTGTGCGCGCGCGTGTGCGTGTGCGTGTGTGCGTGTGCGTGTGTGTATAACACGGCGATCCCCGCCATCAGAGGAATTTAATCTCTGGGCAGCAGCAGCGACTCAAACGTCCTGTACGTATATAAATATAGCGCGCAATATTATTTTTCTCCCCCCCCCCTTCGCCGAGTGGGACGCAGTGTTGATTTTCACCGCACGGCTGATCTTACAGGTCTTCAGATTTTTTTTCCCCTTATTTTTTTATCCTCTTGCGTATTTCATGTATATATGTGTATTTTTACGGAAAAATAAACTTTACTTTATACTATATAATATACATACATACATACATACATACATACATACATATATACAGCCTCCGGCGCTCGGTAGTGTCGCATTCTCCGCATGCAAATCGAGGTATATATATAATACAACGCACGTGTAAATGAGAAAGAAAGGAAAAAAGAAAATCGAGACTTCGTTATACTTTTCATTGTGATTTTGTTTATTTTGCCGAAGTATTTTCGCGGTGGAAAACGGTCGTTATATACAGTGTCCGCAATTCCATGCGCAAAAGGTCTCGGTCTCTCTCTCTCTCTCTCTCTCTCTCGGTCTGTCTTTCTCAATCTCGAAGGTAAAGACACAAATTAAATGTAGGCTTGGTTGGATTTTATTGTTTATGGGCAAAGAATTATAAAAATACCTGTATATGCATATACAGGCGAAAGGCGAAAATTCAAATATATGAAAATGTATATAGTTTACATTTGCAATAACATCGGGAAGCGCGCCCGACAATTCATGAATATATATATATATATATATATATATATATATATATATATATATATAGATGGAAGAAAGCTTCACCAGTGAGAAAGAGAAACGAAACGGGCGCACGTGCTAGTTCTATTAGAATCAAGGTTTAAAATTTTACTTTCCCGATCCCTCTTTCAAACGCTACACACTCGAGCGCGCGCGCGTGTGTGTGTGTTTCCCTCAATTACTTCACCTGGAAATTGAAGTCCGCAGGCGTACGGAGGCTCTTTCCTCGCTCTTTCCCCATATATTTTTCGCGGCGAGTGCGAATTACGTAAAAGAAAAAAATGAGCAAAGTTTATATATATATATATATATATATATATATATATATATATATAATACGTACACATACACACATACGTACGTACATCATTGAAGCGCGAAAAGTGGCTCGTAAGCTTCTTCCACTTTTGTCTACTCTCTCTCTCTCTCTCTCTCTCTCTCTCTCTCTCTCTCTCTCTCTCTCTCTCTCTCTCTCTCTCTCTCTCTCTCTCTCTCTCTATCTATTCTAACTTTCGCACGTTCGTCGGTTCGCGCGCGGGATGCTCGAAGTCGTCAAAGTGCGCGGCTGAACTGCCCGACGATCTCGTCGCTTAAACTTCCCGCACGTGTGGTACGGCGTAAAGGATGAGATGGTACTTTTATGGTTGGACGGGAGAGGGTGAGAGAGAGAGAGAAAGAGTGAGACGGAAGAGGGGAGGTGCGGGCTTGCAATTTCTAAGTAATTGCCTATTTACGTGTAGGTATACGCGTTTTGCACACTTGGACTTGAAATTTTCTTCCTTTTTTTAGCAACTCCAAAGGAGCGCTCTCCAATAGTTATTTAAGATGTGAAATGAAATTTTATTTTTAGTCGTTTGCTTTTCCGGACAATAGAATGATATTGAAATAAAACTATTATCTGTATTTATTTTCCCTTTTTTTGCCCCTTGCTAGTTATAATAAGTATGGTTTCTTTTTTTATTTTAATTATCGTTTCAAACGTGTTAAGTATGTCTGGGAATTTTTCCAGTCAACTTTAATAGGCGGTTGTTGTATTTAAATTGGTATTTAACGTATCTATAGCTGTATCTTGCTGATTAATATTATCGGTCTTTCAGAATTGAAACAGTCAAATACATATAGCAAATTGTATAATTTTATTTACTAATTACTAATTTACTAAATAAGTACTTAAAAACTATATATTTTTCCATCCATGTCTTAATTATGTTTCAAATCAATTCAGGATTTTTTATAATCTTCCATGCAATAGATAATATTGCTTACAAAGGAGTAAATAATTTTTTGTCAAATCACCATTAACAAAATAAGCATTGCGATAATTAGTAAAAGTTATGTATATAAGCTCCATAAATAAAGAAAAATGAAATTACAACAATAAGTATATGTATATGTGTGTGTGCGCGCGCGCGCGCGTGTGTGTGTCGCTGTACATAAAATAAAATAAGTATGGAAAAGAACGCCGTTTGTCTTTCGTTCGTAAAATTTTATTTTCTCAGACTGTTTCTCTATATAATACAAGCTCGAAAAGACTTTCGGCGCAACAACTGGACTTTACGCCTCGGTGATTTCGTTGATTTTCACAGATAATAAACGAACTTTATGTTTGATTGTGTACACATACATATATATATATATATATATATATATATATATATATATATATATATATATATAATAATGCAGCTCTGTGCGCGAGCGAAATAAGGATGTGCAATTCGAAGAGAGACGACGATTCATTATTCGCCTATTTTCGCAAGGATCTCGCAACCCCTTCCCCTCCCCCTCCCCCTTATATTGCGAGGATTAGCCAATCTTCGGCAGTAAAGACCGAGAAGATTACGGGGCTCGTGCGAGGTTGGACGGGGATAGAGGGGCGAGGAGGAGTGGCTTGAGCTCTCTCCCGACGACAGGGCATATTAAAACAACACTGTAGATAAAGTTTTCAACATTGGATAGGAGAATGGAGCATTGAAATTACGAGACTTTGCTTTAGGGAGATTTTTTTTTGTTTTTTGTTTTTTGTTTTTTGAAATCCGCGCCGTTAAAGGCCTCGGAATAGGGGAATAAAACAAACAAATGAATTACGATGCTTTCGAAAATTAATCTTAAGTTATAGTAAATTCGAATGATTCGCTTTTCGATAGATTCGCTGGGTTGATCGCTTCCATCTGACCCGAAACAATGATATTTATGTATACGTAAATTGAAAATTACGGGGGAATAATTACGATTGCCCGTTATTAATACATGACAAAATTCGACGCGAATATATGCAATTATTTTTTTTTTTTTATTGATTTACAGTATTTTCAGAAACGTGATGAGAGGAACACATTTCGCGAAAGTTTTGATTGGCATTTGAGTGCCAAGTCATACATGTATATAGAATTATTACACATAATAGTACATACCAAGTTATATTTGTATATAAGAGTTATATAAAAATCTTAATTTTCAATCGCCATATTACTTACGTATAACTTATCAAACAATAACTGTCAAAATTATTAATTTTTGCCGTTCGCCATTAAGTTTTTCCAAATCTCGAATTTTTTCTTCGCAATGCAATTTTATTTCCCGAAACTGCGTAGCGCAGAGTAAGCTCCTCTGTAACACGCTGTAAGAAAATTGAGGCGAAAAAAAAATAAACGGGCGATGACAAAAGTCAATATTTCGTAACGCGTAATGAAGAAACGTCCCGGAGAAATCTATTCTCATAATTGTACGAGTATATTGTTCAATTAATGAAACAATGATGTATAATTACTCTGCCGAAACTGGCTCGTTTATCTATTGTTGATGCAACGAAAAAAAAAAAAAAAAAAAAGAAAAAAAGTGGACGCGCACACTGACAGGTTCATTAGTATACCCAATTTTCCGCATAGAGAGCGCTCATTGTAAGTCATTGTGTCCAATTAGCGCCAATGTAAGATTTTTTAGCCATCTCTATCTCTCCGTCTCCGAGATGCTCCCTCCTCCTCAATAAGATCATCCGATGCGCGTAAGAGAGTCGTGCGTTTTCGACTAGTTTGAGGACCTAATGTACGCACAAACACACACATATAAACGATCAGACGAACGCTTTCACTTGCCGCTCGAGCGACTTTTGCTTTTGCTCTCCCTCTCTTTTCTGCAAGCTTACCGATCCGTCCCGTAACTTATTTAAGACAGCCGCCAATGTTGCATCTTTTGAGGTGATTGCGTTTGCGAAGAGTGTGACGCGCCCCACCCAGCGCGTTTAAAATGCGTATTGAAACGAGTATTTCGCGTTTTCACTCGACATCGTTGACTTTTTTTTTTGTCCACGCTCCACCCGGTTAAGGACGTAAAAAAGCACTGGTTCGTTATGGAGCTACAACAGTAGGATTGTCGAAGGATTTTTTTTTGCGGGGCTGTATAGGCAATGAGTATTGATTCCCAGGGGGCTGTAGATTTCTGATAAACCTGGATAGATTAAATTGGTTGAATTCTTTTATATTATACTTGCCCTTAAATAAAATTTGGACATCTTGATCTGTGACAATCTCAGCGTTACGACTAGCAAAGTTCAAGGTTTCAACATTGCTGACTATCTGTAGCTTATTTTACTCGGAATTCGCTTCAATTCTGTTCGTCTTCTAATCGTGTTCGTCAAAGACTTTGACCTTGAAAATTATTTGAACGTAATACATGTCGCAAATCTGCCGATATCCAGAAACTTTTGTTATTTTCTTGCTAAATGCGATTGACGTCCCTTAGTTTCAATTTTCTCCGCCCTTGGAATTCGAAGTCCAACGTAATGACTGGATAGAAAGTTACATAGGAAGCAAAAACAAAAAAAAAATACATTGACATTAAATTAACCTTCGAATAGTTTTTAAGGCATAAAGTGACGGTTGTGCAATGGTTTTCGCCCTTCGACTGTCGTTTTGGAATCTTTTTCATCGGAAGTAATCCTGCAAACTTGCCGGGATATGGTCGATTAAAAATGAAACACTCTGCAAATAAAGCGCTTGTTTGCGAATAATTAGCGCGCTAAATTCAGAGTTATTTTTTATTCGCGTTTCGCCGTGTATTATTTATTTATTATATTTGCTTTCCAAATTTAAATAAGGCCAATTTGCTTAAATTTCGAGCTTGCTGTATATTTCAGGATTCTCATATATATATATATATATATATATATATATATATATATATATATATATATATATAGAGAGAGATCCATAATATATACCTTTCTCTTGTAGAAAGATATAAACGGATTTCCAATTTTTTTTATATATTTTTCTCAATGTAGTTTAAAACGAGATATTTAGTACTTTGTCGAGATTAAATGACATTTCGATTCTTAATCAAATTTACGAAAACGTTCCTTCGCGTGTATATATATATATATATATATATATATATATATATATATATATATATATATATGTTTTTTTTCCATAGACCGGGAATGAAATTCGAGGCTCACTGAACCAGAGAGCGAGCGAACGAGAAAGAGAGAGAGAGAGAGAGTGAAATCGGCTTTTGAAAAAGTTCGCCTCTCCAATAAACGAAAATGTATATTTGTGTATAATTGGGAGCGAATTACAAGGTAGGAAGAGAGGAAAAAAAACTTCTTCCTGTTATACTGGCATATATAAATATTCACCATTTCCTCGAAACTTTTCTTTTCTATTCAAATATCTCGTGATCGGAATATTTCCGCCCCCCACCCCGTTTACCACGCGCGCATTCGCGCAGGTGTGCCCATAACGAGTGCTTTCTTCTGCTTCTATTATAATATACGATAATGTACCTATAGATGTAATGGGGTAGAGCTGCTCCGCGAGAAGCAATTGAAAGCTAATTGTAAAAGGCTCGTTACCGTATATACCTGTGCACTATACATATATATATATGCGTAATATACGCGCATCCTATGATAATACGAACGGCGAAACGCGTTAAAATCTCGTTAACGGAGAGAGAGAGAGAGAGAGAGAGAGAGAGAGAGAGAGAGAGGGTAGGTGCGGGAGCTCGCATTCTTTTATCAATATAGAGTGCTCGGAAGCTTCCATTCCAAGCCATTTGAAAATTTTAAGCGCAGGGCTATCTATTAATAGTATATTATACGTGTGTAGGCATATATTATGGGGTCCGCTATTGCGTCGCGTATGCCTGCATATATATGCATACGTATACACGCATACAGATAAGGAAGTGGTCTCCTAGGGTCGCCCGGTGTAACGAGCAGAATATATATTTATAGATGGTAGAAGAATAGTAAAAGGAGTACGATGTAATAGAGCAGGTTGTATCAGGTTCTCTCTGTTTATATATATATATATATATATATATATATATATATATATATATATATATAAACAGACCCGGCGAGTGTCGGAACTGTAGAGGATCGAATAAAAGAGAAATGGAAGATCGCTAACGCAATGCAACGAGCCCGTGAGGCCTTGGGCGTTGTACTACACACACACACACACACACACATATATATACATTATATGAGAGCAACGCACAACATCTGGCGAACGAGCTTGGCAAGGACGACGGGGTCTCTCGGATGTACGCGCCGATATAAACGCATACGCAAACACGCACACACACATACGCACATGTAAAAGAGCGTCTTGAGAAAGAGAAAATTTATGTTTCTCCCTGGTGAAGCCCACCTTCCCTTCTCGCGGTGCTCGCGCGTTTGGATTATTTGCGCATCGCCGGCTTAGTCCAGGCACGTGGGCTCGTATACAATATATATATAGAACACAAGATGCTCTTTCTTTCGATTCGATAGATATATCCATTACGGAATCGTTGTTCATCTCCGACGGTCCGGATAGTGCGAGCAATGCGCGCCTACAGGACGAGAATTAAATTGTTAAAAATGAAGAGAAACTCGCGAGGGCGACGTATCAAAAGATACAAGGGGGCCAACCGTGGAAAATGGATTTAATTTTGGAGTCTGTGCGTTGGGGATCTTGTGTAAAACTCTATGGGACTCTACACTATATGCGGACAAACACTATATGCGGTCTGCCTGAAGATTTCAATTTTGCACGACTCAAAAGACATTGGGATATGGGCCACGATTTCTTTTTATCACCCTTAAAATTATACACTAATGAGGTTACGTGTCCCAAGTATACTTTAATGTGTTCATATACATAGTCCTTAAAACCTTGCGAATCATTTTGTCGTATATCCTTAATATTGACCAGCTGTTACTGTAAGGTTTTCGGTTCAGAGGTCGGTTAGCCATTCGAATAGCTTCATTCATTTCCTAAACCATTGCTCCGCGGCGATGTCTGTCTTGCATCTTATGGTCACGATTTTTAAGTCATTGCTGTTCTCGATATCCGTCATTCCGTAAGTATACTAATATGAAAATATCTTGAAAAGTAGGTATACAAGAAAAGAACCACATAGACTTGACATGTTCCAAATTACACAAAATCAACGCCCCCATTAGGAAAATAGGCCTTTAAACCTCGCGTAGTCTTACTCAAGACCTTGGGTCCATAATTGGGCCTCTCATTTCGTCAGCCTCTTCCGACTTCCACACTGATTTGTCTCTTGAGCTTTCTGCCCCTTAACCGATGCTTACAATGGTTTTAGTCTAAATTTTTCTAAACATCCGTCATCCGGTATAGGAAACGAGGCCCGATGGTTCAGGGTATGCAGATACTTCTCAGCCTCACGTGGACTTGTTGAGGTTCTGATACGTCGTTCGAATATCATCCTTGATTCTGCCAATAAATCCTTTGTTTAAGTTCTTTTCTCTGTAAACCGCCCACAAGTTGTCGAGATATTTCAGTTCGTAAAGTCAAACGGGACACCCAGTATTATAGATAAATGTAGTACCCACTAGGCAAGATAATATAGAGAAACAAAGTCGCAGGCTCGGAAACTCGACGGAAACTTCTTCCCTTCCTTATTATATATACTCTTCCTTATTTACCCGTTCCTTTTTCCATTGTCGTATGCAATATAAGGCGGCCTCTCTCGCGCTCTGTCTCACTCTCTCTCTCTGTCTCTCTCTCTGTACTCAAATGATTGGACGCGCTTCAGCTGAACTCGTGCGCATCAGAGAGCAACTATACACATATAGACACACATACATTGTACACATCATTACACCTTTGCGCTGTTTAGACCCGGCCTTAAAAGTGTTTTCCTGCCGTTGCTTCGAACTCTCTCTCTCTCTCTCTCTCTCTCTCTCTCTCTCTCTCGATCACTCTGTCTTTCTACATCCTCTCCTTTCACCTATATAGACACACACACCACTACCAGTATATACCATTCTCTCTATTATTGCTCACCTATGGTACTGATGATACCAGTGCTTTTCGCCCGCCTCTCTATGTTCATCGGCTCTCTTTGATTTAGCCCTCGCGCGCGCACACGCACGCGCGCGCACACACGAGCACATAATACACTTATTGCGGCAAATAGTATTAAAGTGGATGATTTTTGTCCAAGCGCTGTAATTTTCCGCACGAAAGATATGAAATTTAAGATAATACGGTATTATAAAAAAAAAGTATGGCTCAATCTGCTCAATTGCTTTTTATTGCAAGTCGAGCAACTCTATTAGAAATAATAAGTTTGAAAAATAATGATTCATTAAAATGATAAATTTAGATCAAGTTCATATTTTATATTGTGATGAAAGTTATACTTTTACGCCATTAAATTGTTGTACACACTGTACCTTGGTTTCAATTATTCTTCATATATATCGGTATTGTGGCAAACTTTATTTTACCATTAGGATTTATACATTTATTTTTCTTGAAACAAAATATAATCAATTAAAGGTAATTGAAATTATTAATTTAAACTTCAACTGTACGTATAAAACAAGGAAATTTATTCACAGTATTATCCAAAAAGATCGGGTTTTAAAAATTATTTTATAAGAAAAATTAAAAATTTTTGATGTAATTATTATAATATAAATGTTCTTTTACTATTCAGAAATGTTCAAAATGTACTTGACGATAGGGGTTTGTTGTACAATGTAATAATTGTTTGTATAAGTGTAGATTTAAAGATACTCTCAATAGTTTATAATAATTCGTTATAATAGTCGATTGTAAAACTTAACATTTTTAAATTTCTAAATAAATTTGGATATTAATTATATCAATATACTCCAATATATATATATATATATATATATATATATATATATATATGTATATATATATATGTATGTGTATATATATATGTATATATATGTATGTATATATATATATATAAAAGAAATTTTATAATATCGACTTTACAGCTGTAATATATCATTAAAACCGAACTTTCTTCTCGAACAGATAAAAACTATAATCTACTATTAATCTGCTTTCGGAGTGTGGTGTATATATGTATATATATGTGTATATATATATATATATATATATATATATATATATATATATATATATATAAGGAAGCAAATTAATAATTCAGATAGAGAGGAGTATTGGTAAAAATCATATATACGAATTCTTATTAAAACTAAACAAAATATTCAGAACCAAAATTAAATTCTGCTTTCACTTAAAAAACAGCGAATAAAAAACAAATCTTGCTTGCGAATAAAATAAAAAAACAAAGAAGATGGACGACTGAAGGCAGTGAGCCCTATTTTGCATTTTTACATTATCCCCGAAAATCGATGAATTCCAGAAACGGCTTTTTTTACTATAAAAACATTACTTTATCACACATTGTAAAAATGAGCTAAAAGACTTATTAAATGGAAGAAACTCTCATTCCCTATATATATATATATATATATATATATATATATATATATATATATATATATATATTTATACATGTAAAGATCGTGAGTTTCTATTTTACACCAGCTCGGAGCTAATTGAATTCGATATTTTACCGTCAAGGTATCCATGGAAAGAAAGGGAAACGCTTAATTTTCTCAGAGTTATAAAAATCTCTATAAAAAAATTTGCTTAAAACCAGTAATTATATATGTATTATGGTGTGTGTGTGTGTGTGTGTGTGTGTGTGTGTGTGTGTGTGTGTGTGTGTGTGTGTGTGTGTGTGTGTGTGTGTGTGTGTGTGTGTGTGTGTGTGTGTGTGTGTGTGTGTGTGTGTGTGTGTGTGTGTGTGTTATATACAGTAATAGTAACCATGCGTATTATGACTTCTGCATAAAAATAGCAAGTAACTTATACGTGCTCGACCATCGTTTAGTAGATGGATAGCTTTGAAATTTTATTTTTAGTTTAAGTTTACCGAGAACCACTGAATACGAAATTACGAGGTTCTAATTCGGCTGTATAGTATATTTTCAAATTTCAACGTATGCATAACGAGAAGATATGAGATTTTTACTATTATGTTTATATATATATAAGGCAGCGTTTATTAACACAGCATTTTCGCATTATCAACCGCAAAAAGCCGAATATATAGAGGTACGATAATGTAATCGAGCACTTATAAGAAAGCTCTTATCGAACACTGACTATCGGAAGCGATGTGTACGTTAAAAACCAACCACGCTAAATTAATATGCAATTTATATATATATATACATTCGAAATTCTAACTGATTGATTCGGCTAGCGCGTACGGCTCCGCGATGCTCCATTTTCCCTTGCGCCCCGTTGGCGTTAGATCCTATATTTATATCTATCCATATACATACATATATATATATATATATATATATATATATATATATATATATATATATGCACGTATGTATGTTATTATCGCGACGTTACAGACCGCATGCAGGATAGCTCTATAATTTAATACGGCGATCTATGAGGCGACAGAGCGGTAGTGGGGGGGGGGGCAAAAGCCAGACTCGCCCGCCGCGGTTTTTCATACCGTATAATCGCGGTGTGTAGGTATGTATGTATATATATATATATATATATATATATATATATATATATATAGATAGATAGATAGATAGATAATTGTAGAGAACGCGCGCGAGTAATAGTAAAAGTGTACGCCGGCATTTGTTTGACTAAGCCCCCCGCCACCCTCACCTTAGAGTAATTGGATTTCTTTTTTTTTCTTTTTTTTTTCATTGTTTCGCTGAATTAATAGCGCATATGTGCACGCGTGCGCGCGATTCCGTTACGTGCATATATCTTATATTTACGACAACTTACGTTGTCGTCGAATGTCAGCTTAATCTCATTTCCAACTGGTTACCAATTAATATTTATAGAGAAATGTATTATATACGTATATAGATGTTCAAATCAAATCGTAACTTCGTCCAACTATAATTTAAACGTATATGTGGGTTAATTTGCTATCTGTGCTTATTAAAATTGGCATTGGGCCTTGATGTCTGATATTCGATCAGCATTGAAAAACGGTAAAATGTTTCGTATAGGTAATATGGGTGAATATACCACTATTTGTTTTTGTAATCAGTGAGCCAATCTCCCCACTGATTAAAATTAGGAGAGAAAGAGAGAGAGAGAGAGAGAGAGAGAGAAATACGAACGATGAACAAACCGTTCAATTTTGTGAAAAAGCGCCGGAACAGTGATGTAACAGCGCATTGGGCAAATTACAGTGGACTATTCGTTTGAAAACTGAGAATGAAAATCGTTCGTAAATTTCCTATACGATTTCCAATGTCTTCAAGTCTTTTAAAATCTCTATACGTTTTCGAAAGATTTTAAAATATTCTTAATTATTTCAGTTAATTTCATAATGATTCGTTAAAAAAAAAAATCGTACAATTTGTCAAAATAAAGAGTTTTCCTCGGTAATATAGTATGCTTAATCTTTAACGGTTTAATCATTTATTATTCCGTAAATTTTTAGCGGTTATAATAAGATTAATTGGAAATCAGTGGTGTCAATTAACAAAAAAATGAAAACAATACATCTAATTAAACCCGAAATTTAAAGTCAGTAATTGATATTTGAACGAGTCGTATGCTAACTATTGATTGTGGTTTCGATGAAAGGCAGTTTACTTGTATTCATCATTATTATACAGTAAATAACTGATTAATTCTATAATTACAGTAATAAACTGATAAATTCTATAAATTTCTATAAATTAAGTAAATTTCAGGTGCATTATACGCAGCGGATTGTTAAGTCTTGGATATCTGAAAAGAAAAATCGGTATACTAAAAGTTGTTCCAAATTTTTTGATTGCCCAGTCCGTTTCTATAAATAATCGACGGAAAAGCTCGCGAAAAGCCAGTGCAGCCATTACACAAATGAAATAATTTTTCCAAACGCCGTATCATTGAATCGCGACGCGCACGAGGAAAATTTCGCTTACACGTTGCTGAAATTCGTTCAGGTGCGTGGGGTAGGTTTGTTTAAGAATTTACCTCTACTAAAAAACATACGTAGATTATAGACTTATATATAGAAAAAAAAATCCATCGCCTCGTCCATTGCTCCCTCTTCGCCATTATTGCCTCGGCTGTTCGAAAGCAATAACTGGACTTTGTACGAACGATGACACACGGCCGAATTACCAGCTGATTTTGTAATAGTCAATAGATCAACAGCCTTCAATCCTCGGCGAAAGCAAAAATTCAATCTCTTGTAATGGGAACGATGCGAATTCTAATTTTTTATGATGTTGATTTCCAGAGCCAGATTTCGAATGGTAAAGATTTCAAACTCGTAATTTTTAAAGTAAACGATTTCACCTCGAGCTTGAAGAGAAAATATTTCCAATTACAATTTTGAATGAAATTGATCCTCGCCCAAATCTGGAAAGAAAGCGATTTCAACTTCAATTTTTGACAAAAAATCGGCTCAAATACTCTTGATTGCGAATGGAAACAATTTCGAGTGCAAATTCTAGGGTGAAAGATTCGAGCTCGGATTTGTAATGAAAACTAAAATTCCAATTTTTCACCGAAATTAATTACAACTCAGATTTGGAAAGGAAACGATTTCGACAATTCTTAACGAAATGAATGCAAACTATAAAATGGACTGGACAGGATTCTTGGCCTGCAACAACACCTTTAACTTAGCCTGCATCATGTACCAGTTAAAATTTTCAGCTGGTATATCGTATTCATTGAAAATTCCTAGTGTGAATATTTTTGCTAAAAAAAAAAAAAAAAAAAAAAGTACCGGAATTGCTTTTTTGGTTATAAGCCGGATTAGGGATTGCATCGTTCCGGCATTCGTAAAATCCGAGCGTGATATAATACCGGTCGGATGTCGATGTCTTTATCGCCATCGAAACTGACGCGCGATCCCTCCTCATCGATCTAACACCAGCAGCGTATATAAAGTACAAACGACCGTGAATTGCCATGGGGATCGCGTGAACCGAGCGAATATATATATATATATATATATATATATATATAATAGCGTGCGCACAATGCATACGTATAATATATATATATACAGGTGTATACTCCTGACATCCGCGCACCCTCCCCCTCCCCCCAGTGCACCTCCTTCGACCGTAGCGTCACGCGCGCGCGCTTCCTTCCTTCAATTTCTCTTTTTCTCCTCACTCCCCCTCCCCCCCCTCTCTCTCTCTCTCTCACAATCCATTGGCATACACCTACACACGCGCGCACAGAGGTACACGCTACATGATGTACACATTTATAGAGAGACCGGGCATGTAGCAGAGAGAGGCGCGAGGCAAAAAGGCTTTGCTCTTGCATCGCGCGCGCGCGCGGCTCACAAAGTCCCCGGCACAGGCATCGGCCGCGGCCGCGGCGAACCGTCGACGGGAGTAAGGGGCGGTGGGATATACAGGCGAACGAGCGAGAGAGAGAGGGGGGGGTATGAGAGCGAGAGAACGGCCCCAAGACCGAGCGCGGCACCGCGAGTTTATATATATATATATACACACATTTAACCTGGGGTACAACGACGAGAGAGGCACACCGCGTCGGGCGGTATATCTATATATATCTATATATATATATGTATAGTGTGGCATTTGTAGTAGTGACGGCGGTCGGTATAGTTGCTGGCGGCGGCGGCGGCTGTGGTGGTGGTGGTGTAGTAGTAGTAGTAGTAGTAGTAGTAGTAGCGGCGGTATTAGTCGCGAAGAGACCGGCACGGCGAAGGCAGCGACGTCGGCCCGAGTCGCAGTTTTCTACTCGCCGCGATCCGAGTATAATAGGGCTCTCGGCCGTTCTCGCGCGCCGACGAGCAGCAACCGCGGCAGCAGCAGCAGCAGCAGCAGCAGCGCCCTCCGCGACCTGCTCGCACTGCAGTGGATTTGAATTGATAAATAAAAAAAAAAAAGAAAATAAATAAAAAATTATATATGTATATGTAAGTGTATTTTCGTACGGTATAAACCGCGCGAGTGCAGTTTCATGATATTTTCGGGGCCCTCGTGCATCGGTGATCCATAGATATGTATAGGTATATATAGGTGTTTCGAGTGCACCAGAGAGTGCACCTTCGGCTGGCGTGCCTTCTCCGCGCATACATGCACATCCGTAGATATATCGTTCGGTGTGCGCGGGTGTGAGTGCTGCGTGTACGTATAATACAAACTGGCCGCGGTAGTGGCGTTCGTGGTGAGGCCGGACAGCCTCGTCGCCGATCTCGCCCCCCCCCTCGCGCGTCCCCGTTGTTATATACGTATATATATATATATATATATATATATATATATATATATATATATGGCCGCTGTCGCGAAATTTTCTCTCTTTAAATCCTTCTCCCTCGCGAAGCTTATAAAAGAGCAGCGCCGTGGTCGTGTCTGTATATATACATATGGCCTTTTGACTTTTTCCTTTTCGCCTTTTTTTGTTTCGTTTTGTTTTTTTTTTTTTTTTTTTTTTTTTTGAACAGTCTGACGGGGGCCCCGAACCGCGAGAGAGAGTTTATGGCGGGAGAGAACGATCGTTCGTCGTTATTATTCGTCCGCTCGTTCGTCCGTCCGTCCGTCCGTCCGGTCTGCGCTGAACGTGCGCGCGCCTTGGTTTTCGCGAGGCAGCGCCGGTGTATATATAATGTGAAAAATAAAGGAAGTTTTGTGACAAGACAGAGAAGGATTTTCAGTGCGCGGCAGGAAGATCGTGTCGGAGTTATTTGTGAATATATATATATATATATATATATATATATATATATATATATATATATTATATATATTCGTATATTTTAAAATTATCCCATTATATCTAGGTTGCCATTCCTCAGAATATAATTTTAACGATACTGTAGTGTGATGGAAAAATGTGAGTATATCATCTGGTGTATATTGTTAATAACATCGAGAGGATTTTTATATTTTTCTTTTTCTTTTTCTTTTTTTATCTTTTGCTTATTAAGATACCCGCGTTTCTACCGCCAAAATAAAATCTTCGATGATTTACAAATGGCACTCTGCAAACGTGCACCATATTCTTGAGCGATATATATATATATATATATATATATATATATATATATATATATATATATATATAGCTATATTTGGCTTCTCGGAATCGCGAATATATTAATATTGTGCATATCGGGGTGCATAGAAATGTTGTGCTGGCCGCGCACCCGATGCAGCGTTCGATGCACACTGGGGCACACAAGAGAGTACTAAATCCGTTTGCCCGCAGACTTGGCTGCGCGGTAACGGTACAATCATTTTGTTATATGCCAGGGGGATATTATATCTATATATATATATATATATATATATATATATATATATATATCGAAGCCGTTCGCGCGTGCGGAGGGAGGATGTGGGAGGGCAGGGGGGGGGGAAAGAAAAACTCCTCAGTTTGAATATATGTACATATAGATTTTCGAAACGGTACATTTATATGAATATCGAAAAATTTCGTTGCTTTATTCTATTTCCCGCGGACGTGTGCGATATATATATATATATATATATATATATATATATATATATATATATATCTGAATAAGCAAAGAACTGTTACAATGAAATAGAGTTTCACACAGGCATAGAATTTTGGGGGGGGGGTATTTTAAATTTTTTTCGTCTTAAGACTTTCGAAGGCTTTTTTTAAAGACATTTTTTATGTTTTCCTATAAATATGAAAATATAACATAAATGTATAAAATAATATATACGTGGAATTTTGGTTCCACATATCCAACCAAAATATATTACTTACCCTATATAAAGTTTGCAAAATGTTTCTGCAGAATGACTTAAGCTTAAAAATAAAAACTCAAGTTTCATCTGACTGATAATATTTAAGTATAAATTGTAAATAGATTTGTGAACTGAATTAAATAGTAATTGCAATCTGTCGAAATAAATAGTTTTTTAAATCAAGCAATTGTTTTATATGATTCCAATAACTATTTGGTTTAATTATTTAAGTAAATCTCTGCTTAGTTATAAGTAACATTTATTGAGATTTCAAATAAATATTAATTTTTAATAGACAAAAATTTTTTAATGTACCAGGAGAATATTTATTCTAGTAAATAGTTCCGTAGTGTCTAGAAATTTACTTACAGAGAATAAAAATCTACCAAAATTACCATAATTGCTAATAAAGTAATTGCAAATTTTCAGCTTCTTATTTAGAAAATTTTTTTAGAAAAGATTGTAATATTTTTAAATCTTATAGTGTTTGTAATCGACTTAATTATATCGCAATGGTTACCATAAGATTTTTCTCGATGTATAGAAAATTGCAAGTTCCAATGCGTTTAATTAGTTTTTTTTTATACCTGTCGAGATATCATTAATTAATCAAAGTTTGCATCGGCAATATTTTTAAGGATTTTTAAATCAAAGAAAATATTGCAGATATATAAAAAGTGTGTCAGGACCAGGAAGATTATGTTATATATATATATATATATATATATATATATATATATATATATATATATATAAATGTATATCATTTGGTTAGTATTACACAGGTTTTATATTGTAAACTAAAATTAGTCTCGCCGGAAATTACAATGAGTTTTAATCAAATTACCGGGTTTTACATTTGTGCTAAAAAACACGCGGCGGGCGAAATGGAAAATTCACGTTACAATGGTTAAAATCACAGTAATTTGGAATGTTGAAATGGCCTTAACAAAAATTACTTGCGCAGCGAAGAGTGAGAGAGAGAGGGGGGGGGGTGAACGAACGATATCACTATGTCGAAAATGCAAGAAAATTTTTGAAACCGAAATAATTTATACATATATAATCGTTAAAGTAATAATAGTTATTTCAATTTAAGTATATTTATTGACCTCTGGTATACTTTTCAATCGAACATAGTTCTTTTCCGATACTACGAACATTCGAAATTCTTTTCAGCTCCCACACTTTAAATAAACAAAAAAAAAAATTATTCATTATAACACTCGCTATTTTTACACATATAATCCAACGAGCTTATTTTACCTGTGATAAAAATCCCAATGTAAACTACAGATCCGTATTTTCATACACATGAGGTAGCTCAACTATAACTGTAACGAGCGTCCTTGAATATTCTCTAAAGGCACGAGGAATATATTTTAAAATTATAGCGATAAATTATCAATTATATCCAACGGTAACACGCATATATTCGTTTGTAAGCAAATAATAAGTATAGCTTACACAGGACGTACATATGGGTAGAGAATTACGTCGAGCTCTATATTTTAATGTCTGTACCCTGCAACGGCTATATATATATATAGTTATGATTATATCTAAAGCCATTTTTCACGCAACGTCCTGTTCGAATATACATGTACGGCAACATTCGTCATGTTTAGAGAGTGCATTCTTGGAGCTATATTTTCACTCAATTATGAAATACTTTATTTAACCAGAATCCGCCGCGATATTCGCTTTCTATTTCAAAACGTTTTAATTAAGTTTTTTTCTTTTTTTTTTTTTTTTAAAAGAAGAAAAATATATCATACATTTAGACGATGCCCGATGAGAAGCGTTAAGGACATCGGTGCCTATCAAAGTGGCATACCATCCCTCGAAAGAGATTAAGTAATTATAATTTGATTACAGAAAGAAAATCCAAAACAAAAAGTCGTCTGTTATACGTGTTCAGAAAATGTTTATATAGAAAAAAGTTTTATGATTATTTTTGGATTGTATTATTTACGTTGCACTCTAATAATTTAAGACTCTCTAAAATGGTACTTTTCAATATTTATACTTGAATCAAATGACATTCGATATTTACACTATATTAATTACACACGAGCAAAGTCAAAGTTAACTAATCATATTTAATTAAATATAATTTCATCTAGTAAGCTAGATTAAAGAATTTTAACGAGTAATTGCAAACAAAAAATAAATTGAATTTTCAGCGAATTAATTATAATAATGTATGCTAATCCGGGTTGTTTTATTTTTGACTATTTCGACTTACGTAGGATAGCTTTCATCCAGAAAATAATAAAAATGGTTAAAATTAGTTAAATAAATAATCGTTATCCAAAAAAAAAAAATCAGATAATCGTGAAATAAAAGTAGAAAGATTTGCGAAATTATCTATCATTGCGAAGAGGAAATTGTTATTTCAAAACTAGAATTCTTTTTTTTTGTTTTTATTGAACGAAAACAAAAAGAACCAAAAAAAAAATTATTGAAACGGCGAGGATTCGTTTTGAACATCGTCGAACTTAATATATTGACGATTCTGAAATGATTAATGAGTTAGATTTGAAAATAGAAATAAATGAATGAATAAATAAACAAAAGTTAATCATTTCGATTGGTCCAGCGTTTCTACAACTAATCTGTCGTTCCTCATCGTTTTCATCAATTAATCACGGTTTGATAATATCGATCGAGCGCAATGAACGCGAACTTGTTTTACCATTCTTAAAGATGTCCTTTAAAATTTTTCATATTTAACTAGTGCGCAAAGTAACGATCGTGCTGACTTGTTGAGAATCGTAAAAAAAAAAAAAAAAAAAATTAAGTTCGCGTTGCGCTCGATCGATATTATCAAACCGTGATTAATCGACGAGAAGTTATTGACGGTGTCCTGACGAGGGCAGAAGATTGGTTGTCGAAACGTCTGACCTATAAATTTTATTGATTTTGAAAAGAAAAAAATTAAATCACTGCTCATCTTACAGAATACTTAATTATTTTCAAATAAACTAGGTGTGTCAAAATTGCTTGATTAATTAAAATAATGAAACAATGCAAAAATGTGCCGTGATGCTGTGGAAAAGATTAGGAGAATTTTTGCTAATAATACTTTGTACAAAATAATTTCATCTGTTCGTTGGTCAAAGATTGTAGAGTTTTATTTTTATTATTTATCGATGATCACGAGTCGCGTGTAAGTAATTTTCTAAAGTATTTTTATAATTACAGTATATATTGATAAGGAAGTGGAAAAGTAACACACATTAACAAACATCATAGCTCGCTGAGATCAATTTTATGCCAGTTATTCCTCAATCAGCATTATTGTAATAATTTATATTTAAACTATAAATTAGTGTACATCGTAAAAAATCCAGATTGTACGTCGTTTTCAACACGTATTTCCCCTCGTTATGCCAGATTCAAAATAAAGGAATGCATCGCAATACTGTCGTTACAAAGTTAATATATATTAAAAAAAAAATGGCATTATCAGCCGTAATATATAACAATATGATGTTTGCTCGCGTTAAAACTAAATTAAAAAGGAGAAAAAAAATATAGTTAAAACTAAATCGAGCGCCAGTTTTTTCCCTCCACTTTGTCGGCTCGCGCGAGTTATAATAGCGCGCGCAATTTCGCCACGCAAATGCATAGGACGTTGTGGCCATATATATATATAATAGTAAACGTGCGGTGCGTGCGCGCGGGTAAAGGAAATCCAATAACTCGCGCGGCGATCGCTTCGGCACTATCTAAGTGTAATATGCTTATATATATATATATGCACCTATATAGGCCGATAAGCGTAAGATACTCGCGCGTAGCGGCGGAAGGAAGCGGAAAAAAGATGCCGAGTCGATTGGTGTGTATATATATATATATATATATATATATATATATGTGTGTGTGTATTGCCATACGTACGGGATTCTCTTTTTTTCTTTTCCGCACTTATACAAGCGGGTAATACGCGGGGTCGCGCGACAGCGCATTATAATAATAGAAAGTAATGCGAGATCAAATTGAATTTTGTATATAGGCGCTGCCTTGGTTTAGATGTTTTCTTTCTTCTGAGCGTTTTACTTTTTTCCGCGTACAGTGAAGCATTCGCGTGTACTCGCGCCGACCGTTGCCAACGAAGCTAACAAATATTTGAATCTGTCTTACAGTCGTGTAAAATGTAACGTTTATAATTGAATAACGATGGTCGAGGACTGTTCTCTTGCTTATAGTCACATAATGGTACATCGACTGAGTTGTATCTTTCTTGTATATTCTACAGGGGGTGACTATAAGCAAGAACAGTCTGATCATCATTATTTACATAATTATAAACATTATATTTTGCTCGACTGTAAGACAGATTAAAACATTTGTTAGTGATGTGTATATAAGGACGGGTTTTCTACTTTCGACATAAGCGAATTATTAACTAGGCTTACAGATTAATGGACAGTTTCGGATCTTTTTTTTTTCTTTTAATATTACTAAAGCGTGTAAAAAGTTTCATTAGAGCATGTCAGTATGGGTATCAGTTGTTATTATATTTTATTGTCTATAATTTATTGCTGTACGTATAGTAAAAGAAAAATTCGTCTAAAATTTATCCTCCCAAAGCGGATTAATCGCGAGCCAGGTTAATTACGATTTTGTTAGACGTAAAATGTATTTAACTTTTTTTACAACAGACAAACACACGCACACACACACACACACACACAGCTATCATAAATTTTCTCGCACTACGGCTACTCAACTCTTCAGCAATATTTTATTCTCAAAAATTATACGGGTTTAAAAATTACTCGAACGAGACGATTAATTTATCGTTAAATAGTGCCGCGCATCATTCGGTTTCTCGACGCTCTATCGAACTTTCTTCGGAATTTCGAGTTATTTATACGCCTAAACTTTTGCTCGTGCGTTGTTATTTTCTTTCTTTCCTTCTTTTTCAATTATAATTTCTTTAATAACTTTCGCCTTCTCTCGTAGAGACGGCGACTGCTTCACAGTCGCCGCATCACGCTATCTTCCACTATTTACCTCGCTGCGCAAGCTTTTTGCCTCGTCGGGAAGCATAAGTATGCGGATCATCTGCAGAGCCTTGCTTACGAAAATCGCATGCTTCGCGGCAAACTACGATATTGCAAATCGTTCATGTTACATTTCATAATTGACCTTTGGCCCGATGCACGAGGGTCACGCGTATCTCACAGATCCATGAACAAAGGCGACTCCGTGACCTCTCTTTATTACAGTGTCGCGCAGCGTCAGCGTTGCTTGCGACACTCTCGGTAACCGCGCCAAATCACACAAACTCTTTACCCCGAAGCCGGGCAGTAACGAATCGATTGCCGTACGCGGCGGATGTTGCGCGAGGCTTCGCGCCGCCGCGGCAGCTTTCCTAAAACAATAACAATCGTCGGCGCATCGTCGCTTAACAGCCGATATTGTACGCACGGCGGCGAGCTGCTGCCGGTCGCGATTATTCGCCCGTGTCTCTATATTATTATTTTTTTTCTCCTTACGCTCGCGTTGAAAGTCAATCGTGCGCGCCTTCGCCGCAATAACAATGGTAGGAGTATCTGTAGAAATGAACTGACAATGACAATTCGCAGTCGGCTTTTTACACAATCAATCCGCGAAATTCGTTGTCGAGGGCCCAGAAATGGCAGCAAGATATGTACTCTAGTTCTTCCGAAGCTCGTCGGTGAAGTATGGAAATAACAGCAGTCATGAATTGTTATTAGCAATTTATTTGTTTGAATTTAGTAGAGGAAGGTACGGCTCATCGCGTACGGCGTTACTTGTGGTTAAATGTTTTAAAACGCGTGTCAGATCGACTTTCGAGCAAATATAAAGTTAGATTATTTTCCATTGTTTGATGGTAAAGAAAGGCCACGAAGTTCCCTTTTTTTTTTTAAACAATATATATATATATGTCTCTAAGTTTAAAAAATCTAAGCAAAAGGAATATGAGAAGGCAAATTCTGAGGCAGGCGGCCTGAAATAGGTTTCTCGAAGCCTCGGCGGATGATCTATGTAAATTTGCAAAAGGTCCCAAAAACTTTCTTCCGGTATTCGTCTGCGGACCTGCCTCGACGATGCATTATCTTCGATGTCAGGTTTAATTCGCTCGGCAGCGATATGCAATTTTCCTATTGAGAACACACCGCGAGCCGGAGAAACGGGAAGAACGACGTTCGTTCCAAAAAAAAAAAAAAACAAAATAAATTTTTTTCTTTTTATTTTTATTTTTTTTTTTTAAATAATTGTACCGGATATGGGAGTTGCTCTATACACCATCGCGCTCAGGCACGCCTCGGATGGGATTGCTGTTATATATATATATAGTTACATAGGAAGTGCATCGTTGTTTTATTACTCTAGACACTGTAAACGGGGCGATTTGGCTCGCGATTCATTCCAACGTTTTCTTTGCTCGGAGCACGTTGAGTCTTATATAGAAAGCGCGCGCGGGACTTAATGATATTAGACGTCGAAAGTACATAAGAAGAGAGAGAGAGAGAGAGAGAGAGAGAGGGGAGAGAGAGAAGAGGCGGGGTGAGGAAGCCATATTGAGAGTCTCCTCGTAAACAAATTTTATTGGGCAGTATAAAACTTACTTAGAAGCAGAGCTATTAAACGGCCGTGTAAAAAGAGTCACATCGCGGGAATCCTGCAGTTATGATCTTTCTTTTTTTTTCCTTTCTTATATATATTGTCTAAGTAAAAAAGAGTTGGAAAGTTTCAAAAAAAGATGAATGAAAAATCCCGGTAACCTCGATTGATCCATTATAAATCAGTGCATGACGATTATTATGCAAAATATCTCGGCGTATTATAACTTATCAATATCATTAATATAAATTAATTAAATAACTATAGCTCTATATATATATAAATTATGATAAGCTCGTAGAAATTTAAAGTGTTACATACCTCAATATTAGCTTATACTTTGATAATTTAGAAAGGAAAATGATGTTACTTAATACTAGGCAATATTGTTTGGTTTATATTATACATGTTGGTCGACCGTCACAAATGGTTTTCGCGACAGCGCCATCCCGTTCCGTTGACATTTTCACCGGCTTGAGTACGACGAATTTCATAGAAAGATCGGCCCCGAATTTTTCAAACGAGCCAGGAGAAAAATTGCCTTCGCGCATGTAAATATAAAGTCCAACCGAACGAAGATTTACGATTAAACGTTAAAAGCTATTCCCCTCCCCCTCCCCCTCACCATCGCCAAAAGAAAGGATAGATCGCGAGTGCAACAAAAAATACAACACAAATTTGCCTGTCCGCTCGTAAACCGCAATAACGACAATCGAAGTAAATCTCACTTATATTATTATATATATATATATATATATATATATATATATATATATATATATATATAAATTTCATTCGTCTTCGTTAATGATACGCGCGTACGTATCTGTCCGTATAGAATATATATATATATATATATATATATATATATATATATATATATATATATATATGTATGCACATGTATATAGACGAACACATGGCGCGCGCACCTGCTCGACTCTCGCGCCCACCTCCCCGCCTTCGTGCATTATTTACCATTATTATCAATCCAGTGTGCATGCACGTATGCATCTACGTATGCATCTATGCATGTGGATATGCGTTGTATGCATATACATATACGAATGACTAACAGTCCGCGACAGCTCTTCGCAGCCGAACGATTTTGTATACAATGAGAGAGAGAGAGAGAGAGAGAGAGAGAGAGAGAGAGAGAGAGAGCGGGGGCGGGAGGGGGAAGGAAAAAAAAAGAAAGAATGAAAAATGACGTAAAAATCGAGCAGCGCGCCGGTCTGCGCTCTCCCTCCCCCCCCGCTCTCCTTTCATTACAGCTGCGCGGGCGCGTCGGAGACAGCTGCTATTATAACGAGGACCGCGCGATATTTTCTCGCCCCCCTCCCCCTCCCCCCTCCGGGAAAACGCGCGAGTCACATTTCCGACTCTCGCATCATCGCGTCTATAATACGGCGCGGCGCGCGACACCGAGAGCTGTCGCCGTTGTCGTCGTCGTCCCGTACGTGTCGCCGATTTCATTGCGGGCCGTTAATTGCCCGGCGTGCCTGTCGTCCTCTCTCCCCCCCCCCCGTTACGAACGCTGTCTCGTTCGGACGCGAATGCTCGTCGATAACGTGCCTCGTTAACGTCCGCCGCTCGGCATTTTTTCTATTAGGGCGCCCGCGGATGCAAGATTTCCCCGATTTTCGATTATACTCACTGATCTCGCTATAGACATCTCTTGATTGTGTGTATCTATATATATGTATATATATATATATATATATATATATATATATATATATATATATATATGTATATATATATAGAAAATGAGTTGGCGGAACGTACATCGGTTATCGATGGAAAGTTTTTGCAAGGGGTTCTGTAATTTCTATCAGAGATTAATGGAGTGTATATAATGCGTTGATTGATGGCATTTTACTCCATTAAACCTATTTCTCCTGACGACATCGTCGTTTACATTTTTACGTTCAATCAATTTTTCAAATATATTTTAGATAATTCTCGCCCATTATCGTAATAATAGCTATAATAATTAAATACAATTTTCATTTATATAAACAGTGCTTGGGAATAAAAAATGTGAATTATTTTCATGAAAGTTACAAGAACAAAACGAATTTACGAATGTAGCAAATTCAATATTCCATTAGAATTACATTATTATGGATTGAAATTTCCCTTTTATAGAAATTTTCATCGAAGTACCTGATATTATTCATGAAATTTTATAATTCGTGAAAAATTATAAAATCAAATTATCTATAAGAGATTATAAAGTACCATGAGATATAAGTATAGAATCAAGTTTTTAATTGACAAATGTAGATCATAAACATTTTCAATTTTATTTAAATATATAATTTAATCATAGTATATAGACATTGAAATATTTTTAAAACATAATAATTTATTACAATACAGTGCTTTCAAAACGAGTTTGGCGTCTAATTGATAATTAAGTTAAAATTACTCGGATTGCCTATGTAAAATAAAAAGATCTTACATTTATTTTATTTAATTGAAATTTTGTTAAAGAAAAAAATTATTAAATAAAAATGTAACCTATTTGAAATTTCATTATATATATAGTAAAAATTAAGCAAAAAGCTAACGTATCAGAGGAAGGTGAGAGAGAAAAATATTTTTTTTTACTTTTTTAATTATTTATTTAATGTATATTTTTAATTACATTATAATTTTTTGATTGTTAATGAAGTCGAAAAAGATAAAAAATATTGACTGTATGGAAGCATTTCATAGCAGCGAACAAGATTTTTCATAATTTTTAATACCATTCCGACAAACATGCCCTCAAAAATAACTGCTCTTTTAATTTGATTAATTTTGTTAACAAAAACAAAGATATGATCATCTCTCTCTCTCTCTCTCTCTCCGACCCGGGAACGGAAAACCGGCACTCGCGCGCATTGTTCCCCCCTCCCCTCCGCACCTTTTTCTCCGCACCTCGTGCGCCTACTCTCCCGTCGTCGGCTTTTTTTTTATTTTAATTAACCTTGATGCGTCAGTGAACGCACGCGCGCGCGCGCGCGCGCGTTTCAGCTGCGACGCGTCCCGCGTGCGCCTTTCTCAGGGCCGTTAAAGCGAAGGCGCCATTAACGGCAACTCGACGCGCGACTTTTAACCCGACGAGCCCGCGCGCGCGCGATCCATTTCCCTCGGGCGCCACGTTTACGCGCGCGCGCTCACGCTCCGTTCGTCGGCGGTGCGCGAGGGGGGAGGGGGTATCTCGTTATTTTTTTCTTCAAGAATTTTTCGTTCCTTGTTGATTTTTTAAGTTGAATCAGTTAGTTTGGAGTTTATTGATCGGTTTTTTTTTTTTCTTTTCAAATTTGTTGTTGATATTTATCTCTCGATCTGCGTAAGCTCTCGAATATTGTTGTCGTCTAAGAATTTTCTAAGAAAGTGGCGTCCAAGAATTTTCAATCTTACATATAGCGTTATATACATTTAAAGCAATTTTTTTTCCAGCCTTACTATTTTTATCGTTCCTCGGAACTTTGGCGTAATTGGAAACCTTAAGATTATTTAATTTTGTTTTTTGTCATGAAAGCACACCCTTAGGTTGGTTAGTTTACAGTAATATTGAATGTGGTTGGTGAAATTTTTCAAAATTAAAAAAAAAAATAACTTACAATACGAAACGACGAAGCTTTTCTGCTGTGAGTTGATAAATTGTAGAAACATTGGAATTATCTAAAATGCATGAAGAACTGTAAATTGGACTTTTTTTTTGTAAAAAGACCGAATAGGTTCAACGTAACACCGTGAGAAATTGAATATATTTACAGATTCTGGCGCAGTTAGTCGAAATGTGACTCGGTCGCGCGTCCCGCGTCGATCTCGGGTCGCGCGCCGATAGCGCGCGAGAGACAAGCGGGACGCGGGTCGCGTTATCAATTATAATTGCGCGCTCGCGTGAGCGGCCTTATGGGCCCGGCCAAGGAAAGCCAGAAAGGGGGGGGGTGTCAAACGTGGGCCGGACAAGAAAGAGCTCGGTGACTCGCGTAATTACCAGTTGCCTCGATCTCATCTTCTCTCTCTCTCTCTCTCTCTCTCTCTCTCTCTCTCTCTCTCTCTCTCTCTTTCGTCTTATACGCGGAATTTACGGGAATTAAACGCGTGTATATTCCGTGGCAAGGATGCACAGAGCGAGCGGATTTTTAAGGCCGGTCCTTCAAAGTCACACTGAATTCGATTTCTCGCTTCTGGTGTACGCAAAATATCGTTGAATAATCCAAGGATGCGCTGTACTATATAAACCGGACAGTCAGGTCGCGATGGCGAAATGCATATAAAATTACGATCTCCTTCAGTCTTCAGTTTCATTTTACATCATCTCTTTTTCTTCTGGATCTCTTTTAGATATATATACATATTGTATAAAGTATAAATTAATCATCGTTATAGCGGCTCGGAGTGCTTTTAGCTTCATTCGGTTGTGTGGAAGAGAGAAAAAAAATATATACAGAGTCTGTGCGGACGTAAATGGGTCATAGTCGAGATTTTTAAATAGTTTCTGTTTTCAAAAAAAAACTCTCGTTCAAAAAAAAGGCTCTCGTTCGTGACTTCGAAATCCATGGACACGCTATTCCGACGAATTCTCGCGTTTCTTTAAAATATTTCTAGATAATATATATATATATAACACTTCAATACAATGAATTTTTTCACATCACTTTCTCAGTATATTAAATCTGTTGCGAGTCTCGCGAATGTCATTTTTATTTCTAAAAATTCAAGCAGATTCAAATGAAAATATTGTAAAATATTTGATTTTGCTAAATAGGATCTGCGAATAATATAATCCGTATATAATCCGGCGCTTCGAAAATATTACCACGAAGATTAATACGATTCGTCTATTGCCTAGGATTAAGATTTTTTTTTTCTAATACGACGCTTAGAAAAGATTTGAAAGGAAAAAGTTGAATAACAAGCACGAATTATTTCAAAACGTCATCTCCTCCCCCCCTCTCCCCAAAATTCAAGTCCAGCTAACGATGCTCGATCGTTGTATCGTCGAAAGAAAGACGGCTAATACAGTTTTATTCTGCGTAATTTTCGTAAAAATTCCATTGACGAATTAACCCACGTATCTTAAGTTAACGCTGAGTGCGGCAAAAAAAAGGATAGCTGGCACATTTGAGGAATATCGAATGAGTCATTGGTGTTATATATATATATAGTTAACCAAAACTCATTGCGTGACTAATTGATATTAGCGCTGGTTATGTGGCTTGATGTGTATACCTATATATAGCTTCCATACTATTGTAGTAATCTTTATATCCGCTCCCGGCGTGCTTGAAATGTATATATATATATATATATATATATATATATATATATATATATATATATAATCGGTATAATAATTAAAATAACTTAAAAATTCCCTGCGCGTATAACTTTGCTCGATACGATATTAGAATTTGATATCTGTGACACGGGGCTCGGACTTTCCGTTTTGAAATCGAAATGAAAACGCACGAAAACTTTTGTAAATCTGTCGCTCTTACCTCGAGAAGAATTGACGTTTATTTTCCTTTTCTCTCTCTAATAACCCGTGTAATTTTTGAGCGATACGTTATCGACTCGCGGATACGTGGCGGTATCGACTTTTGCAAGCATAACGCAGAGTCGTTAATTATAATTGATCATTACTGCGAGTCGATATAACGATGATGTATTTTTGGTTTTGTTTGGTTTTGTTTTGTTTTGTTTTTTTTTTAACTCTGGTTAACTCAACATTGGCGATACAGTCGCATTTCTTAAGTTTTGCAAAGATAATAAAAATTTCCATTGGGATCGATGATTGTAAATTCAATATATTAGATCAAATATATAGGCGATTGCTCGTTTTGTAAATTGAAATCGATGTTGCGATTCGAACGAGTGGGAAGGGGGGGGGGCGACTGTCTCTCTTTCCACCCTTCACGCTTATAGCACGTGATACACGATATCATTGAAACTATACATAATTATCTTGAAAAATTACGAAATCATACGAGTTTTTTTTTTATTTAGCGCCACGGAGATTTAGCCAAAAATTACGAATTACACCTCGCGTGCGACGCGTCGCCTGAATCGACAAAAGTAAACACCGGCGCGTTTTAGGAGAGTGAAAAAAATAGTATGGTATTGAAAAAAACTTAGAGCACATTTATTGCATTGACCGGCAAGGTGAAATAAAGACGCGTGTACGACGAATGAAACCGAGCCTAAAATATGCTTTTTCATTAGGAAGCAGTCGTGTATTTTTGCTCTATTTACAAAAACAATTTTTTACACAGAATGTATGTATTATTAATTAAATGCGTATTACTTTTATGTGAAATCTAAGATGGTCTAACAGATCCACTCGATATTATATGAAGCAAGGTAGATTTTTCTCTCGATTCTTGGTAATAATCAGCGTTCCGCAAATGTACAGATAGGATAATAAAACAAGATAAGAAAAGAAGAGCCGCGTAATAATATCGAGAGAGAAAAAATCGATTAGCTCTCTCGCTCTCAACCATAATGTAGCCATTTTCCATCTCTCCGCAGCAATGGCACGCTTTGGTAGGCTTTTTGCAGTCGAGGATGAAATTAAAAAAAAAAAAAAAAAAAACAAAAAAAAACAAAAACAAAAACAAACAAACGAACAATCGTTTCGTATTCATATACATCGAGCGAAAATCCGCTCGTCCCCTCGTTTCACGCATTACCCCGTCGCGTGAAAGAAATTTTTTCGACATATTACGTGTATGCGTGTATGTATATACGCGCGCGCGCGCGTGTGCACGCGTTCGTGCACACACGCGTATTATAATGCCCGTCCGCATCCGCAGCTGTATAAAGCAATGCGCGGCTGCGTAACGGATTCCCCCTCTCCGTCTGAATTGTTCAACGTAACAGGGGCGAACACCCACCGTGAGCGGAAAACGCAAGCAAAGCGCGTGCACACCGACACGCGCGAATTATATACGGAACGAATATGCCGATGATGGTCTCGATCGCGGCTTTAATCGCGGAGACTAAAAACCCTTTCGGGATTCGCCCGTGTGCGCGCCGCACACGCGCGCGCGCGCATACAGAATTACGCGCGCACGGACGCGCGTTCGGATTTCCGCAATTTTCCCCGTGCACATGCAAAAGCGGCGCGCGTCCCGGCCAAATCGAGGCTTGTAAACGGGCCCTCTGGTCGCGAATTGCGGGTGGTTGGGTTTATCGAGGGGAGGGGGAGGAGAACCTGACGCGCGTCGTTTATCTGCGACGAGGGCGATGTTACCGGGGGATCGGGTACTTCCGTTTTTTTTTTGTTTTTTTGTCATTTCGAGATTCATGGCGATTCGTCGGTAGAAGGAGAGCACGCGGGGAGAATCGAGGGGAGAATTCGACTCGCGGATTGCAGCCGGTCTGTGTCTGGGGTGGAGGGGGCGGGATGCTTGTTTACCGAAATGCAGGATCGTTCGGATGAAAAAGGACTTCCAATTTTCTAGTGCATATATGCATGCATACGTGCTTGTATATATGTATATAGTATATATATATTAATTTGACCGCGAGTCAATTTTATCGTATTTGTTCAGATTTTGTTAAATAAAGGAAATCGGTTAATTGGGTTTATTTTAAACGTATATTAATTTGCTTATTAAACATGTAAGTACGCGACTTTTTAAAAGCCTATTTATCGAATTTTATTAATATTCGAGAATATTAATTAATATCATGGTAATATTTCTTACTTCCTTTATCTATACCGGACAGTAATTGCTATTTAATCGAAATTCACTAGAAACAAGAATGAAAATGTAATGATGTTTCAAGAATTTCACCTGTTTCGAACTTTACAACGTGCAATTTTGATGCTTGTGTATGATTTATCGATCGCGCGATTAAGCTATGAGATGTAATTGGGGCGTAAATCTGTAAAATTACGAAATTTTTTTTTTTAATTAAAGCATAATTTTTAAATTAAATTAACATTACGCAAGAAGCTTATTAGAACAAAGGTATATCGAACTTTTTTCCTCCATTTCAACAATTGCTTTATGTTACTGATTTTCATATATAATATCGCAAGCCTCTTTCATAAGTTAATGTTATTAGATTAATATTCACCTTACAGAAGGACGATTTCTGGCAACATGCCTCGGTCGACAAATTCAACAATTTCAATTTGATCAATTACGATTCTTATTAGCCCTGTACACTAATTAATACTATTGACACCACGTCCAGTCGAATCCACCAACTTTTTCAAATGCGCATGTGCACGCGTCGAAGTTCCGAAAATCCCGAGGTCGGGCCCATCCGGATTCCGAAAAAAAGACCACAGCGCTGTCCTCGACGATCCGTCGATAATTCGACGTCCCTCCGGGATAGCGACCGCGCACGCGCGCAACATAGAACGTATCAACGAAGGGAAGAAAAGAAAGCCAGCCAGCTTCGTCTCCCAGGCGACAAACAGAACGCGGGAGATCGAGAGATCGGGGCGGCTTTCGCGATTTTCCCTCGCGCCTCGAGCACTGTTCGGCCGTCGCGCGACGGGGATGAAAAGTGGCGCGCGCGGGGGGGCGGTGGGGGGGAGGGTGGTACATCGGGGGGACGTCCTCGGAACGACGACGACATCGAAACGGTCGACGGTTCGGCGCGACGAGCGGCGCTCAATTATGTGAACTCGCCGTGGTGGAGTTACGAAGGGGGAGAGCTCGCCTACGTGGCCGAGATCGAAAAGCGCGGCGCGCGGGCGAGGCGTCGCGCGCGAAAGGAGAAGGAGCAGCAGCGGCGGCAGCCCATTGTCCGCATAGAGCTCGTCGGCTGCCGGGATTTCCCTCGCCTTTTCGAGAATATCGCGGGAGGTGTTCACACGTTCTTCACGTGTGTATATATATATAGGAATCGGACGGCTAATGCCGGCTAATCGTCGAGTATAGCAGTCGGACTTTGTATCCGATAAAAAGAAAAAAAAAAAAAAACATCGATAGGTTTCTCGTTTGCAAGCCATGCGGGCAGTTCACCTCTCGGGTCGTCGTACGTGACGAGCGAGGTCGAGAGAATTTTTTCGACTGTTTGTTCCCGCCGACGTGCCTCTCGTATCGCGCCAATCGTACGGATACGCGGATGACTTTTCGGCACGTCGCCGAACTATTCTCTACGTACGGCGAAACACACCAGACTCTTTTTTTCGATAGTATGAAAATTTCGTAAACAATGGTGCGCCCTCCCAAGCTCCATCCGAATTCCCAATGTTCTCATTTTCTTGAGATTCAATTTTTTGGGGGGAATTCCATCTCACCGAAGTATCCGGAAAATTTCACGAAGTACCCTGTTTTTCGATTTTGAATCGTCGAAAATTTCGCTTTACGATTCGAAACATTAAAAGAAAAATAGGTTATTGTGCAGCGCGAGCGTAAAATGGGAATTCACATCCGCCCGATGGCAACCGGGCCTAAAGTTAATCCCGATCCAACACAGCGATCGAAATCGATCGTGTGCTTATTTCGTGTACACAATCTGCGAACTTATTTTACGTTCTTGGTATACGTAAAAAATCGAATTTTCAGCGAACCGTTTAACAAAAGTGGCATTTCGTCTTCTTCGTTGGGAGGGTCAAAAATGGTTATTTTACGTCCGTTATTCTTAAAAACAAAGAAAAAAAAACTTTCGTCGCCCATTAATCTTTCGAACTCGGTAAGTCGAGATATTAAAGAAATGAAAATAAAACATATAAGTATGAAATTACGTGCTCCGGGTCATACACCCGAGATTTTCCACGTCTCCGTTGACACGGTGAAATGCAAAACTGCACGTAACGCCTCCGTCAGTCAGTCGCTCTCCCTCCCCCCCACCCTCTCACTCTACTCTCCTCCCTGGAAGATTCGCCATAGATATCCCGGCATGGCTTTTGTGTGTGTGTGTGTGTGTGCTTTCGCGTTGCAAAAGTCGCGGTAGAAAGTCAGCGTCGGTTTACAAAAATCGCGCACGCTTTTCTGTTGGCACAGAGGCGTGCGCGCGCGCGCGCGCGTGTGTTTGTATCTGAAAGGGAGAGAGTACAAGTTGATTAATCGCTCGTCCGATTAATCTAGAGCCATTTAATTTTTTTTTTCTTCGCACCTAATATTCGCTCTCCAGCTGCGACCGAGGGGGGGGGCTGATATTTATCTGATAGAATAAAGCGAGTATGTGTAGCTTCCGTATTCGTATAATAGGTTCTATTTTCAAAGAAGCGCTGGATATATATATATATATATATATATATATATATATATATATATATATATAAACAAATGGGACACAGAACCGAAGCCGCGTTTTCCTTTGTATTCCGTCTATAACACTGCCCTGCTTATATATTAGCCCATTGCCCTCCTCTCTTCCTTTCGCGCATCAGACGCGCACATGCACAGTGCAGCGCTGAAAGTTGATTGCTCGAGTGCCCCAGAGAAACAGGGAGGGAGAGAGAGAGAGAGATGTGGACTTCTTTCCTTTAACTCTGCATAGAGCGTATCACGGAGTGTGGGAAAAGCGCGTGGGCTTTGCGTGGAAGTAGACGGTTAGTTTTGCCTACATACACACCGCGCGCTCGGTTCAAGTGTGAGACTTTTTCTTTTTCATTATTTTTTTTTTTTTTTTTTAACAATGGAGGACGAGGAACGCGCATACGCACGCACAGAAACGCACACGGAGACAATCCGGGTAAATTTAGAGATCGTAGTAAATTGGGTGGGGGGGGGGATCGTTTTCATTCGATAAAGACGCGGATCTGACGTTTGATTAATTGAGGCAGCATTTGATTACGCGGATATGCGACGAATTGTGTCGAGTGCGCGAGCGAGTTTAAATAATGCAAGGGATATACGAGAATAAAAATGTTATTATTGTAGAGGTGTATTTTTATAAAAATTTTTCCCCCAATTAAACTTCACGTTGTCTCGATGCAATGATCGAGGGCCGGTAGAAATTGCCTCTCGAGTCCGAATTGTAGCGCCGATATATATATATATATATATATATATATATATATATATATATATATATTGCAGCTGAGGTGCGTCAGAGGTATATCTCACCGCTCGTTCGCAATCTGCCGCCGCGCCACGGCGCAGTGCTTCTTGCTTTTAATTTTGAATCGTATCATATATTGAATTCCGATTCGACACCTCTTTCTCCTAATAACGTTTCGTCGAAATTTATTCAGATCTTATTCGGAAATTATTCCACCAGAAGCAGTCTGTCGATTATCTACGTACATTGGCGTGATGCCTTTATTTAAAAAAAAAAAAAAAAACAAATTTATTCGCGTGCGCTTATTCTATGAAATAAAAGCCCGCAGCTATATATATATATATATATATATATATATATATATATATATATATATATATACATCTGTATCAGTTCCTCCATTGGAAGCGTATAGATACATGTGTGTATCATGTAAACAACGACCTTGAAAGACATCCCCCCCCCTCTCGTTTCCCGTGGCAATGATGGCACGCGCAAACGACCCAAAAACTCGATCGATCGCGACTCCCATCCGAGAATAGTCTTAAGTTTTCTGACATTCATTGGACCTTCCAGCTCACGTCTTCGCGTTATAACGTGCCTCTAATTTTAGGCATAATATCGCGCAAACGCTTGTTAAATCTATATATATATATATATATATATATATATATATATATATATATATATATATATATATTTGACACATCCGAGACGAGCTCTGTTGGCTTTAAGAAGGATCCGCGCGTTCCTTAACGAAGAGAATAAATTACGAATTTAATCAATCTTGATATTATTGGGTGGAAAATTTCGCAATGAATTCTGGAATATTTCACATAAATGGAAAATTACTTTTTCTCTTATACCTACACACGCGCGCATCCAGCATTCCAATTCTTTTAAAAAATACCCTATAGATATTTATAAGATTACTGAACTTCATCATCTTTAACTAAAGCATACGAAAGAAGAAAAGTAATAAAGTCTATATTTTTAGTGTTATAAAAATAATAATTTATGTAACACGCAGCAATGGATTTAATTTCCTGTTACCATTTCTGATCTGCTTTCCAATATTATATGGTTGATATAAAAAATGAAACAACTCGGAAAAAATTACAAATTACTCGTAACTTCGCAACGCTTCCACGAACAGGGAAGTGAAATCGAAGTTTCAATTTCGCAAAGTATGTATATATATATATATATATATATATATATATATATATATATATATATACACAATACGCGTCGTTATTCACACTTTTCTCAAATTATTGTTTCGCCTTAGCGGATGGGAGAAGGGAGGAGGGGGGCGTGGAAGGAGATTAATCCACATTGATAAGTTATAATTACACATTTTCCAATTTATGCGTATATCCAATCCTGTAAAATATTTCTGAAAGTATATGAGCATGGTTATTCAATTGACTGCAGATATTCTCGAGCTTAAGTATATTTTTCTAATTGAAATTGATTTTTACTAAGAATAAACGTCAGTATTATAGTACAAAAATATTGTTTATATATATATATATATATATATATATATATATATATATATATAAATTAAAAGAATTAAAATTAATTAAATTATACGTGTAAATGACGCGCGAATAGGTATATAACAATAGATCTAAAAAATTAATGAAATTGTAAGCGAAATTACGTATGGCTGAAAATTGAATTATCCCGAAGTATATATTATCTTTGTATAATTCCAATAAACGATCGCGTATATATCATTTTGTTCGGACAACTTATTTGAAATCTAGCGAATAAAAAAAATTGAAAAGAAAAAAGACAAAATACGATGCAATCAGGACTCTGCTTATCGACTGCTATAAAAAAATCTTCGTGTGTATCGAAAACCACTCATTCGAAGTTAATTTCGTTTGATTAATTCGCGCGCGCGTGTGTGTGTGTGTAAGGTGTAAAAAACGATCACTATAGTGATTATAGATATTTGTTGAATATGCACCATTAGAGCTGCAGCAGCGATAGCCGGGAGGAGAGAAAGCGATACGTACATGTTTAACTCTCGAGAGATAAGAGACAAAAGGCCGAAACGCGAAACGAATGGATATAAATGATATGGAATACTTGAAATTAAGATGGATATTTCTGGGCGTGGACGTATATTAAAATATATATATATATATATATATATATATATATATATATATTAAAAAAATAAAATTAAAATTTTGAAAAATACACAATTGATCGTAAATTTAGTATATCTTTCGTTTTTTTTTACTTCGATCCTTTAATACGCCGTGTGCGTCAATTGGGGCATTACGAATAATCATAGTTTTGTGTGTGTGTGTGTGTGCGTGTGTATGATTTGACTGTTGAAACTGACCGCGCGCGTTTTTCTCGAACGAGCAAGAAAGTAAGCGAAGCGAGACGGGTTCAAGCATTGTGAGCTCAAAGAATTCAATAAATTTCTTAAGCATACGACTATCTGACAATTTTGGGCAATGACGGACGGGTATATTTATCATATTTTCATTACACAAAACGTGCGTGTTAACACGGCAGCATTTCCTAAATTTTTCCCAACCATATGGCGAAGCAAGACGTGGCCGCGCTACAAATTACTGCAGTTTCATTATTAAATTCGACGCGCTTCGTATACTCGTGTTTCACTAGATGATTATACAAGCTACTGATGATTTTATCTAGACGCTTTAAATTGAATATTAATCGCAGACTATAGCCGTTAACCGCTCGAGGTATTTTTTACAATCCACTTTTTCCTTCATTATTCCCCGTCTCGTTGATTTTATTTGAGCGAAACTCGACTTTCATAATATCGGATTCTTTTACGTTTCTGCTTAATTTTATGCAAAATATAATAATGGAATTTCTGTAGAATAATAATATATTTTATTAATAGAATATAATTGTGAAACAATTGAAACGACGAATGATTTGTGGGATATATGAAGGGAAATAGAAAATTTTTCTTTCGAAGTCAATGTAGCAACGACGTAATTTTCTTGAATATTTAGAAAATATCTACTAGATGCTATTAAATTTTACTCATACCAAATACATCATCTCTTAAATCCTATAAATATTTTTTTTCTAGAGAATTATTTGTTGGGTACTATTCAAGGACATACTTGTCTAGTGCATAATTGTCTAAAAAATATTTACAGAATGTAAGAGAAAGTGTATTTGGTATAAGTAAATTTTATTTGCATCGAGCAAATATTTTCTAAACATTGCAGATAATTATTTTGCTGCTATATTGTTCAAGGGAGTGCTTACTTGAAGTCAGCAATTCTTTTTCGTTGCTAGCATGAGCATGTACCATTTATTTTAACTGCAAGCGAATATAACGTTCGATAAGGTGGTTCGAGCGCGACTTCAAAGTTCACGATGTTAAGACATAATAATCAATTCTCTTGTTTTTAATTTTTCAGTAATTTGAAGAACGCTCGAACCATCCATAAGTAAAGATTTTTTTAAAGAATCCGTTGCACTATAATATGCATGTGCCTGTATCGGCCGAAACTCATTTCATTGTAACGTTCCTAAAAACGAAAAAAGATGGAAAAACATGACAAAAACAAAAGAATATAAAAATCCTCTCGTATCCCGTCGGATTCTTCGCCGAAAAATATCGAATTACGTGTTATATAAACAGACGCAGAATTCCAATGCGGAACGATGCGCAACGAAACTTGGTGACTGCGAGTGCCGCGTTCGAGTGCCAACCATGAACGCCTGCCTCGGTCGGCAATAAAAGAAGAAGCCCCGATCCGCAAGACGGACGTGAAATTTTATCCCGGGTGCCGCCCATCAAGTGAGACAATAGAACGCCCCGAAAATGGTCGTGTCGCACCGCGAGGGCAGCATCTCCTCCAACATACGCGCGATAATCGAGCAGCTCAATCTTAACGCGGTCGAGCGCCGCCGCCGGCTGCATCGACGTAGACGCCCGCGCGGGCCTCGGCCTCGGGGTCGGCCTCGGGGTCGGCGTCAAGGTGATAATCGGCAAGAAGGAGCCGCGCCGCGAGCTCCGGCTCGCGGTCGCGGAGCCGCCGAGGTCGCGGGTGACCATCGGCGTTTACGGGGCGGCGCTGAGGCGCAGCGAGGCCCCGGCAGGCGGCGGCGGCGGCGGCGGCGACGAGTACGGGGACGGGAGGCCGTGCCAGGAGCAGCCGAGGCCGAGGAAGATACCGAGGAGGCTGGAGCCGAGACCGAGGCAGAGGGTACCGCCGAGGCTCCAGGTCGACGAGGTACTGTGCACAGATGATCATTGGCCGTCGTCTGCAATGCATGTCTATGATATCAATATATATATATATATGTGTGCTCGTGTGTCTTGTTATTTTTCGTTGTTGCTTTTCCTTCGTCAAAATGTCCGTTTCCCCGGCGAATCTGGGGAACTATCGTAATATAATTATCATTATCTGACAATTCAATTTTTCACGTACGATTAAACTTGGACTTTGTATTGAAAAGTTAGGCGGGCGCGCGTGGTTCTCTATATAGTCAGAACATGGAGCGACGCTCAGTTCCGTCGAAGAAACGTTTAATTTAAAAAAAAAAATTGTCGTAAATTTACAGACGGTGGAGGACTATTTGAAGCCGATTTTTACTGTTGAATTTTACTGTTGTCATTATGTTGAGGGCAAACGATGGAAACAAATACTATAGAAATCTCGAATGTTTTGTTAACATAACGAATTACTGAACGGTGTAATCCTTCTGACACTTTTGACAAAGTATCTTGAAAACTTCGATTTTGTAGTTGAAAATACGTTAATATATTGACTGTTTTTTCTTATTATAAAGAAGAGAATATTTCAGAGCTTTATTAATAAATCTACAATAATTTCTTTCCAACTATTGTTCAAAATTTTTTTATATGACAAAATTTATTTGGCCTTTTTCTTTTATGTATTTCTTGATAACTGTTCTTTTGGAGAATACAAATTCCAAATAAAAATCAAGTATAAAATCTGCAAATTGAAGATTTATGAATGTAATACAAATAGAACATGTGTTACAAAATGAATTAGATTTGGGAAACATGAATTTTTTAATTAATCTTATTATATATACCACAATAATTTCTAACAAAAATGTAATAAAATGTAATAAAATCATAATACGAGTTTATGCCAATAATATGCTATAAAGATAATCAAAATTTTAAAACTGAATAGATTTTTATTAATGACTTTGATAACGTTTCAAAATATATCTTCTGAATGAATATTAAATTTAATTATAATCATTATAATAACTAATTAGATTCTATTAAATAAAATGAGTAAAAAGATAAATATCAATATTTTCTATATTTTCTGAGAATGCATTTGGCAACGAGAGATCTAGAAATTATATATAGCTGAAGGAATGATTTGATGATAACTGATACTTAAATTAAATTATTGATACTTATTAAAGAAATGCGAAATGCAATACAAATAAAAATTATAAAAACAAGAAATAAAATTAGATTAATCCTTTAGTTCGATTTAGCGTCAAACAATAAATTTTTCGAACAATATTTATTTATAAGTCTTTTTTTTGTTGTAATAATTGTCATTCCGCATAAGAATAAGAAAAAGAATTGAAGCCTTTCGTGCTAATGACCTTCTGTAAGGTCAATGCAAATCTTCTTATCTAACGTCTGATGTCAATAAGCTTTATCCCCGCCTCAATGCCAAAGTCAAGGAAAAAATTCAACTTTGACGAATTAATCAACATGCATACAAATTATATAAATTTCGTTCACGTGATATATATATATATATATATAGTATCAGAAATGAATTTCTAAGTCTGATCGTTACTAATATTATATAACGTAATTGTGATAAAGTGAAAATTACTATTGCACACTTCGATAGCATCTATATGATATTGTTATATAGTTATATTAATGTTATATGATGTAATATTATATCATTCGTGCCAGAGAAATTCAGTTAATTCGAGCAAACGATGTTTTACTTAGGCAATTCGAGCACGAATCATTAGGAAAAGGAAGAAAAAGAAATTTCCCGTTGCAGTTATTATACGGACTCCGGGAGGAAAAGCGATATACTCGGCTGAATTTCGTTTACTATCCAGTTTTGCTCGTGCAAAAAAAATTGACGGACGCTCTGGTAGATTCTCTCTCTCTTTCTCTCTCCTCTCTCCCTCTCTCTTTTTCTCTCCCACTCCCTCCTTCTTCCACCGCATTAGGGCTGTCCATCTCTTTCTGGCGCACCGCGCAACACCGCCGACGAAACCGTTCTACGAATCTATCAATTAAAAGTCGGGATATCTCAATCAGAGTGCGGGCGCACGTATCATAAGTCGTTATAATAGCGACGCGCGCACCATGCTATATATATATATATATATATATATATATATATATATATATATATATCAATAACGCGCGCACCCGCAACCGGTCTTATATGATATATAGACATATATACCGTTAAACGCGAGCCAGAACGGATGCACCGCAAATCAAACGAGTACATATGCAGGTCGCGGTCCGTTGTGCGCTTCATTTTTCTTTTTTGCGTATAATACGGGTCGATATATAAATTCTACCGATGGTTTTTTGCTTTTGTTATAGTTCTCGGGAAGGATTTTAAACATAATAATAACAAAGGCTTATGGATCATGGATCATTTTTACGAATATGCTATACATACATACATACATACATACATACATACATATATATATATATATATATATATATATATATATATATATATATATATTAATCTATCTTTGGCTAAAAGCAGAAATATTTCATTCCGTCGTCGAGACTACCAATTTGTTCTGTGCGCGTCGGGATCCTAGAGTGTTAATATAATATAATTGTAAAATATAATCCCCCCGAAAAAAAAATGTACCGCGCGGTTTTGGGATATTGGTGAGCGACGGGTAAAAATTGGTCACGGGGCGATCAATTCTACTTTGCCCGGTGTATTTTAACTATTGCCAGAAATTACGAGAGGCTGGGGACAAAGTCTGGTAATAACCTCTTGACAAGAGTCAAATTATATTCTCGCCCGAATGTAATTATGCGTGTCTTGTTTAATTAAACGCAAATTTCTAGTTCACGGATCAATTTCTTTTGAATATCAATGGTATTTTATTTTAAGCAAAATTTCAGCTGTTTAAAAGTGGACAAATTTCGGTAAAAACATTATCACACATTCACACTACAATTGGTCGTTCCGGGAAAAATGAAACTTAAACAGGGAAAATCAACAGTATAATATATAAAAACACGATTTCTTTAAAAAAAAAAAAAAAATGTATATCTATATTAAATTGCAGTATACGTAACAACCCCTTCTTTTCCACTTTCATGCCATTGAGAAACTCCTGTCTGGCGTCGTGTTTATGAATTTGCCACTTCTTTCACAAAGAGCACAAGTGTAACGCCGCGCGGGCGTCTCGGTGCGTGCAGCGCGCCGGGTGTTGGGCAGTTTCGCAATCAGTGCCTCGACCGCCTTCGTTCTATATAATATTATATATATATATATATATATATATATATATATATATATGTATGTATATATGTATATATATTGCATCGCCCGCCGCAAGGCGAACTGGCGCGAATAATAACAATAACGATAATAATAAAATAATAAGCGTGTGGCGCTGAGCAGCGTACGCACCTTTCCCACAGTGTTTTAAATGCCGAGTAAAACTGGTATATGCTATTCATATATATTTTTTAATTAATTAATATATATATATTGGGTCAATCTGCATTATTTCGAATGTATCGAATTAATTCTAATTCGCTTTCGTTTTATCCACGATGTTCTACGTGTGTGTATATATATATATATATACTATATATATATATATATATATATATATATATATATATACTATATATATATATATATATATATATTATAGTAAAGTATGTATAGTCTCTGAACTGCAGTCGTCGTCGTTCGAATTTAATGAAAAAGAAGACTTTCCTCGGTGTAACTGTCGTTTTGAAAATTTTAACTGTTAAACAGGGCAAAATCGATCGTTTTTTCTCGATCGTTTTCATATACATAGAGATTGTCGTGAAAAAATTACTGCATTATATTCTATACCGATAGGGAGAACATTAATAATATATTGGTAAACCTTTTCCCATAGTACTATTCCTACAGCGCACTAAATACAATAATGCTTGTACGAAAAAATATCTTTTCATGCAGTCCGTTTATTTCGGCCGTAAACGATTTCAAATAACTTAGTCCTCCTAAGACTGTTGCCAAAACGTCGAATATTCTTTAAAATTGTTCCTACATCAAAGATCTATCATTATCTTAGCACTAATTTTTTGCCTTATTTTAATCTCTGTGCAGGTTTCGAGCAAAGACGCGCCGACGCCGACTAACGCATCCAGCAATGAAGCACCGAGTTCGTTGCTCAAGGAAGAATTACGTACGTATACATAATGTATTCACCCCCCTCCCCCACCCTGAAGCAACCGACATTATTTTCATCATCGCGATAGAACGTGCGCAGTCAAAGAAGACTTTGTACTTTTTTAATTTACAGAAGTGTTTAAAAAGTACATTAGGGTATTGAATTCTAAAATAATAGAAGGTCTATATAAATTTTTGACGCGTTCGTTTGCTGAACCATTTTTTTCATTTCAACCACGCGTGTAATACATACTGGGTTTATTGAATTAATTAAATTATTTAAAATTGAATGATTTAAAATCACAATTAAATAACCTAAAACTAAAAATTATATTTGCAACAGTAAGCGTAAAGTGCAATTTTACACACCTCCAATTAGGGTGTAAAATGCAATACTCCGTTCAAACAGTATTTGATTAAAAATTGGAATTTTACGCCGCGTCGACGACCCGAATATAGAGGTATAGAATGAAATCCTACCTCGCATTTTACGCCTACTGTTGAGGAAAATAGCGTATAACGTTTATTACGAGGGCGGCTATCAGGAAGCTGATATAAAGCTACACTTTACGCCCGTGTCTCGTTACATACCGAATTCTTTCAATTTTGTCCCGCTATGAGTTTGGCCGTGATGCGCGAATCTGAATTCTGAAAAATCTCGCAATCTAATAAGACAGGCCTTTTTTTAACTGAACAAACGTAAAGCCATATATACATGTATGCACATCAGTATATAACGTAGATCATAAAAAAAAATTGTCCTCTTATACATTCGCAATCAAAATAATATCGTACAGAGCTCGGGCTATAATACACACGCACACACGCGCGCGCGCGCATATTATATATATATATATATATATATATATATATATATATATATATATCGACCATCGAGCCCGGGTTTTCGGGCGCAGTAAAACGGGAAAATCGCATTTCAGACCCGCGAGGACACAAACGAACCATTAGCCGCCATTGTCTGACTCGACCCCTCCCCTCCCCCCCTCTCATTCGGCCCTCGCCACCACCCAGCGGGACTGTCATCGTCGCGCGTCCCGGCGAACAAATACATCCGACTCGCGCGCGCGGCCGTTATATCCGCGCGCCGTAAAACGCGCGCGTCGCCCCAAAATGGGGCCAAAGGGCGCGCAGGGTGGAGGGAAACGTCCATCCTTTTGTCTCCTTCGATATTATACAACAACGGTCCCGGGTGAAGGCTCGGTAGTGGCGGGAGGGGGGGCGGAAGGGAGGGGGGCGGTGGTGAGCCGTTATAAATCAAAAGGGTGGCTGTCCTTTGAGGCGCCTCTCTCATTGCTCGTAAAATCGGTCGTTTATATTACGACGAGCGCGCTTCTCATTCGCGTATCTCTGCGCGTACGTACTTCGCACGCGTGTACGCAGTGCACACACAGGCGCGCGCGCGCACACACACAGGTACAAAGTAGCGCGACGTGTATGCAGGCCGCCCAATTATAGCGCCGTGCTCACTTTTGATGGGCCGATCGCGCGCCATTGTTCTACAGCGCGGCAGCAACAATCGCGCCACGATTGGGAATTCGGCGGCTCCCCCCCCCCCCCCCAATCCCACGGCTGTCCGATATGCGACCTGATTATTGCGCGCGATATGGGCCGCGGAAGGTGGTGAGGGGATGCTGTGTATAGATGCAGCGAGGAAAGGGCGCGAATCGTATATAGAATTTCCTACCGATGGGGGTTGGGTGGGGTGGGGGGAGGAGGTTCGCGCACATATGGTGATTCTTGTTTGTGCGCCCGTGTGCGACAGTTTTTTTTTTTTTTTTTTGGGAGGGGGAGAGGATTGCGAACGTAAGCGGGGGGCGAAGATTTGTTTACGGGTGTGTACGACTATACGCGTCTACGCGAACGCGAAGGCTGAATTTCACTGCGTTGCAACAATTTGGAAATACAAGCTTGCGTTTCTAGAATTCAGCTGTATTTTTATTATTTCAACGTCGTACGGAAGTTCGGGCATCGTTCGGGCACCTCGATAAAATACCATGGGCTATGAAGTTGGTATCTCGAGAGCGAGAACTCCGCGCCATTCATCGGAAATTCCATTCGGTATTTGGGAGATCGCGCGGTACGACTCAGTGTCATTTGCTCATACGGCCCCGAGCGCAGTTTCGCGGCAAGAAATGTTAATATTGTATACGAATTTTTCTTTACGAAAGTCAAACTTGGACCAAGAAATGTTACGAACTAACTAAGAGCTAAATTATTATACGATTAAAAGCTAAAGTATTATACAAGTCACATTAAAAATTGAAAAAGGGCAGTCGCAAATAACGCGTTCTATTTCATTTGTTGCTCATAACTTATCTATAGAAATCAGCTATTGAAGCTCAGAAACGTCATTTTTCTTGCACTACGTAATATATTTAAATAATAAATGGAAATTTAGCAATAAACAAAAGTTTTTAGCAAAGTATTACCCCAAATTCAAAGAATTATATTTATAACAAGTTAATCGCAAGCGTCGGTTTTACTTAAGATCCCCATATCGATTTAAGTTATACAAAAGCACAAGTCTCGAGCTCTGTTTAGTTGTATAACTTACAGGGGTTTAACATCTCATTGGTAACTGATAAAATTGGATTAAGAACGGAGCTATTTTTCTTTTTATTTTCTTAAAAAGATCATTAATAATAAAATATATAATTAAATCACGATGTACATAGTATAATAATTATAGCGTCATTAATTTTGAAAGCCGCTCCGATGTTTCCGGAACTTCGATAATTCATATTGTCTGTACAGAAATTTAAAGTACTTCCATTCATTAGTTTTAAATAGCAATATACTTATCGTAAAAAACAATGTAAATGAAAATTTTTTAATCGAATCGCTGATTTAAATTTACCGATCGTATTATGAGCGAGCTGTCAGACCGCGCGCATCGTCAGCTGTGCAAGCAAGAAGAGCTCGTATGTCTTTTTACTCTTGTTATAGAAATTTTTCGCCCGCGATCGTTTCTACGCGTCGAGGCATTTTATCTGCTGAACTCGGCGCCTCGTTTTCGTCTACGACTCGACTGTGCCACGTGTAGGCAATAATAGGCTTTCGTAACAATGAGGCACGTTTTAACTCTTAAATATATATATTATCCCAACGCCCTTGGGTTAAGGTTTCCAAGCTACGAGTATTAACAGCACTCGTTAGCGTTATGCTACACGTATGGATAAAGGTATGGGCGTTCGGGGGCGACGCGAGCGCCGAAATTTAATTGGTATCAAGACTTTTAACGGATTGATCAGTATGCGAGGGATTTTCACCAATTGTGGCGGAATTTCGCTAATTTATTTTTAGAAAACGGGCTTGGAAAAGGAAAACAAAAAACAATTTCGAATTACGGGATTGAGTTGCGCGCGAGGCGATAAGGATCGCCGTGGGAATTAATTAAAGATAAACAGAGGCTCCGTATACATGGAAATCTGTTATATAAAGCGCGATCAATTAAAACTCTTTTATTTTAAATCTCGACGAACTTTAATTGGTCTTTTTACAAAATAAAAACGCGACTACTGCATATAAAAAATTTTTTTAATTCATTGAATTCTTTCGCTGTGTTAAAGCTATTATACCTCTGTCGATGGGTAATATAAATTACGGTTTAAATCGTTTCAAAAAAAAAAAAAAAAAATATCGCTGATGCCTTTTCGGGGGATGTGGAAGGGCCGGCGAAGTCGTCGATTAGCATCGGATTTTTAACTTTCTTTAAGTTTGTTGCTTTAAAATAGTAATCGATAGATTATGAATAGTTTTTAATCTGTTTCAACTGAGCCCGGAACAGCTCTTGAAAATATAAAATAATGATACACTTTGGCCAAAGTCGTGTTTCGGTACGATACTTTTGATATTAGTTTTAAAAATTTCCGTCTTAATCATATATTTATTATTAGACATAATTATCAACAGATTATTTTAAATCGATTATTATTTGAATTGCAGATAATTCAAATTATTGGAAAATTTTATTTAATTAGCTTTAACTTTATCAAATTTATTACATTTGACTTATAAAATATAAGGGAATCAAAATGTTCCAAATTAAAAGAAGATTATTATTAATTTCCGAATTGACTGTTCTATATTTTCATAATTGAGCATCGATAATTTTCCATTATTAAATGTTTATAATCCATTCAATAGTCATAGTTGTTATAATCAATATCGTCCTTTAATTATATACCGATAGATAGAATTCCTTTTCCAACAATTTTAAGGGGTCGAATAAAAATTGATGCTATATTCTATAATACATTTTGACACTAGTGCAAGTGTACAAGTATATAGTCGAAGTTATTTTCTCAAATATTTAACAAATTAGATATCATTGAATAATTTTTAACGAAAAAAAAAACGCGAGTGTAAAATTAATATTTATATGTAACTGAAATTGCCGATAATGAGATATCTATTTCATTTTAAAATTTTCATTCTCAATTAACTCAGCTCCTTTACTAGATCAAGAAGTAAGGAAATAAATTAATAAATTAATATAAATATTCGTACATGGATAATATATTCTGTACAGAATTTTGCTTTTTTACGAATAATTCATTCGCGTTTTATATGAACTAATATAATTATAAGGTGAATCAACTGCCCTCAGTTACATCCTTAAAGAATTCCGAACTTTGAGTACACTTTCACCTATTTTAAAGAATTATTTAAAAGAGAACTAGATTATATTCCATTCTAGATAGACTTCTAATTCGAAAAGGTATTTGTCATTAAGGTATGACTGTCATTATAATTATGTTAATTTTTAAAAAAGAGTGTAAGATGAAAAAGTATTAATACACGAATATTATTGTTAATTACGATTATATTATTTGATTATTAAATAAATTTTATGATGTTATTGTATTATTTAATATAAGAAGCTTATTATATATTGCCCATACTACAAATTTTTTCTATTAAAATGGTTCTTAGCACGACACCCGATTCAAATACGTACATTAGAATAATAAATAAAAATTCAAGCATCCTTTTTATAATTTACCTTCAATCTTCTATTTGATTTTTGTTAATACTTATTAAAATTATTTTTCTTATCAAAAACTCTCGTATTGAACCATGAATCATGAAAATACGATTCAATTTCTAACCGAGATAATAAAAATTTTTTTTTAATTAACCGGAATGATGTATCAAAACATATCAAGAAAACTTTAAAAAATCGCATTAATCGTTATGAATTTCTTTATTTAGATCGACAGTTCATATGAAAGGTATAAAACAGTCATAAAAATTAAACCGGTAACTCGTTTGATAAAACATTTAAGCCTGTTTTTCTTGTAGTTTTTCTATATTTTAAATCACGCTCAAATCACGCCTTGAAATTATTTTAGAAGAAAATTGTCTGTTCCTCTTGTATAATACTAGCAATATACTTAGACCTATAGTAATATGAAATTATTTTCCTGCGCATCGCTCGTCTCTAATCGCATTCCTCGCTTTATCTTTCCAGCCGAGCTGCCGGCGAGCAACCTGAACCACACGGCCGCCCTGCACCGGATCTCCGTGCGCCCCAAGAACAGGCGGCCGCCCCGCCGCTCCACCTCCCAGTCCAGCAGCGCCAACACGACCGCCTCCAACGGCCCGGCCCGCATCGACAGCATCTCCGAGACCTCCTTCGACACCCTCGACGACAGCCTCGACGGCATCGCCCCCGCCGACAACAGCATCGGCAGCTCCGTCTGCCTACCCGACAACTCGTCGTCCCCGGGCCCGGCGAGCCCGACCTCGGCCTCGGCGCCGGCTACGCCCCACCAGGAGGCCCCCGTCGCCAGCAAGCCCGTCCCCATCCTGCGCAAGTCCTCGAGCCGACTGTCCAGGAACTCGGACGTGTTCGAGGAGCTCGAGGCCAGGCTGCAGCCGGGCGGCAGCCGCCCCAAGCCCGCCGTCTCGCCCGACAGCCTCGAGACCAACCTCGACGACGCCAAGTCCGTCGACGGCGCCGACCAGCCCAGCCCCCAGAACCAGCAGCAGCAGCAGCAGCAGCACCTCCTCCTCCTCGGCCTCGACGAGGACCTCGCCGCCCCGGGCAGGCAGCAGCAGCAGCAGCAGCAGCCGCAGACCGCCGCGGCGCCCAGGCCCTCGCCCAGGACCGCCTCGATCGGCAGCTCGGACGGCTGCGCCGACGGCTCGTCGGCGGCCTCGCCCCGCTACGCCAGGCGGCGGACCTCCTCCTCGAATCGCCTGTCCAAGTCGCCGGACAGCCTCGAGAGCGACTCGCCCGGCTGGCTCGACAAGTCCGCCGACAGCTTCGACAAGCTGCGCGACCTCGAGCAGCAGCAGCAGCAGCAGCAGGACGCCAACGGCGGCGGTAAGCCGGTCGCCGCGGCGCGCAGGATGCTCCTCAAGCCCATCTCCAAGTCCCAGGAGAGGGTCTGCGGAGGCGGCGGCGGCGGCGGCGGCGGCAGCGCGGCCAAGCTCACCGACAGCTTCGAGGCCCTGGCCGGCGGCGCCCTCGACAGCGACGACTCGATGGAGCGCCGGAGGCGCGGCAGCTTCGACGTACGGCCCAGGAGGCCGAGCAGGCTCATGTCCAAGTCGACCGACTGCTTCGAGTCGTCGACCCTGGTCGAGCACCAGGAGCGGCTCGCCCATCGGATCGGCGGTGTCGGCGCGGGTGGCGGCGGTCCGGCTGGCGGCGGTGGCGCCGGCGGGGTCGACGAGAGGAGGAAGCGGGCCAGCCTGTCCGAGGCGAATCTGTCGAGGGGCGCCAGGTACAGCAAGCTCCTCTACAAGTCGACCGAGAGCTTCGAGAAGCTGGCCGGCTTCCGGAGGAACAGCGGGGACGGGGGCGACGGCGGCCCGACGGAGCGTAAGCGCGAGCAGCAGCAGGGCTCGAGCGAGAGGGTGAACAGTTGGCGGGGGGTCGGGAACGGTCGCGGCAGGCTGGTCAACTCGTCCGAGGGCTCGGACTGCCTCGACGTCGACGAGAACGCCAAGCTGGAGAACAGAGCGGCGGCCGCGAGGGCCGCGAGGAGATCGACGCCCAAGAGGCTCGGCAGCGACGGCTGCAGCGCCGACGAGGAGCAGCAGCAGCAGCAGCAGCAGCAGTCGAGGAAGCTGCCGCTGCCCCCGAGACTGCAGAAGAGCTCCGAGAGCTCGGAGCTGGGGAGCACGGACACCCTCGACTCGGAGCGGCGCAACACGATGAAGTCGTCGGACAGCGACGAGACCCTCGACAGCCTCGATAAGGACCTGCTGCCCCAGCAGCAGCAGCAGCAGCAGTCCGAGCTGGACGCGAGGAAGGACGAGGAGATGACGGAGACGAGCGCGATCGAGCAGCAGCAGCAGCAGCGTAAGGAAAAGCCGCAGCAGAGCAGCGAGGAGGAGGAGGACGAGAACGAGAAGATCGGCTCGTTCTGGCGGCGCGGCCGGGACGCCTCCAAGGGCAGCAATCTCGACATTCACCAGCTGCTGGCCTACAGCCTGGTCTCGCGCATCCAGGAGAACGGCAACGGCGAGCTCGGCAGCAACGAGGACAACAACCGGGACGGGCGGATGGGGTCGAAGACGAGCTGCGGCGGGGGCGGCGGCAGTCCCCCGGGCCCCGTGCTCGTCTATCCCAAGAAGAAGCTGCACCTGCACCTGCACCAGCACCAGCACCAGCAGCAGCAGCAGCAGTCCGGCTCGGAGAACAACAAGAGCCTCAGCAACAACTCGATGCTGTCCTCCTCGAAGACGGACGAGGACCTGCAGAATATGCTCAACGGGAACATATCCGAGGTGTCGACGGACACGAAGAGCTTCAAGGAGAAGCTCATTATGTTCGAGAAGCTCGGGAAGTGAATGGGGGGGGGGGTGAAAAAAAAATACCGGTGAACGTCGTCGATTTTTTTTCCTCCTCCGCACGTCCGCCGAGATCGTAGCCGACGCTCCGCGCGTTTCATATGCCTACACACTTGAGTCAAGTTTTCTTTTTCTTTTTTCTTTGATTGCTCGCGTATTATAGTGCGACTTAGGAGAAGAAAAAAGCACGAGTGTGTATAGCAAGTCGATGTGATTTTTTTTTCTCCCACTGGCCTCTTCAGAAATTGAAATTCTTATAAAAAAGCTTTGAATGCTACATGTACAGTATGCGACTGTATATGCAGGTAAGGGATTACGAGTTTTAATTTATGTAAGGGACTGTCGAAGTCAATTTTTACCGATCGAGAGTCAGAGAACTCCGTTTTTGACAATATTATTTTTAAACATTTCAATATTGTAATATTTACTAGTCCGTTATTTGAAAATCTCTAGATAATGGGAGCGTTCTTAAAATTTCATTTGTTATTTTTTGATACAATATTTCGGAAACGTTCTTATTTTCACGACGTTTCGTAAATTTTGTCGAAACCTTGCCCAATATAAAAAAAAAACATTAATAACATGGTATGATTAATTAAAAATTACAATAATATGTTTAGATATAATATTTTTCACAACAGAGCAGTTTCTACTCCATCGGTGTAGAAGAAACCGTCGAGGGCCCCTTAAAAAGTATTGTGTATATTATTATTATTATCCGAACTTTTAAACGTGCGCGACTATGTTGTTAAATAGCAAGTTAATGTCGCATCTGATAGATTATACGATTTTATTGAAGCCTTTACCCGAGTAAAGTTCGGCATTTGAAGAGGCTAGTAGGAAAATAATACTAATTCTCGACGACGTGCGCATGAGTAAAAGAGAAAATTTGAGATTTTTTTTTTGTAAAGTATACCGTTAATTACAACGTGCATTTAGATTTTCATTGTTTTGTATTCTAAATTATACGTAATACAAAAATATATATGAAAACATTGTCTGAAAAATTTCAAAGTGTATCGGTTCCCTCTTAGCGATATTTATATATATAGAAAACAAGAATGACCGCCTATGTAAAGATTTCCACTTAATAATAGATTACAATATTGTATACGTATAAGAAGTGTTAAATTATTATTGTTTATATACAGAGGAGACGGAGCCTAGAAAATATTACAAAATTAATGTTTTATTGTATTTAAAATACATAATTCGACTCGTTTGTTTCGATAACAATCGTTAAAAAAATGTGTAACATTTAATTTGGGAGAGTATTAATAAAGTTATGTACCAGTCTAACTGTTTAAATAAGTATATATACATGTATGTATTCATTAGAAATAACTTTTTTCTAGTTAATCAATGAATAAACGATTTATAAAATTTTAATTTTTTAAGATTTTCGCACAGGTGACTCTCCTTAAGTTACATGTTTTAATTATTCGACGTTATACGTTTTTTCTTTTCTATAAAAAAAACTAAATAGTATATAGTGTGCCGACTGTTTCAGAAAGTCGTCGATTCGTGTGTACAGTAGTTCACCTTACATTTAGTAAATCTATATGTATGTATTAGTAATGTGAAAAAATTTTCCGAGCAATTCTTTTTCTCCTTTTTTGTAAATAATAAAAAAATACAATTATGTAAAATGTACTCTTTGTGTAGTGGCATCCGACAAACTATTGTCAACTTTCTAAGAGATATAGTGTTCACTCTTTTCGAAACGTTAATAATCAAACGAAAGAATTACTTTTGTCGAAAAGTTTTTTAGCCTCAAGTGCCTTATACACACGAGTTCAAAGAATCAGTAAATAATATTGTGAAGAAATAATCGAGTATCAAAAGAAGCAAAATGGAGTCGTGTATGATGAAATCCACCTCTTTTAGGAAAAAAAAGTTAGAAAAAAAATCTGTTATAATTTTAGGAACTTAGAGGTTCAAAATAATGATTGTTAGTGAATACGAATTCGCCGATTTTTTTCTTTGAATGTAAATAAAGCTGCCATCGCTATAACAGTTTGAATATTATTTATTTAATTCTTTAGTCTTTATTAGACCCACATTCATCATCTTATAAGTACATTTACAAAATATCTTACAGATACGCACATTGCACAATCTCAAAGGAAATCAAATGATTACAAACTGCAATTCTTACAGTGTACATACGATTAATTGAAACGGTGTAAACAGTGGTGAGAATGTCAAGAGAATGCTGAATAAATTAAATATTCTAAAAACATTAAAACAATTCTTTTTTTAAAAAAATACCATGACTTTTACTTTTTAAATTTTCACAAATTAATTCATTAAAAAGAAGTATATTGAAAATCAAAGAATTTATTTTTTTATTGCAACTGAAGAAATTACTTTTAGAATTTTTCCTTGCGATATCTTTTTCTTTAAAATTTATAAAGACGTTAATGTGCGTGAATGGTTTTTGAAAATATACGAATTATAATTATTAGGTAAAATTAGAGATGACTAAAAAAACCAACTTTGTATCACAGGATATCTTTTTATCTTCTCTATTTATTAATATTCGCTGTAGAAACCCTTCGCGTACAAAATGGGAATGCATTATAAGACAAAAGCCTTTTTGGGATCCTGCTTTTTTTCTTTTTTTCAAGTTTTTTCATATATTTTGTACAAAATTTCTGTTCACAATTTTGAGGAACGAAATTTGCAAAAAATCTCTTTCTATAAAAACAAACACACTTATTCTTTCAATCAGAAACACAGCATTTCAATTGTATTTAACAATCTCAATTCTTAATAACTATTATTTTTCACTTTTTATTAATCTGTAAAGGTAATATTATAATAAAATCCTCAAATATTCGTTTCGAAAAAAATTAAGCTTGCAAAGATAATTAATAAAAATTGATCGTTTCTAGAAATTACTAAGAAATAAATGTTTATAATTGGATATATAAATTAATTTAATATATTTTTATAAAAAACGTTTCCAATGATCATAGCTGGAAATATTTTATAACTTTTTATAATCACAAATAATCACACAATTATTAGTAAAAAACTATAAAATTTTATTTCAATGCAAGTTTGAAACGAATATTTAAACTTTACTTATCAACCGCTTCATAAACTTTACATTTACATGATTTTTGCTTTATCAACAATCAATAGGACAAAAACTCCCTTCCAAGTGCTACTTCCGATTCACACTAATGTACTTTTATTAAATTAATTTAATTAAAATGATTATCAAATGTTTTAATCGGAGTATCCTATAAATATTTTTAAATGTTCTAAAAAAGAAAAAAAAGATAAATTTATTAATAGCTGAAAAAATGAATAAAATTAAGTTTTATTGAAAAAAGTTGTGATAAATTCGGGTTATCAAATATCCTCATATTGCATGATTTACGATTTTTCTTTTAAAACACTGTATTTTTAGTCAAAGAAAATAAATCCATGAAAATGACGTGAAATAATCGTTATTTATTTACGTTAATTTCTTTTACGATGTTTTCTTGCAATTCACACTAATTCGTTCTTATTAAAATATTAACATGGATTTTCTTCTTTATATTTTCGTTCCACTCAAAACAGTCAACAAAATAAAAATATTATAGTTACGTACTTCCGGCATTTACTACAGTGTAACTACACCCTGACAAAAATATTTCTATTTTTGTTGGTGAAAACAAGTTGTATACGTTTGATTCTTAAAATAGTTACTGTCGATAATAAATTAAATATACAATTAAATTTGAGTGAAAGGACGTCATTCCTTAGAATTAACACATTATAATCCTGTAAGGTCGAATTAAAAAAAAAATTATGTGTCTTATTCCACAAATATATTAAGGTGCAAAGATAGTACACAATATTACAGAATAGGAAAGCATGCGACGAATTTTCATCATATTAAACTATTGTTAATGGATAAAGAAATAAATAATACAATCGTTCCTTACTATGCATCTCATAAAATTTTATACAATACCACCAGCTCGCAGGTCTAGTATTACTTTGTAATGTCTAAACGCGCATCTTCACACAACTCCTCCCTTCGACATTTTGCGCTTTTATTTTTCAACTATATCAAGACTCTTGCTCTCTCCCGGTAACTTTGCTAAAAACAAAAAAAAAAATCTTACAAAAAAAAAAACAGATTAAAAAAACAACGGATGTATAAAGGGGGGCGGGGGCGCAGAATCACATCGGAACGCTCGAAAACGCAGACTCCCGGAGCAAGGTCGCGAAGCGAGGCGGGTCGAAGGCGGAGGCATCGGTGAGGGGGCGCGCGCGCGCCGGGGCGGATCACAGCTCGTCGTGCGTGTCGACGCTCGCCGCGTTCGGATTGCAGAGCGCCGAGGTGGCGAACTCCATCGCGTACTCGCACCGATTCGGCTCGGTCACCGAGAGCAGGGTCTCGCTGCCGCACCTGAGGCTCACTATCGTCGTCCTCGGCGGGCCGTTCCAGCAGGTCAGGCCCCGGTCGAACTTCGCCCTCGTGTACTTCTGGCCGCCCTCGCCGATCCAGCCCTGCCAGACCCCGAGGCTGATCTCGCCGCCGCCCGCGCGGGGCTTCTGCGTCACCTTGTCGAACGGGCAGATCGTGTACACGTACTCGTAGTCGGTGTACTCGTAGCACTCGCCGTCGAGCACGGCGAACTCCTCCTCGGGCCCGTAGTCCCGCTCGAGCTTCGTCTCGAGATTGCGTATGTCGCTCTGCAGAGCGTGGACGGAGCGCTCGATCTCGCGATAATTGCTGCGCGCCTCCTTGGCCTCGTCGATGATCGCCTGGGTCTCCTCGTCGTACTCGGGCAGGGCCGGCTTCTCCGGCTCGGCGGGCTGATGCTCGGCGTTGGGGTCCTCGGACTCCTCGTGGGCGTGCTCGTCCTCGTGCTCCTCGCCCTCGTCCTCGTGCTCTTCATCGTGCTCGTCGTCGTGCTCGCCCTCGTGCCCGACCTCCTGCTCGACCTCCTGCTCAGCGTCGTGGCCATCCTCGTGTTCTTCCTCGTGTTGACTTTCGTATTCGGCCTCGCGATCGTGGTGCTCGAGTTCAGATTCTATGTCGTGCGAAGGATGCTTTAATTCAATTTTATTCAGTTCCTGATCAGTATCATCTGTACCTTCGCTATGGGCAGGTTTAGCTGGCCTGAAGAGACCTGTTAAGAATTATTTGAATTAATGGATATTCAAAATCTGGATACATTTAAATTAGAACAAGATGATGAAATGTATTTGAAGTAGGATACACGTATTGAAGTTAAAAAAACAAAATATGTAATCTAAATTAGTTAAATAAAATTAATAGAAAAAAATTAATTCACGGTTAAAGCTATTAAAAAGTCATTTAAATGTTTGAAACCTCGTGGCGCTTTCACAACTATTTCATGAGACAATAAGTATAATGGGTAAGTATATCACATTGGTAGTAAAATAATACTTTGTATAATGTTATCGAATCTAATTCTTGACAAATATTAATATTTATTGTACAAATGTGTAACGAGTTGTGAAATATTCAAGAGGTCTAAAAAAACAGTAAGCGAACCACCTTATCTGTAAAAATAATTTAAAGAAATACGTATACTGACCTTTTTCACGCATAAGGAATGGTTTCACATTTCCCCAAACTGATTCAATAAATTCTTGCAAATTGACCTCTTCATGATTGTTTAAAAAGAAAAGTGCTTCTTCTCTGCTAACTTCTCCATTTCGATCCTTGTCGAATAAAACTCTGGTTTGCAACTCCGCAATTGTAACGATGCCATTCGAATCAGAATCTAAATATTTAAAACAATCTTCAGCTTCGACTTCTGGACTTTCTTCAACGTCAGCTTCTGTTGGTTCTGGCGGAGGCGGCTTGTATTTCTCCAAAGCTGCTGTCTCTCGTTCTTCAGCTCTTATTTTTATCACCTCCTTTTCTTTTTTAGTTAGTTCAGCTTCCTCCAACTCAAGCTTAAGTTTTTCTATTTTGGCTTGGTTATCTGTTTTCAACTGTTTACCTCGCCTTACAAATTCTAAACGGTGTCTATTACCCTCTTTAACTATTTCAGCAGCTCTTTGAGCTTGAAGCCAGGCTTCTCTTCCTAGTTCACTACAATTGTCCACGCATTGGACATTGGATGAGTATTCATCACTCGCATCACAGCAATCGCAGACTCCATCGTTTACCCATGATGAAGGAATATAAACTGGTTGGTAACCTAAAAAATATTAAATTTTTAATTTGGAGAAAAAAAATTGATTCATCTATTCAATGAAAATTTATAACCATATAGTTTTAAGTACATATTCTTCATAAATTAGTAGAAAAATCAAAACAACTATCACCTTTAATAATATAATTAATAAATTTATAGTTTAAGATAAATCAAACATATATAACAAACATTCATTGCAGAATTACAATTAAATATGTTTCCAAATAACCGAATTAATTTATATGTAAACGCTTTACGTGCCAGAACAAACAATTCAGAAAAATATTACATACTAACCCAAAATGTGTAGTTTTGTATGAAATAGCTTAAAACAACTTTCTCTGAATAATGTTAATACTATTTAAAAACAGAATTTCGATAACTATAAAACAGTTGAGTCCATTAAGTGTTTTGAAACGAAAATATAACAATACCTCATGCGTACAATTAGTTGTTTGGCAATTAAGCTCATTAATTAGCAATGAAAACAAGCTCTCATTACATTATCATAACGTTATAAATTAAATATTTTCTTCCTTGCTGTTCAAAAGATTTTATCGCTTAAAAAGTTTGATTTTAATTAACTACGTATGCTTAAACATGAATGAGTTAAAAAAAAATCCAGAAAATTGCAGTATACAATAATAAAGCCTGAAGTTGAATAAAATGAAATGAAAATCAATAAGGGACAGCACTGGCTGGCCCCCTGCTTTAAATGGCACATTTTTAAATCCCAGCTGGCCAGCCAAGGCCGCCCCTTAACGTCGCTTAGCCGATCAATCTGGAAACCTGTGTTTTGGCAGTAGAACGATCCGTTGGCGCAGGCCGCGGTGCCGGGCTCGTCGCTCCCGTCCTCGCAGTCGCAGTAATCGTCGTTGACTTTGGCGAACGGCAGTACCCGGCTGCCGTCCAGGCACTCGAAATCGCGATCCGGACTGTAGAGCGAGCTCTTCGACACGGGTATGCCCCTAATGTGGTTCGCCTTGCCGCTACCGGCGTGCGCTACGTGGCGGGCCAGGGTCTCAAGGAGGACGGTCAGAGAGGTTAGGGTGAGCAGCACGAGCCACTGCATCGTCGTCCGTTGTGCGGGAGATGGGCTGCTTGCTGTGTCCTCTGGATGCGGTCTGCGGGCAGGGTCGATGGCTTTTATATTGTAAATTACGCGGATAACGTGGCCGGTTCTTGTTATTGGTTACTATATAGGATGGCTTGCGCACCGAGCTCGCGTATAATACAACCATACAACAGACAACGCGCCGCCTATAAAACGAAGAGTCGGGGTGATTTTTATTATATATCAGAGAGAGATAGGAGTATCTAGAGAGAGAGAGAGAGAGAGAGAGAGAGAAAGAAAGAGGAGGAAAGGTATAGTAGCACAGGTGTGTGTATGTAGATATATATATATATATATATATATATATATATATATATATATATATATATATATATATATTATTACTTACCGACAAGTTGAATACAATGTCTGGTGCGAGCGCAGTGCAAACCGTCGTGGTTGGCAGTGGCAGCGCAGCAGTAGTGTAATGCCCTATATTTTACACATTTTATACAGAGACACCTTTCTTCTTCTTGTTCTTGTGCGTTTATGAGAGCATCAGCGACGTTGCCGGCTCACGGTTCAACGGGTCATCGTCAGTTTCATTATCATCCTGCAGCGCGTCGAAATATCAGGTTGATTAGTGAATTTCAAGCGGGAATTTTTGAAATTTGATCACGAGCGGTTTCATTCGATTATGGAAAAAGACTTCGAAATTTATTTTAATTTAATTTAATTTAACGAAATCAGAAAGAAAATTTATTGTAACCTATAGATGATAATGGATCGGAAATTTAAATAAATGAATTAATAGATTACGACTATTACTCGTATTCAATTTTTTATTAGATATTTATATTATATTAGATTGTAAAAATTTGTTATTCCTATTTTAAATATATAAATGTTTGATTGAAGTATTTTATTTATTTATCTATTCGTGGAAACATTCAATTTTTTTTCACCTTGGGGAAGCAATGAAAAACGAGTACATCAATAGTTTTTTTAGCCAAAATGGCTAATAAAAATTTTAATTCGTCTTAAAATTTTACAACTAAACTTTCATATAGAAAATATTGCAAATGACAATATTCCTTGAAAATCTCAAGTATATTTAAATATACACTCTCTAAAGCTATTTAATTATAACTATTTTTAGCTGTAATATGTTTTAGTTCTTAATAACGAAGTGATACGTCGCTGCGACGTATCCGTCGTCATGTTTAATTTTTAAACATGTACGATGAATAGTTTTCACACGATTAATTAGCTAGTCACACGAGCGTGGCCCCATATTCCACGGAGGAAAAGGTTAAAAATTATGAACATCCGTAGCAATTATTTTTGAAGTTTAAACCAGAATTTATATATGAATTTTCGCGGTTACACGGTTTAAGCAATTATATAATTGGAACTTGATATTCCTGCATTTCTATACGCATTTGTAAAATAAAAAGTTGCATTTGGTAATTATACTTTTTTGCGCGGATATATAGTCTCTTTAGGGGTGTATGTATATATATATATATATATATATATATATATATATATATATATATATTCGGTTAAAGAGCGATAAATTTTAATAGCGAACTCAAAGTGTATTTCACGTAATTTAGTAATTACGTGCGCGCAAAGTCCGAGCATAAAGTGCCGCTGTGCAAGTGAGCCTTCTATATTAATGTGCAATAGAACTTTGAGTCGCGATAAGCTATCGAGATTTTTTTTTCTAACGGACATTTCACGCGGCCAATGTAAAACGCGTAAAGCTACAGAGATTTAGATCGATGTTTTTCATTCGGTATTATATCGTAGCCTCTGAAAAACTATTGTTTCACTAATGAGGTATTGTTGCCCGTATATATGTATATATATTCGTGTAAATATATATGTTAGATTTATATTTATTGCGCGCATTGATTGATAATAAAATTATATAGCCTTGTATTAGTCGGTATATACATGTGCGCGTAGAATATAAAAATTTAACCGTGTAGAAAAAATACGATAAGTGTTTAAGGAGTATTTTTTAAATTTAACTCATCTATTTTTATTTCGTTTGAATTTACTTTTGAGTTTTCGAATCAGATAATTTAGAATAACAGATATAAATTTTATTGTTTCGAATTCGTATAATAAAAACGTTTTATAACGTCAATAATTCGCTGAAATATGTAAAAATTATTTATACTTTGCAAATGAATATTGTGGATCGATTTCATATTTAATATTTCATTCATTCCTTACTTTCACAATAAAAGCGCTTGCTGTGATCATCCGAGTTTTTTTTTTTATACAATCGATATTTGCCCCAAAATACAATAATATAACTACTCTGATATTCTCACCTGCTTTTTAAGCTCAATTTATTATAAATTCTCTTCACTTCACTGGCCAGGATATTTTTTACGCTTTTAAAATAATTAGTTCACTTTATATAAATCGGGCCATTTTTAGAAATAAAATAATATGAAATTAAAATGCATTTTTCCATTGTTAACAAACGCGATGATTCCGCTGACAGAAGTTCCAAGAAATTATTTTATAAGATCCGTCTGGCCTCGCTATAAATGATCTGAAATATAGCAGACAACAAATTAATTTATTAGATATAATCTCTATATCACCGATTGTTTGTATATATAATAAAGTAAGTGTTATAAACGATGAATTTTTTTTAACAAGCTTTTTCATTAATATAACGTTTCGGTTATTTTTTAACGATGTCTTTTAAAAACAAAAAAAAAAAATACATATTGAACACCGAGAACTTGTTTCGTCATTATTTTACCTTATACTTGATTTATGTGCGATACAGTTATTTGTATTTAAAAAGGGTATAATGATGCAAAAATGACCGAATCGCATCATATAATTTGTTTTCCATATATTTTCTATAATGGCACATAAATCTATATAAATTATATTACATACTGTATAACATACATGCAATGTTTATTGCGCAATACCAGCTGTTTTATGCGCAGGGCAGGATTAATCGTTTTTTAGGCCCTGGGGCCAGAGACAGCGAGAGAGAGAGAGAGAGAGAGAGAGAGTCATTGGTTCCCTAAACGAGGATATATAATTCATGAAATTTGAAGTTTCTAAATTTACCTAATTCATATTGAGAGAGAGTTGATAAAGTAAAATCATTTATCCCAGAATGTTTGAATTATTTTAGATAAGCATACTTTTTAAATGAAAACTTAATGTCAGGTTTTTCTCTTATATTCTCGCATTTTTTATACTCGTATTTTATCAGTAGATGATTTTTGAATAATCTGCTTATATATGTAAATTTTTGAAAATTTTGGATCTTTGTAATCTTGGAAACTATATTTTATGTGATTATTCTCAACTAGACTTTATTTTGCGTTATCTATTATTTAAATGAGTAATTTTATTCTTTTGCTATGTGGATAATAGGTATAGGTTTATGAACTTGTTCACCGCCTCCCCCTCCTCTGCAGAAAACACACTTTTTCGACAAAGATAAGTTCTTAAGAAATCATAAATAACCCCAATAATAATTAATATCTAAATTATTAAAGTAAAATAAGGATAGTAAATAAGGATTAACACTTATATTTTGCAATAATATTTATAAATAATTCGAAAGCGTTGAAAAAATTATTCTTTCGGATAAAAACAATTTTGAAATAACAGCTGAAAAAATTGGAGCGTTCGGTCAGTTCTAATTTCACCTGCAGGTGGCCACCCGCATTTTTCTCGATTAGCGATCTTTCAGTGAGCGATAGAACACACCGATGTATCGCTGGTTTACTCGACGCGTAACACGAAAGAGCTGTAGTTGTATAGTAGGAGCACAGACGAATTGGTATGCATGTTTATCGCTTGCCTGCCTCCGTCTATCGAACGTCTAATCTTATTATTCACTATTCGTTTGTCACTTCATCATCGCGACGACATTTTCGATCGCAGTAGTTTCGAAGGTCGACGCGCAACGGTAATATTTTCAATTATTAACGCCGAGCGGCTAATTTGAATTGGTACACCGAAGCCTCGGATCAATATGCTCATTTTACAGTACGGGTGTGCTTAACCTGTATGTGCGGTGTATCAATGTACAGTCGAAAACGACATTCAATGCACGATCTATAAAGTACCTCGTACGAGCAATTAATTATTTTTGTAATACAGAAGGTGTGCAGTTTTCTCGAAAAATGTTTGAAACCAAAGAATTCATTCGCATTTCTCGATTGAACAAATTTATTTGAAAATTAAAAAGAAATTTTTAAAAATCCTTTTCAATTACTACATAGAAAAAGTACGTCTGTTAGTAGCCTCGTGCACGGAACTCTTTTCAATTCCATTTTCAATAGATCCATTTAAAAAGGAGTTCTTGAAGAAACTTTCATAAAATTCAAAATTCTCGTCGAGAGCCTCCCGTGGCCTGGGCGTCCAAGCTGACCCATGGCACGGAATGGTAGTACCGGCCAAACGCGCGATGTCTAAGAAAGCGCCGACAAAGGTATATCAAACAAACTATAGTGCCTTTTTGAAAACGCTATAATTCCATCGAACACTGTCCGTCGAGGGTGTATATACATATATATATATCGTCTGATGACCACCGCTTGCTCGCGAACGCGCGCTCTTTAATCCTCCCCTAGTTGCATATATAGACACGTATCTACAGATATAACCAGCGACGCGCAAGTGGGACGAATGGATTCTCCTTCTGTACGATCTAGAGCCGTTACTAAGATATATATATATATATATATATATATATATATATATATATATATATATATAGGCTCTAGCTCGCTCGCCGTTCTTCGCTCCTGGTTTATTTCTCCGGCGCGTTGACTCCGCAGCTCTCTCCCGCTGCACTTTATGGTGCGCGCTGCGGCGACGTCGTCGACCGGACCGACCGAGAGTTCCAAAGAGTGCGCTGGAGCATGAGCGAGAGAGAGCGAGAGCGAGAGAGAGAGAGAAAGAAAGAGAGAGACCGAGGGAATCGCCGCCCGCGAATTCCTCCGGACGAGGTTACACAGAGGGGCGAGCGCACTCGCGGCTTCTCCTACCGTGTGCGCTCTGACTCCGGGCCTTAGAGAAAGATAGGCAAGGGGAGAGAGAGGGCGAGAAAGAGAGAGAGCGAGAGAGAGCGAGAGAGAAAATCATCCGCCCCTCTTACGCTTTTGCCAGTCCAAGTGCATGGAGAGTTTACTGCGGCAGGTTGTTAAGTGCAGTCGCCGTGCTGGCCGTCGGGAATTATTGTGCAGTCGCGATTTTGCAGGATCGACCCCCTTTAAGAGCGAAAGGGCTTGGCGTTTTTTTTTTTTTTTTGTAAGGACGGGGTACCTAGAGAAGCTTTCTAAGCCAAGAGTTATAACTATTCTATATATATAGTTAATGTCTCTACGCTTGATCCCTTCCACATCATTAAAAAGTGCTTCAACAACGAACAAGACGAATAAAGAAAATCAAATCTTTATGTAATTCTCATCTGGTTCCGTGATATACAATGAAAATAATTTTTTTTCGTATCTGTTACGAAGTAAATATATATTTTTCTTCTTCAACTGCAAGTGGGCATGATTTTTTAGTTAAAAAAGTATTTAATTGGATTTAAGATGATTTTCGTTCGATTTAAACGAGCTCTTCTTACATCTTCTTGCTCTCTTGAATCATTATATATTTGTTACAACGCAAACATTATTTACTTTACATCGAATTTTCGTTTCGGTCGGTGATTCGTATACGCCGCTAGCGAAATATACTAAAGTTACGGGGGACAAAAATGTGATGATATATCGAAAAATTTTTTGTTGTTTTTATCTAAATTTTGACCAATTAAAATTGGTGAAATCTTCATTAAATATCTATAATTAATATGGCTGTTCCATTTAAATACTTATTTCTTAAGATTAGCAAAATATTGAGTAATGAGTAAAATTTTATTTTATTTTAATCAATACAGCAGTGCGGATTTGATCAAATAATTATTAAATGACATTTCGTATTTTTTATATATAAACCGATGTATCCTAGATTTTACAAATCTGCTCTCTAATTTCTATAATAAGCATATATACCAGAGATACTGAATTTAAAAAATCATCATTTGAAATAAAGAAATTAATAAATAAACGTCATATAAATAAATGAGATTTACCAACATTACAGAAAATTTTATTATTTCCTTGATTCAATAGGCATTTTTTATTCTTTTTAGATAATTTTTTCGTTTCACAAATATATTCCCTAGAGTATGAGTATATACATATAAAAATTGCGGCCTTCGATAAGCAGAGCAAATGCATCTATGTATCTATTATTCACGAATGAAAGTGCATATATCAGTAGAACGAGCCCAGCTCGATAAGACGAGCGAGCGCGCCGTTGCACCCAGAGATTGCACGCGGGGTAGGTTTGACGATAGGTAATATATAACATAATAACTCATCGTGCTTCATTTATACTATCTTCCCCTCCCCCCTTCTCCCATACAAGAAGCATCGTTGTTATATATATATATATATATATATATATATATATATATATATATATATATATATATATATATATAACGTTTCACGATATCCTATAAGTACGCGTATAAAAGCACGGGCCGCGTGAATTCCTAGAGCTGCCCGGACACGGCGCGCTGATGATCCCTATATAACGAAGCGTTGAATATTTCTCCTTCATGTTCTCTCACTCTCTTTCTCTCTTTTCATATATATATATATATATATATATATATATATATATATATATATATATATATATATATATAGAATTTAATGTATATAGCGATGGAATATGCGGCGTTTATCGCGCGCCGTGGGAGGGGATAAACAGGGATTTTTAAAATCAAAAGAGCGTGAGTCTGGGGATTGCGGAAAAGATTTAATTCGTATATATGCTACTAAATATACCTCTATATATATATATATATATATATATATATATATATATATATATATACATATATATCTGCACATCTGTGCATATAAACGATGTAAGTATTATAAAGTTCGGCCGAGCTCGCGGTATAATGAAACATGGTATATAATACCATAAAGACTAGTAAGAGGCCGCGAGGGGATTTATTTTCGCGGCGCATTTTTCTGCAGCGAGCCTGACTGCGTTTTGTTTTATTATTTTCATATGGTACGCGCATACACATACGCGCGCGCGCACGAATGTACACGGTAATTGGCAGAATTTAGTAACGGAAAATGTTAGAAACGATTTGGAATTGTGCGTTTGCTGTTTGAGTAGTAAATATATATCGATAACGTTATCCCCTCATTATATATAAAACGCGTGAGTTTCTTTGTTTTTTATAGTTAAGAGCCTCCTACCGCGAAGTATGGTATATGTATAGTTTATAAAAATATATAATCTGACTCATTTGTTCGTTTAATCCTTTGGGGACCGCAGTTTTCTGCCGGGCGTATGTAGATATTTAATGATATTAATACGATGTTAAATCCATCGTCCCAGAATTGCAGCGTTCGATCTGGATACTCGAATGATCGTGCTTTTATTTTCAATTAGGACAAAAGTTAATTAGAGAAGTAATGGAGTATTTAAAAAAAAAAAATGTCTCTCTTTAAATGGTGTCTAGCTCGCGAAAAATCTTAATAGATTTTTCTATAACAGTATTTGATATCGACTATAAGAGAAGCGTATTCTTTAAAAAAAAAAAAAAAAAACAAAAAAACAGGGAGTTTCGAAGATTTTCGACGAACGACCGCGGCGATGGATTTTCTTTTTAATAGATTTTACGACTGAAATCGACAGCCCTTATAATGGAAGAAAGTCTTCGAAACTTGGTTGCCGGTGTATATACGTTCAAAACGTACACCAATATAGTATCACTCCTGAATTATACGGGGGTGGAAAGCCCGAATATAACTATAAAATCTATTAAAAATATATATAATCCATAAAGAAAAAGAAAGACTCGATGTTCGGTCGAGTTTTTTTTGGGTAGGGGGGGGGGAGAAGTGCGGCGTCCTCGGTTTATTTTATTTACAAGCAATCGAATCATTGCCAGTGTTAAAGCGCAATGTAGAACGTAATATGAGCCCAGTATCTGTTGTTACCAAAATATTACAAAAATTTCATAAAAAGAAGAAAAAAAACCGTAAAGAAATACCAATTTGGAAAAGCAACAGACTTCGTACTGCATATTTGTTCGATGGAACAACTTCATTCAGGCCCGTCATCACAGGTAGGCAGGCCTCGGACAATCATCCGGTGGGCACCTCTTTTTGAAACGAGATTTGTCCAGTTCGACTTTTATATCGATATTTATGTTTTTGTTAATCAATAATTTATTTATGTATTAACACAGCGATGCATAAAAAATAAAATAATTATAGAATTAAACTTTTATCTTTCTCATTTTCATCGCTGTCAATCTATTGATAATATTATCGTAATGTATAATTTCATGACAAAGACAGCGTAAAGAACTGTTTTATATTTGCGTTAGAAATTCCGCGGATTCATTTTTAACTACTATATAATAATTATATTCTTGCGAATCAGATGGACATTATTCACTTTGAGCTTTGTGGACTCTAAGCTACTATATATCATCTGCTCTGCAGAATTTGAAAGGTGATGTAAAATTGATGGAGATTTCTTGGTGCTTTGGGGGCTCCCTACATCTGGCCCTTGCCCTGGGGCAATTTGTCCTAGTTCACCTCCTCCCTCCACCCCCCCCCCTCATAATGGAGGAACTGTCTCAATCTTTATAGACATTTTGATTGGCACCCGAGCTATATACATAAATTTTCGTTCAACGGTTGTTTTAAGGTTATGAGACACGTGCAGGATCGACGGGCCGATAAATTGTCCCTGTAACACACATACACACCCCGCCACTCCTCCCTCCCGCCACAGAGCCTCACATACACGCGCGTGGGATTCTTTCGCGAAATCTCCGGTATTTCAAATTCCGGACGAGGGGTCGAGGCGGACATATGACTCCTAAAAGTTTCAGACAGGTGTCACTTTACGCCGGGAGAAGCCCTATTACTATCTCCGGGCCTCTCCGGTCGGTTGTATCGTTTACCGGATACGCGATACTGTCGTCCGCACTTTCTTAAAACTTATAGTTTGAAATATATATATATATATATATATATATATATATATATATATATATATACACGCTATCTATATACAGTTATCCCGTTGAATGCGCGCTCGATACATTTTAGGAGAAATAAACGCAAGAACACTGCGCTGTATAGAAGAAAGAGTTACGCTTGGCAAGATTTACGGCGGATTTATTGTTTTATTTGTTGTTGTTGTTGTTGTTGTTGTTGAAGATTCGTATAATAAAACGTACGATATTATATGGCTGCGGAGGTGTTTTGAAAAATCATTATGTTCAATATATTAGTTTATGGAATCGAGTTTATAGTAACTCTTGTATAATTGAATATTTTGTAATAACAAAAAAGATTTATTTATTATAAAAATTTATTTATTACAAAAATTATTTATTCTAAAAAAACTATAGATGCTTTTTATTTATGAATGCAGCGTCAAGCAAATTTATATATATAGTTTCACTCGAGAATTTAAAAATGCCACATGTCGGAGAATTTTGAAATGAGCATCTCGCGGCTAATATTAAAAGTAATCGTGTGTGTGTGTGTATGTATATATAGCACGGGAATTAAAAAATTCATATTTTAGACAGGTGTGTATATGTATATGCGGCGCGGTGTATGAAAAGTAGAAAGCGCGGCTGGTCTGAAATTTACGTCGAAATTTTCAGTGTTTTTTTTTTTGGCCCCGCTTGTCTGATTTAATTTTCATCGTTTGAAGTGCACGGTTATGTATACAAATTTATTCCTTAGTTTTTAGATATTGCAGGAGAAAAAAAATGTTTACACGTGAAACGGCGAAATATCGGTGAAATTTTAATTCCATTAACTTATACTCGACTGAAGTGAATTCAAATTTATATCGTATACATGATAAGCTTGAAATAGTAGAAATCGATAAATAACGCAAAGGCAGAGGGACATTCGAATGTAATCCTATTTTTTAACCCCCCCCCCCCCATCAAAATATACTAAATTATATAAGTGAAAAATATGCATATATAAATTATATTTAATAAAGAGCGATGAATTATCGAAAGATATCGCCGTTGATTTTTAAAGGAAGTTATTAATAATTCCTACGAAGACTTATAATCAACGGAAGAAATTAATATACGCATTGAAAAGGACTTGCATAACTCGGACTGCTTGACTAAACATTTTCATATAGTCCACTTTTGTGTTTTGCTGAATTTTTACTTAATTTGTATTAATTAAAAAAAGATTGAAAACTTTGCTTAGAAATATTTGTTTATTTTACACAGGAATAATAATTTATAATGCAAAATTCTTTCATTTTTTTCAATTTTTCTATTGTTAATCCCATTCTAATGTGCGATACTTGTTGATTTTTTTCACTATCATACCCCCACCCCCATTAGACTATAGATTGGATTCTTTGCTTTAAATATTATTGTAATACATATCTTTCTTCTTCACTAAAACTTAAAGAATATACAAGATTATGCTGTATGACTCTATTGATGTGTATTTAATAAAATATTATGAAAAGAATATTTTTGAAAATATGCTACAAATTTTCCGGAACTTTATTCAAAATTTTCGTCCATTTGTTTGCCGCGCTTTTTCTGTTGTTGCAGATGTTTGACCGTTACGTAATCTGGTCCAAGAACACGAATTGAGACATAAATCTACGGTTAAACAATTTTCATCGAATGGAAATTAAATTTGTAATATATGATTAATAATGTTACAATTTGTGAAACAATTAAATTAGTTAGTTGTTTTTCGAGAAAAAGTAGGACTCGAAGTGACAAGCGAGCGACCGAATGTCATACAAAATAAAGAAGACGCGATAGAGATATTGGATGAGAAATATAAAGAGCTATTGAACTCGGTTTTTATTTCTATTTATAGAGTAATATGATTTTTACTCGGTATAAAAGAATCCATGATACTATTCTTTTTGTAGTATTTTTTATTTTATTTAATAATGGCATTGGTGCACAATGATACCTGTGATTATTCAAAAATAATTGATTCATACGATTATACGATCTTTCAAAGCTCTCTTTTTTCTACCAGTATATCCAGATCACGTTGGCAGTTAGGCCCAGTTGCTTCGAATATCTGGTCAACTTGCAAAAAATCACGCCTGCTAAATTACGCTAGGTCTTGGGCCAAAATTCGCCAGATCCCGTCAATTCGGACGATGTTACGAAAGTCCGGTGGCGAAGTTGGCCGAAGTCTGGTCGTAATTAACCAAGTTTCGAATAGATTTCGCAAAGCGCGACAATTCTAGAACCAAGTTTATTATCGTAATCCTGTAAAGTCTGCCTATTTTTGGACCACGTCCGATCGCTGAACTTCGTACCAATGTCCAGTTCAGCAATATAGGTTAGCAATAGAGAATGTTTCTCGAACGTAGCAATAGAGAATGTTTTTTTTTTCGAATTTTTTTTATTTTTCAGATACTCCGACGGATCGTTTTTGCATTGGTCAAACTTTGTCAGACTTGGTAAAATTTTGCCGATCATTGTTGAATTTTCCCAAACATTCTTAAATTTTGTGAAACAATGTTAAAGAATGCGCGTGCAGAGAGATTTGATTATATGTATATATATATATATATATATATATATATATATATATATATATATATATATACGTATTACAGTCCGTCGCGTTTACCAATATGTGACAAAAGTTACCAACATTTTAACAGAAGGTCATTTGCAGTTTAGGATATGGTAAATGTCTAATGATCGAATGCGAGTTTTAAACAGTTCGCATCCTTCAATATCGAGTTTTGATTGATTGAGTATATCTCTATTAATTGTCTGTATCAGCAAACAATTCACTTAACATTATTACATGGTTATTTAACACGTGAATACATAATTAACGAAAATATTAAATATTCTATACGTGCCAGTATCGGATCGTGCTAAAAAATAAGTATCATTTGCGCAAACTCAGTGTTTCAGTAAGTGGCCAAATATTAAATTAGATAACGGCTTTTTAAATCGAATTTTACCCCGTTATTCCACATATAACCGCAGTCTTAGCATTCATCATCGACCTGACAGCTCTCAACTACTACGGAATCTATTCACATAATGCACATTTCGTTTTTCTAATTTAACTGGACGTCGAAAGAGAATATTAGATACTACCAATTGAATTTCATTCTGTAAAAACCATTGTAATTGGGTATAAATTCACGTATTCTTTGATATCCACAGTAGATCAATATATAAGCAATCTTAATTTCAGAAATTGTCCAATGGCACTGATTCTGTCTTAGAAGGCGCATGAAATGAATTACATTCTTCAATTTTATCAAAGATCGAAATTATGTTTGTACTCGAATGATGAGATCACTCGTGAAAATTATCTACCGGAGAAGTTCGTAAGTTATTAAATCGCAGTCGAACAATGACACAAGAAATAAGGAAAAATAAAATTCAACCTTGTTTCGTTCGGTCTAAATCCATGCCTTTTGTCATTTGTTCATCGCGCATACAGATGTATTAATAAACTTTCCGGTTTTTAGACAAAGTATCCACCAAAATGATTAAGCATACGCTCTTCCTAAACAAAAAACGTTTTACATAATTGTCAAATACAATTTTATGACATATCATGTACGCATTGGTGGACATCGCTATCACTATCACAGCGAAGAGGTAAAATCTTTTGCCCAACCTAATAGTAGGAATGACGATGAAACGACTTTTGAAAAACTTTCTTTTTCCCGCCTGTAATTCTGGATTTCGACTTATCAGGATAAAAATAGCCGCCCTAAGCCCATTTCACGATTTAGCCTATCATTAATTGAAAGCTTTCGATTAAATTCGTATACAATATATATATTGTTACGTACTGGTATATATTATATTGTTACTCATTGAAAAAATTGGCTTACATATGGGTCACACGTTGCCCTTGCGAATCAAACATTTATCCTTATACTTATATTGTCGTCTAAATACGCAATGGGGTCGGATATACATTTGAAATCAATGCGATTTCTCGCTGCGAAGCAAAAAAGCGTTTCCAGCCCTCGTGTACGTATCGAGATCATCTCGAATACCGAGAGGCAAATGGATCCCATCACCAGGGCCGACAATGCGGGATCCTCCTTCAATCGGCGAAACTGCTCCCGTTGTCCCCCCCCTTCGAAATATCATTGCGCTCGTCTCCCCGCCACCCTTTACCCCCTCTCCTGCTTTCTCTCACGTCGCCTCGCTCCATTCGTCATCCGCGATCCGTGCCTTAAAATGTAAATACGAGCTCGGGCGCGCGCGAGCGTGTGCGTCTAAAAGCAAACGGGCAGAACTATATGGAACCAATAAGTCAGCAACTGCAGCGGCTATAAGGCGACTTCGCGAATATATATATACGATCGTGTGAAAGGGGCAACGTTCAAGTCGGCCTGCGTGCGAGAAAGGGAGAGAGCGACAGGGGGATGGAGGGAGGAGATTGAGACGGAGTTCTGCGCAGCCTCTTATTCCATCTCTCTCTCTCTCTCTCTCTCTCTCTCTCTCTCTCTCTCTCTCTGTCTCTGCCTCTCTCTCCCTCTTGCGGGTGCAACGCTCCGTGCTCGTATTATATGCGCGGCAGTTCGTATACACATCCACACACGTACATATGTATACATACATACGTGTATATATATATATATATACACACACACACACACACGTAGGAGCGACGAGGTGGGCGCGCGGGACGGGACGCGAGCGGCAAGCACCGAGATTCAGCCGCGCGCACATGACGCGGGCGCGCTCGCGCAGAGCCCGTCGGCGGCCGCGAGCGAGGGGGGGGGGGAAAGCGCGAGGGAAAGAGGGCGGCGAGAGGGCGAGCGAACTCCCGCGGCGCGGGCGCGCCGATTGCGACAGTCCGCCCGGCAGCCTCGTGGGGACCGCTTCGCCGTCCTCCTCGCTTCAGCTCGCGCGACTCTTTACATACACACGTGTGTGTGTGTGTGTAATACAGATATATACATATATAATCGGCTTGCGTCGCCTCGTTAATACCCTTTTCCGCGTCTCTCTCGTCACTCTGCTTCTGCTAAATACTTTGCGCCCCCCCCCCTCCTGCTCATAGCCAGGTGTCCAAACTATATATGTCGTGTATTAAATCGCGCGCGCGATAATCGGCAGGGGGGGCATAACCGAGCGGGATAGAGAGAAAGAGAGACAGAGAGAGAGAGAGAGAGAGAGAGAGAGCCGCGGGCGCACTATCGCGCGAAATAATGCCGCCGCGGCACGCCGTGGCCGCTGCGTCAGCCGCGGCTCCGGGCGACGGGGCGACGTGAGACCCCTCGCCCCTTCCCTCTTCCCGCCCCCGCCAATTCCACCCTCCGGCCAGCACCCGCCCGGCGACGACGAGTGCACGCGGCTGCGGGATAACGGCGCTCCCAAGCTCCAGTGTATTATCTATCGCCCCGTGCAATAATTACATATATATATATGTGGAACTCCGTGGAATTTTGGAGTGTGTAAAAAGCATTTCTCTCCCCTCTCCTGTCACTGTCTCTCTTTCTCTGTCTCTCTCTCTCTCTCTCTATCCTGAGAGAGCGCTCACAATCTCGTCGCGGTTGGCACCGACACCGACGGGACGCACGAGGAGTGTGCAAAAAAAAGTGTGTGTGTGGGTGTGTGTATGTTTGTGTGTACGCGCTTGCCCGGCTCCAACGCGCCCTCGTACGCAATCGTCATGAGACATGTGGGACTCTGCCGCATCAGCTGGGAGGCTAAGGACGCAGGGGGATTGTCGCGCTGCAGCAGGATCGAGAATTTAAAGGTGAGAGATAGAGAGGGAAATGAGAGTGAGAGGGAATAGGCGAATGAGTGAGATGTGCTTTTAGGATATGAATAGATTGATATTTATTTGCCGACAGAGGAATCGGGTTCGTAGTTCCGACAATAATTCTGACAATAATAGTTAACAGCTTTGCCGGTTCTTTGATCGGGGAGCTTTGGATTTTGAAAAACAATGTCTCTAGCGTGCACAGATGATGTTGAGTTTAGCAGAAGGAAAGCTGTGTATGCATTTATTTTTAACATGCATGCAAGCATCAAGCTAACGATCCAATTGCACAGATAATGTAAACAATGCAAACAGCTCAGAGTAGAAATTAATTCAAATTCAAACAAAAAAATCATTGTGCACGTATTGTCCTCAAGTTTTTTTTACGAACAATCGAGTATTTTAAAAAATTTATTCTTTCGTATATATTTTTCTCTGACTTTTTTTAAACAGATTGTAATGAGGCGTAAAATCTCTAAATGCTGAGAGCTGATTGGTTTCGATGGATTTGTTTTTGTTTGTTTTGTTGTTTGTTTTGTTAGTGTTGGTTTTTTTAAACGTTCGAGCATAAACAACAGAATAGGATGGAGACCACGGTAGAAAGTTTGGATCGATTCTTCACGAACGAATTGGCCAATTTATTGATAAATTTACGCATAATATTTCTAGAAAAAGTGTGTATATACAGTCAACCGGAAGTGTCTTAATATTACTTGTTATTCGCATTATTATTTGAAGCAAGGATTTTAATTATATAATACGCGAACTAGACCGAGGATGAACAAACAAAATTGTATATATATATATATATATATATATATATATATATATATATAGATTTATACATATATACATATATATGCCTTAATATCGTTGAAACATAGGAAGTGTATCAAAATTTTATAACTCCATTATAGCCATGCAGCTCTCTGAATGCTATGACGAAGAGTTGTATATACTGTACGATATATATATATATATATATATATATATATATATATATATATATACACATCCACGAAACGCAAACGTGCAATTGTTATATATATATAAACATTCGGAGGAATCGCAAAACAGTCTATATTTGCATAAATTTGCATCTCGATTGAATAATGTATTATTCCCCGCTAGTTGTGTACGCTCGGTGTGTATAACGCAATAATTTCGGCCGAATGAAAAATATTTGCCGAAGGAAAAATTTGTTTCGCCGCATATGACTGGTACCATTCCTCTCCTCCTCTTCCCCGCCCAGCCCACAGCGCATCGACGCCGTATCACTGTGGTATATATATATGTATATATATATATATATATATATATATATATATATATATATATATATATATATATATATATATATATTAATTCCGAACGGACCTGGTTCCAAAAAAACTATCGAATGGGTAAGTATCGGTCGATTGCTTGACATCCCCGGTTGCGCGCCGCAGTTTTCCCTAATAGTACAGGAACGCGTTGTTCCCCGCCCACATCCTACCAGATGGGATGATAACGACGAAGGTCGGGGGCGGGGGAGGAGTGCGAAGTTACACGAATTCGACGAAACTACTCGCTCGACCGCGATCGACTTCTGGTTAGGCGAGCGCTATACATTTTATACGCTGCTTGCGGCGCGTCGCGGCGAGTGTTAAAATGAAGGAGGAAAAAAAATTGCACGTATACGATCGCTTGAAAATATAAGCGAGATAAGGCTTTAGATTGGTTTGCTTATATATATATATATATATATATATATATATATATATATATATATCTTTATCAAATTCTTATACGGTACAAGATAAGATAGCCCGAGCGAGGACTGCGACTTTCTTTATTATCCCTCTCGCGAAGCTGCCGCTGTTGAGAACACAACTTTGTCGAGTACATTATTATCGATTATACACGGCGGGAAAAAAATTGAACCCCTTGAATATTATTTTCTTCTTTCTTTATTTTTTATCAAACACCAAGATTGCAGGTCAGATATGTCGCGGCAATTGTATCAGATAACGCGTATATTCAATGCTCAGCATTTAATACAGTTACCTTTCTGGCAAATCTGACGTAAGACCCACAATGTACATTCTGTAGCATTTTCAAAACAAAAAAAAAATAAATAAATGAAAAGATTTCTAAAAAAAAAAAATTCTGAGGAACAGAAAAATCTTATCTTCTTGCTCTCGCTAGCTCAATGCTTCACGTTCACAACTGAAGTGAAATTAATTTGCCACGTATAAGATTTAAACTGTTAATTAATATTGATATTTAAATATTTACGCAACATTTGCTAGTTTCGGTACATTGACAATTTTTTTCCCTCTTTGTTTTTGGAAAATAAACGAAGAATCTAAACGCGCTGTACATTTCTGAATAAACTAATAAACTGTAACAACTAGCAGTATATATATATAGAACTAAATCAAACTACTCCAACTGCGGCGCGACTCGTATAACGTTTCGTATCGCTTGGCTATGCATTGCGCAATTATGACTCGAGGCCCCGTGTGCGCAGTACGTGCACGCGCCCGTGCGTCTGTGTGTGCGTGAGCGCGCGCGTCAACCTAAATATTTTCAATGCTCGCGCTCCAGTTTTCCGCGTTTTTCGTCTCTATAATGCGCAAAGCCAAGAAGGGTTGAGGGGAGTAAGGGGCGGGGGGAGAGGATAAACCAGTTTGCCAATAATATATTTTTATTCGAGCAAGCATACACGAGTATACGCTGATCCGACGCGCCACTTTAATTATTTCTTGCCCCTCCTTTGTTTTTAAACGATTATTGTCGACGCGCGAAAGTGCTGAGATAATAATATGGTATAGTCTACGACTGAATTTTCATTGAAACAGTCTCAAACGTAGATCTTTCGTGGGGACGGTTAAAAACGAATTGGAGCTAGAATCTGTCCTATTAAAAATCCTCTAAAAATTAGAATTAGAATCATCTTAATTAACAATGGAAAGTCAAAATAAATAATCGGAATTGGAATCTTACTTTTTCAAAAAAATTGCAGTTATTATATGCAGTATATAAAAATTACAGAATCGTCTTCGTTAGAAATCTGAGATGGAGCGGCTATTGGATAAGTGTCACGGATTTGGTCCGAATCGAGACAGCTAGCTCTGATCAGTATCAAAATGAGCCATTTAAAATACTTCTCCGTTCGCAAGCTATGGTACTTTCATATTTAACACCTCTCTCTGATTGAAGTTGTTTTTTAATGGAAACTCGTATGTTTAGTACCGAATTGGAAATAATAATTTATAAGCGTTAACGACTTATACACAACGGACTGGTTTATACTCGTCGTAGTTTGGGTTGAGAAAATACGATAACGAAAAAATACGATTTACCGACCTAAATTCATGAAAATTGTTTGTCTTCAACATTATTCTTTCTTCGAATCCT